>PVKZ01000522.1:448111-495406 GCA_004027375.1 Macroglossus sobrinus | reverse complement strand
ATTAATATAGGTCTTTCTTTTGTTTTCCAATAGGTAGCCCTGAGTGTAAGTTTTTATTTCTCTTACTTGCACTACTAAAGCTTTTAGTATCTCTGCAGGGCCATGTTACCTTGGCCACAAAAAATGCCTCCTATTCCCTGAGGAAGTGGGCATCCCCTTTACAACATAGTTGCCTAAGTCTCAGGGCACCATTTCTGTGGATTGGGAGTGGTGGGCTATTGGTCTTTTGCTCTGTGTGTTTGTGGCACTGCCTTTCTATAGCCAGAAGTTGCCAGTAGAGACACTGCCTGAGTTGACCCAGCCGCTTCTACCAGGCTGTGCCATGATGGATGGGTGAGGGGTGTACAGAAAGGAATGAGTTCACGAGTCCACGACTCTTCTCTCTAGTGGGTTTAGCTACAATGAGTACGGACAGCTTACATTGGAAAGTTTTTTCCAGCCCGTTTGTGATCTGCCAAGTGAGGAGGATTTTATTGCTGGGTGGGCCATAGGAGGATGGGGCGGACAGGTTCCCACATCTGCAGAACCTTTGTATGGTGCTGGTAAAATGTAGAATGCTACGACCCTTTGTACCACTTCTCTGTCTTTGATCTGGGGCCAGCCTCGAAGTGGGCCAACCACCCAGGCCTAATTGCTATCTCTGACCTGGCTGTTTGCCCAGTGGGGGTTGTTCCCCATACACCCTTCACTGCTATTTTGTCTTCTGGGGCTTAGCTGAATGCCAAACTCTGTATGGCTTCCATCTCTGTCCTTCCCTCCCATCCCATCTCCCCTCTTTACTCTGCTATGCCCACCTTCAGATGTTTCAATGCCCAGATCTCTCAGACATGTTCATGTGTTGAGCAGGGAACCCTTTATTGAATTATATCTGTTCAACTTGTAACTTTAAGGGTAAAGACTCAGAGGTCCTCTCATGCTTCCATGTTGCTGACGTCTGTCCATTTATTCTTGATTTGTCTTCTCGCTATATTTTTCAACATCAGTCTAGATAAGAATTTACCAATTCTGTTCATCTTTTTAAGGAAATAAATTTGGCCTTGTTAATTTCTGTATTATTTGATCTTTTCTATATTTGTGTTTTTATATTTCTTTTTTTTCAGTTTACTTATTTTGGGTTTGCTTTGCTCTTTTCTTTTCTTCACCCCCCCCCCCCCGCTAGATTTTTAAAAGGTTACCTTGGGCATTAGTTTTGGATCTTTCATCTTTTCTAACGTTAAGCATTAAAAGTTATATATTTCCCTCTAAACACTGGTTTAGGTAAATCCACAGATTTAGATGGTGCATTTTTATATCATGGTGTCTGAAACATTTTAAATTTTCTTACGACTTCTTCTTTGACTCACAGATTATATAGAATTAAATTGTTTATTTTCAAATACAAAGACTTTTCTTGATGCTTTATCATTATTGATTTCTAATTTAATTCAATTTTGGCCAGAGAACATACTCTAAAAGCCCCAAATTCTGAATTCACATCTCCAGGTGTTTGTTCTCTCTCAATCCTCTTCACCATCATATTAGCTTACTAGAATCTTCAAGAAGTTTTTGAAATAATATTTTGTCTTTTTTTTTTACTGAGATAAGTAGAAGAGCTAATATAAATTACCTAGTTCTTCATTACCAGATGTCACTATAGTTGTTTTTACAAACATTCAGACAAAATTTATCATTTAGCATAAAAGCTACGCCATCAATTCTCTTGGTGAAATTTTTCTGCATGATATAGACTGGTCCATCTCTTTTTCTTTGTTTGTTTGTTTGTTTTAACAAGAAGAACAAACAGCTTATTAATGCATTTAGCATACATCACGCAGGAAAAAAGTAACTCAAAGTGGTTGTTGCTTAGAATTTCAGTTTTTATAGAATCTTCAACAACAACAACAAAACAATACATTTGTAGAAAAATGACAGGAAAAGGAAAGCAATTTTAGGCTTCTAAGAGTGAAAAACTGGGAAGGTATAAGGATGGGGGGCGGACTAACAAAGTTAGGTTTGTTTGCAGCCTTCTCTGGTGCCCTTTTCTGGGTTGGTGAAGTTTGTCTCCATCAAAAGGAGAATTTGTCCTGCCTTTAGGCAGAAAGTGGAGAGCTCTTTAAACACAAGTCAACCAGAGTTGGGGTCAAAGTATTTTCTTCTCCTAGTACAACTTTGAGAATCGAGCCTAGACCAATTCTCCCTTATTTTGAAATAATATTTTGTCTTCCAAGAGGAGCTAAAAATTGGTATCTTATGTTCAACTGTTTTTCAGTTTACAAGAATGTCTTTAATATTTATTAAGTCATAATTTCTGAGGAAGGAGAAATTTCACTTTTTATTCTTCTTCCATTCCTCAATCCCTGTTTTATCATCCTAAGAGACTCATTTTGGACTGCCTTCCTCGTCAACAATATAATATTTTCTAGAAAATTCTACACTGCTTTAGGGAGTCTTACAGTTTTCCTCAAACCTCACATCTCATTCTACATGAAAGGGCAAATTCTTAGTAACACTTTCGTCCTCACTCAAATTGGTAAGTTAGAAAGGAGAAAAGAAAATCTAGGCATGCACAGTTCAATTTCTTCTGTCCTTTCCAGGTTGTCCTAAGGAAGCATACCTTCTGTTACACTCCTCCAAGAGTACAAGTCCCCAAACCAATATTTCTGGATGGGAACATCTATCAAGATCTGAAGTTCAGGATTAAAAATATCAAATATCAAGTTTACCATTAATAAAGGAGCTATTTTGATGTTTATTCTCATGCATTATTTCTCAGTACATTCAGAAACTAGGGTAAAAGAAGAGGGTGCTACTTCCTAGGCTCCCTTGAGCCCAGTAGATATGCAAGCCGATTCTCCTCCTGACATGATCAATCCAACCTTTGTTTAAAAAGAAAACATTCTTGTATTTGACTGTGGCTCTACTGAGTGATTCCATGGTGTCGAGGCACATGGACATAATGCATCTGTGGGAAAACTTTTCCACTTCATGAATCAGATCATTATATTTTTGTCACCCTTAATGCTTGGACGAAAAGCGAATTCATATAACACTTGAATTTATAAATTAATCTTAACTAAAAAAGTCTTAATTGTGATAAGAAAGGTAAAAAGTGTGGAGGGGGCAGTAAACGTGTGGGTAAGTTGAGAGCATCTCTAAAGAGAAAAACAGTGGTTAGGAGTCTCCAGTATGATATGAAAGACAGAACTGAGGCCAAATTCCAGCTCTGTGACTTTAAGCAGATACTTTGTCTCTCTGAACCCCAATTCCCTCTCTTATGAAAACAGACAAATGACATTCGTCTTAAAGGCTTTTTAAGGAGCTAACACATTGGAAAGCCTGAAATATCGTGAGTACTCAATAATGTTTTTTTTTTCTTTTTCCTTCTGAATTAAAAACAACTGGCAAAAATTTTCTTAATTATTTTAGAAAGTGTTGGTAAAAATTCTCAATAATACTGAAAAACAGAGAGATGGGAAGGTTGGCAAACAAACAAACAAGCAAACAACCTCCCAAACAACAGTTAAGAAAGAGAATGGTTCAGTAAAGCATCCTGCGTTTGTACGACTTAATGCTTTGCCAAAGGCCTGGCTCCCCCAACTGTTACTTGACTTGAGCCTCATAGTCACAACAGGTCTATGAAATTGATGGGGCAAATTCTACTGGGTCCATTTGAAACATGAGGAACTAAAGTTAAAAAATCGTATACGTTTGCTCATGGCACATCAGAGTCTAATCTACTACATCTGTCCCAGGGTGCTCTTGACATGTTAACAGTTACTCTGAAATAATGACCATAATGACTCTACCAACGTGCATATATGGTACTTTTTGGTGTGCAAACTTTACATTCATTTTATCATTTAGTTTTCACAACAAGGATTTCTGGATATTTCCCAGATGAGGAGCCCAATACTTCAGAGAGGCCAGCCAGCCCAGCCAATATTATACAGCTAATGCAGAGGCTGAACCCAGGCCTTCTGACAAGCCCAGGGCTCCTGTGCTCATAGATTTTAATCACACTAAAGATATCAAGGGCAGTGGGGAGGTGGATTCATGTCGGGGTGACAGCAGGGCTTGCATTCTTCGGCCCTGGAGGAGTGCTGTTTACGAGTGGCCCTGGCCCTTGTGGTCAGAGCGAATGGCGAGCCAGCACTCTGCCCAGGTTATTTAGTATAATCTGCAGCAACTGTGTGATTTATTGATGGCTTTTATTCCCCACTGGGATGGCATGAAAATAATCAGATGAATAACGAGCTTGTGAAGATGAAGCACTTTGAGCCAGCTCTCACAGAAGGGAATTATTTGCTGGGATTCTGCCTGGAGCAGCACAGGACGATGGATGTCTCTGCGGAAGGCTGGGCCTCATTTGCTCCTTTGGCAGCGAGTCTCTTCTCTCTACAGACATGGGCTTACGAAGTAATAGTGTTGGCATCTCCCTGTTCCAGGAGTAGAGATGAGATGAGCATTGATGGGCTCAGGGAGCACAAAACAGAACCTCATCCTGGGAAAACAAGAGCTGAATTTAACCCCATGGTAGCTGGCAGGAAGGTCACCCCCTCCAAGGTTTTCCAATGTATGTGTAGCAACTCTGCTGGATCACAAGGCATGACATTTCCTGGTGGTGTAGTCATGCTGTTTCACTTATCTATCACTGAATCACAAACTACCCAAAAAGGAGAGGCTTAAAACAATAATTATTTTATTACCCACAATTCTATGGGACAGAATTTGGGTGGCTCAGTGGAGAATGCTTATCTCTGCTCCGCATTGTATTGGTTGGGGTGGCCTGACTGGGGATGGAGCATCCAAGGTAGTTTCACTCATGTGTCTGGTGCCATGGTGCTGGCTGCTGGCTAGGCACCTCAGTTCTCCCTCATACAGCCTTCCTCCAGCCTGGACGTGATTTCATGGAAGATGGGTTCTGTGGGCAAAAGTGAAATTGCAAATCCATTTGGACTTGGACTCAGAAGTCCCAGGAAGTCATTTCTACACATTCTTTTGGTAAAAGTAAGATAAGAAATGAGGCCAGATGAGGTTCAAAGGATGGGAGCCAGATCTCACCTCTGCATGTCACTACAAAAGGGTGTTAACACAAGGATGTGATTCATTTGGGGGCCACCAGGAAGCAGACTCTCAATAAATTTTATTGAGCAGGAAATTTACTAAGGATAACAGACACAAGTGGAAGAGAGGGGAAGACAGCAGGAGAGGGCAGAGGGAGATGCTGAGCTGTTATCAGGTCCAAAAAGAGCCCCAGCCTATGCCACAGGAGTGTTGAAGCTCGAATGGCTCTTTAGAGATGTCCTGAGGTGGGCCAGGATGCCCAGGACTTAATAGACTTGAAGTGGCTGACTCCTGGAGGCTGCCTGCCCTCAGCATTCCCTGTAGCTAGGAACAGGCCTTCCCAGAAAGGGGATCTGGGTGGCTCTCACAATGCTCACCAATGTTTTACCATGCTTGCCTTCCCCAAGAATCTAGTTTTCTTCCATACTTCCCATCACTAAGAAGACAAAGCAAGATACCAGGACACCTCTTTCTCCCAGTGTACCTACTCACCATTCCCCAACCTGTCCATCCAGCCTCTCCCCGCCTCCCCGACCCTGGTGCAGCTCTTACCTGGATGACCAACACAGCCTCCTGACCAAACTTCCTCCTTTTAACCCTTTCCACCTGAAAACCAGTGTGTCCACAGCAGCCACAGCTCTCTTTCTAAAACAGAAATCTGCCTATGTGACTCTCCTGCTTAATGTTCTTCCCTGATCCCCGTCATCTCAAAACCAAACCCCACCCTCTCGACACAGCTTCCCAGACCAAGCACAGCTTTGCCCCAGCACATGGCCTGGACCCTTATCCCTTCATTTTTCTCCCTGGCTCTTGGGAGCTTCATGTGCTCTCTTGCCCATGGTCTGCCACACAAGCTATTCCACCTGCTTGTACACTACTCATTTCCCTCCACTCACTATTCAGCTAATGATTTGCTCCTGGAGCCTTCCAGAGCCCCAGAGACCACCCCAAGTGTGTCAGGTGTCTCCCTCTGCTCCCCATCTCAGTACCTCTGCTCCCCCATCTCAGCACTCTGCACACAGGTATAGGTGTCTGTCTGTCTCCTACTGGTCCAGGCCCGTGTCCACTGCACCTAGTGAGGAGAGCACAGCATCACACAGAACCACATGCTCAGTACATCACAGTGACTCAGTTGCGTGTTCTCTGAGCTATGTTGCTAGACTGACAGCTGGAAAGATGACAAGCAGAGGGGAAAAGAGGGCTGCAGCCTGAGATCTTGAATGAGACAAGCTTCAGGAAAGAAGTGCTCTCAAGGGGAAGGGAGAGCTGCTCTGGAAAATGGGTCTGGACTACAGAACGCGAAGCCGCAGTCCAGTGTGGTGAGTGCCTGCCTCAGACGTGTGGTCAATCCAGGGCCATGGGTGCCTGGAGGACACCCAGTGGGAGTGCATGGGTGGTAGAAGGCATCACTTCCCTTTTGGATGTTCTCCAGAGCTCTGCTCTCCACTGGGCCCCTACACATTGGCAGAGCCTCGACATTCTGGCCATGGGATGGAATTTTCCGCCCCAGAAAAATGTTGCCAACCCACAGAGAAAGAGAACCGCCCATGGTTCTTGAGCCCTGCTCAATGCACTCTCTGAGGATCCGCGTCCTTGTTTCTCAGGTTAGATAACTGAGTGACAAAGATGTTAAGTGGCTCGCCCAACGCCCCCACAGTTAGCACATGTCCAATCTGGGATTTGAAACCAAGTCCCCTCTGCTGTGAGCACTTTGCAGGAGACCCGGGCAGGGCACCTGGAAGAGCCAGAACTAATGCCCGGGGAAGCAGCTCACAACCACCTAAGGGTCGGGGCTTGGTGAATAGACCACCAAGGTTAGAAGTTTTATTTTCTAACCTCAAATTCTCACTGCCTGATACAAATATAGGACTTAAAGGAAACTTGGAGACTATCTTTCTAATTTGTATTTAATTTTATTTAATTTTATTCTGTGGGCCCTCAAGGCTATGGTTTTAAGATCCATTCGTATTTCTAAGTGAATATCTGGTCTCCAGCTCTTAAATGCTTCTCATGCTGCATCTGCTCTGGTTACCACCCACTGCTGCTGGAATAGACGTCCAGATTACAACGCCTGCCGCAAACTACACTGCTATCACCTACAGTCATTGCTCCGTTTTCAAAGCTGTGAAAACAAGAGTCAAAGAGTGAGGAGAGGTTGGCAACCACATTCATCCATCATAGGCATCTCTAGTTATCTCTCAGCAACCTTAGATGGGGTGTGGAAAGGTGTTTTTCCCTCTCCAAATTTCTGCATTTGTGTATTCAGGAAAGAACTCCAAGTGGCCTTGCTTGGGTGTTCACACCTGCGACTAATCCCTGGGGCCGGGTGTTCCAATAGGCCGAGCCCAGTCATGTGATCACCTTGGTTTGGGATGGGTAGAGCCATTTTTTACCTCCCTACAGGGGATAAGTGGAATGGGGAAGGGACACTTCATTCTACAAAGAGTCTTTGCAAAGAAAACAGCAGGTGTCCACACTGGGCCTCACAGTCATCCCAGGCTGGGAACTCTAGGAGGAGGAAGACAGCTCAAGAAGAATGGGAGGATTTGAAAAATCTGAGAAAATACAAATAATTCATTCCTCAGAAACAACTACAGAAACACAGTGACTTCCCAGAATGCATTCTGAGGGAGGGGGAGGAGGAGGGAAACAGGTGTCTAAAAGAACAGGAGCAGAAGGAGTAGCTGTGGCAAGGCAGAGAACAAAGGCTCCCACCTCAGCCTTAAGACAGGTGTCGAAAGGCCAGACCCCAGAATGAGCTACAGCTTGTAAATATCCCAGAGACAAAAGGAATGACTTTGTTAATGAAACGGAGAAGGTGGAATGGACAAGCCAGTGATTGTGGCAGATGGGCTGTTCACCAGTAACAGGGAGAAAGCAGAAACATTTTACTTCTGTCTTTCCTGTCAAGAGAATGTTTTATAATACAAAAGGTGAAAATAAATAGAGTTAAGAGACATCAACACGCACCTAAAGCACTGGATGACTTTGGGGCTTGACAGGATTATTAAGCTGGTGGATGCCTGCGAGCCAGTGAGTCTGTGCCCGCACCAACGCCGTGTGGCCGACTAGCAACCTCAGTCATGAGAGCAGCTAGAAAAGTGCTGCAGGGCTTTGTCCTCGGTCCCAACATGTTTTCCAAGAAAGATAATGGAGATACTAAATACAGAGCAGGCTCTAAATCGGTGGTTCTCACCCCACAATATTTGGCAAGGTTGGGAGACCAATTTTGGTTATCAGAGGTGGGGTATGTGTGTGTATGCCACTGATATGTAGTAGGTAGAGGCTGAGGGTGCTGCTTAACTTCCTACGATGCACAGGACATCTCCCCATCCCCACAACAGATGACTTTTGTGTTCCAACATGTCAGTAGTGCCAAGGCTGAGAAACCTGACTCTAACTGGATGACTGTTGAGTAAATGAGTGAGCTATTGAGCACCCACTATGTGCCTTGGGAATGCACAGATGAAAAAGACACAGCCTCTTCTCTTGAGAGCTCATACTCCAGTACCAGAGACAGAGACAAGTGGCCACATTAGTATGAAATGTGATCTAATGGAGGAGGTATGAGAACAGAGATAAGAGGAACCACCAATCCCACTAAGTCATGTAAGCTGGGCTTTGAAAGATGAACGGATGTTTGGCCAGGACACAAGGTAGAGATGAAGGGTGAATAGAGGCATTAAATGTTCCTCCGTGCTGGGGACACCACAATCAACCCATTGCGACTGGAGTGCAGGGTTCTTAAGAAGGAACAGCTGGAGACAGGGTGGAAGGGTGCTGGATGCCACAGGAAGACCCCTTGGCTCTGTCAGATAGACACAAAGTTCAAGAAAGTTGTTAAGCAGACAGTAACATGACCAGATCTTTTTAAAATAAGAATATAGTATCTCTTTGTTTAAAAATTCTTCCCTCGTGCAAAGAATTACTATAAGATTAATCTCATTCATAAGTCCACCATGATTACCTCACACCAAAAGATAGTGGAATATACTGGAACCTTCTGGAGCACACTGAAACACTCTCACGACCACACTCAACAACCCCTCCCTTCACCTTATATATGTGCCATATTTTTTAAGTATGCAAGGCAATAATTTTTAGTAAATTTACAGAGTTGTGTAACTGTTATCATAATCCACTTTTAGAACATTTCTATCATTCCAAAGCATCCCACGTCTGCATCTGTAGTCAATCTCCATTCCTACTACCAGCCCCAGGCAACCACTATTCTGCTTTCTGTCTCCATGTAGTTGCCATTTCTAGACATTTCATATAAATGGAATCATACAATATGTGGTCTTTTTGCTTCCAGCTTCTTTCACTCAGCATTGTGTTTTGAGGTTCGTCATATGGAAGCATGAGTCAGCAGTTGTTCCTTTTAATTGATGAATATTCTAGTCAGAGATCTATTTAAAAGATGATGCTGGTTCTAGAATGAAAGATGGGTAGGAGGAGAAAGAAATTAGAATCTAGGGGACCAGCCAGGAAACCATGGTTGTTTAGGCCAGAGATGAAGGCCTGAGCTGGTGGAGTGACAGCGAGCATGGAGAGAGGGGAGGCATTGGAGGTTACGGGCCTGGAGGCAATTTGCTTACATGGGCTATTGGGAAGGTGAGAAGCCTGGGCCAGGTCTGGATTCCCAAAGGGCTAAGGAAGGTGAATAAGCTGATAGCACCTCAGGTTCATGTCTTGCTGATCTTGTGGAATGTCCACTGATCCATTAGCCCTGAGGACTCTCCTGGTAGTCTGC
This sequence comes from Macroglossus sobrinus, assembly GCA_004027375.1. Taxonomy (NCBI): domain Eukaryota; kingdom Metazoa; phylum Chordata; class Mammalia; order Chiroptera; family Pteropodidae; genus Macroglossus; species Macroglossus sobrinus. The sequence continues at coordinate 485,610 of PVKZ01000522.1, read as the reverse complement.
TCTTTGGGAGACTGGGATGAAGACACTAGGAACATCTGTCAACTGTGCCAATGACACAAAGCTGTGAAGGATAGTAAATTCAGGAATCACAAAATTAAAAAACTCTTGGGAGGTTCAAAATAATGAGCCATGACAGTATCTGAGTGGTTCTATGGTGGTAGGCCTAAAAACACCAGTTATAACACCTAAAAATATTGTGATTTTCTGGATATTGTCCATCTTCCTAAGATGCTGTGAGATTTTTGAGAACAGTGTCTGCAGGGTAAAAGGAGAATCACAAGGGATGGCTCGATAGTGTAGTTGTTAGCATGTCTGTTTTACATGCAGAAGGTCCTGGGTTCATGCCCCAGGTGAAGCCACAAACCATACCCCATGCTCACATCGTGAGCATGTGGGAGGAGACACCCCACCTTCAGAGATCCAGTTCTTAAGGGGAAATAGCAACATCCATAGGTCAGGGGTGGAAGTGGGAGTAGGGGGAATTAAAGAGGGGGGAAAAAGGAGAATCATGAGAAAACAACCCCAGTAGCTTGCTCTGGGTTGTTGGGGCCTCCTATTCACAGCTTCTTATGGAACCAGGAGCTGCTCTCCTCAGCAAGAGTGTCTGTGCCTGTCTGAGACTCCCACAAGCACCTGGGATTCCCACAGGTAAGGCAGCTGCTTCCCTGGACCACTCCTCTAGCCTCACTCCATTGGGAAAAAAAGTCCAGCGTGCCTCTGCATAGAATGTTGAAAAGATGTGGGCCTCATGTCTTTTCTTGCTGATCTTCATCTTGCATGTTTCTTTCAATAAAGTCTGCTCTTTAACCCTTACTGTATGTTGTGCAGAAATTTATCCTGAGCCCTGGCCATCATAGTAGCAACAACAGCACAATATCCACCCATGCCACCAGAGTGCCTAGCCCATCCTAAGTGTTTCATAAACAGCTGAAGGACAAATGAATGCACAAACCACACAGATACCTGCCTTAAAAGGAGTCAGTCCTGGGGGCCCCAGTGGTAATTCCTGGCTCTTTCCTGCCATCTCCTGCCTACTTGCAACACCTCTAGCACAATGTTGGGACAAACTGGGAAAGAGCGGGCCACAACCAATGTGACAACATTTAACAGGTTTACTTATAAAGTCTCATACTTCATTCTCAGTTATCTGCCTATTAACACTATGAGGGGCCTGATTTAATTGCATCTGAAAATAGCCCTAGAGGCTTTATCTGGTAATAAGCCCAATAAGAATCAATATGAAATGTGGCTGTCAAAGAAAAAATAACAAATGCCATTTCCAGCTGCCTAATTTTTTTAGGCTCAGAATCAATAAGGGGCAGTCACACGATGGCTGATTTCAGGTCAAAATAAGGAAAGAGCTTTGTACCAGGAGCTGTCCTCCAATGAAACAGACTGGCAGTGAGTTGACCACCACTGGCAACGTTCAAAAAAGAAGGGATCTCCTGGGCCTCCGAGATTCTATTGCTATCCATACAAACCTGTTACATTATTCCTCACATTTCTTATGACTGCAGAGAGAGAACACTTCCACCATCATGGGAAGTGTGAATCTTCATTATGCAGCCCATTCCCTAGAAGCCTTCAAAGGCCAAGTGACTTTGTGGTTGCTCCCTGAGGTGGGTCCCGAACAGGCCTCAAGGCAGGCTTTTGATTAGCAGCTGGGCCTTGGCAGAGTGAGGCAGCCTCCCGTCTCATTCAATTATAGGGAGTACAGTGTCCTCCACTGTCCCTGACCTCACAGGCAGAGCCCCCAGGCACCACCCCATCTCTTCATTGGCTCCATGATATTTTGCTGCTGTCACTGCACTGTCTGCATTCAAATAACACACAGTAACTCCAACAGACACTTGCCTGTTATTCACTCAACACACAATTTTTTTTTTTCTCCTAGGCCTATTGTATAGGATAGTCTGTAAGAGTGACATGTGAGTGCCTAAGAGAAAAGCTCCATTTCCCTTTGGGAAGGGGACAAGAGACAAAGCCTTAAAGGACCAAGGCACAGGACATATGAAAAGCTGTGTCTGCAGACAAAAAAGATCAAGTGCAAAAAGCATGGGAAGCAGAGGGGCTTGGGCAGGGGCTTGGGGAAGAAAGTTCTCAGTATGGTGAGTAGCTTAGTCTGATTGGGGCTGAGGTGCTATAAAAAAAGTTGGTGGGACATAAAGTTGGACAGGTAGATGGGCTCCAAACAAGAACAGCCAGACCAAGGAACTTGGATTTCATTCAGAAGGTCACAGGAGCCACTGTCAGAGTATAGTATGAAAAGTCTGACTAGCTCAAAGACTGGGTTGGTGGTTCCTTCTAAGGGCAATGGTCAGCTGAAAGAAAGAGAAAAGCTCTGATCCCTAAATTCTTGACCTCATGGTGTCAACTGGCCAGCGCAACCCACCTGAGACTTCGTACAGTACCAACCATATGGAGAGGTGGTTCTCACTGAAACATTTGGATTTGCTTTCTGCTCCTGTGATGCTGATGCCAACATGACCCTTTGTGGACTCACCTTCTACACAGACTTGGTATCAAAGATAACCTTGCAACTAAGGAACTCGTTGTTCTGCAATATTAGAAAACTGGTTGATGGTCTTCACTCATTAGTTTTTAGCATGTACCAATGTACAACAGCCCCAGAGGCAGCTGGCCTTCGAGAAGGGTGTAATTGCCTACTGAAAACTTAAGTCACAGCACCACTGGAAAGATAACATCTTTGATGTTAGAGTGCTGACTGACCTATAGCATCCAACGTATACTTATACCAGCAACCAAAGCATTTGCCAGCAAGCAAGCAGTGGACGTGGAAGTGCTTGCTCCTCATCAGACTCACATTTTCCCCTCTCACCCCTACAACTCAGGGTTCTTTTGGTTTAAAGATTTTAGTCTTGAGAGAATTCTTTCATCAGGAGACAAAGCAATGGTTTCAAATACTTGGCCGTTCCAAAAACTTGGCCATGTTACCTCTTCATGCTACTGTGGGGCCGTAACATGGCCTCTACATAATATAGGAAGAGAAGAAAATAAAGGGAACCTGAAAAAGTCCTCTGAGATTTCTCTTGACACTGCAACGATAAATGGTAAAATATGAATGGAGACTGTAGCTGGTGGTACTCAATGTTTGCCGATTTCTTTAAAGTAAAAACTCTTGCAATGGTCAATTTTAAACTATCAGTGCGATATTACTGCATATGGACATGATATTTCTACTGTGCATTTTAAAGATACAAATAATTTCAAAAAGACAATAGTCAAATAATTAGAAAGTGATGAGTTTGGGGGTATTTATTACATTGTTTTTAATATAATTTATTTAATTGTGAGTTTATATAATTTGATTTTTAATAATGACTGTTTTAAATTAAAGGCCCAAAGCATTGCTGAAATTTTACTAATCTTTCCCCACAAGCCAGTACAAGACAGATCCAGCACACCACTGAGAAACAATTCCATAGAAAAAAAGGTCATTGAGGGCTCAGATACCTCAGAAATTTAGGTTTGGGTCACGTTTCCTGGTTAAATAATCCGGGTGAGGTTATGACCGAGGCAAAGGAGGTCTTCAATCCTGTGGAAGATAAAAGTCACAAATACCAGTTCTGGCCTTGGAACCGGTTGCAAAATCTAAGACTAGAGGAGCTACCTACACTTTCTTTCATTCTATGTATATATTTATAAGTTTTGACTAATTTTCCTCGTCTTTCTTGTCATTGTCCCTCATTCTTGCGGTAGTTAACTTTACAATTTAATCTCTAGGCTAGATCAGAGAATTGTGAGAAAGAATGTGACAGACCTGAAGGAGAAGGACACCTCAGAGGAGACCCTGGACCTGGACCTGGAACTGGTACCGCTTTTACAATACACTGGGTCATCTCGCTTTGAGAAATGGGTGAATGCATTTTTTTATTATACGATGGTTAGGACAGAGGGAGTTATGTTTTCTTTTGTTTTTGAAGCAAAAATGTGGAAAGAAAGAATATTATTGATATGATAAAATCCCACAATAACATACTACCTTATAATACAAACCTGGATATAGCACAATTAGTAATCGCCATATTCCCCAGCCAAAGCTCTGTTCTCAGATGGAGGCAGGCTTAATTTATCTTCTGCTTCTGAAGCAGGGTTGAGGAATATGGAAGCTGAGCAGGGAAACAGAAGGCAACCCCTTATTATAGAGAAATGGAGGGTTTACTCCAGATGAGGAAAATGAAATGGGAACCAACCACATAAGAGAGCTTTAGAATCACTGCAACTGTTCCGAAATCCCTTCCCACACAGAATCCAGAATCAGTCCCTTGATGTTTCCACTGGAGCTGACAGCTGTTCTAAATGGTGCCATAATGCAGCTTGGGACCTGGACACAAATGAGGCATGCAGTGGACTCTCAGAACTGCCATCCCGCTAGCTGTGATGTCTCACGCAGTTATTTAATTTCTTTCACAACAATACATTCACATAATACAAGACTTGAATTTTTGGAGGAACTTATTTATAGCATTACAAGAGTTGTATGGTGTTTGACATCAAAGGGAAGTTAGAGGACAAGTATATTTTGTTTGTTTGATTTTGGCCTTTGAATTCGAGTCCACTTCTATCATTGGGAAATTTCCCCCTTATGAGTCTCAGTATAGGCAGTGCTGGTGATACCCAATACTCACTTTCCCAGCCTCCATCATGGGTAGCACAATTAGGTGCAGCCAGGATGCAAACCCGCCTAGGATCTTGCACTAGGTGATAGTAATATGGCACCTCCATGGGATCAGTTCCTCCAGTTTGGCTACACAGCCCTTCAAACTTTGTCTTTCCATCTTTCCAGTGATTCCATGAGCTTCCTAATATTTTTTTTCGAGAGGCTACTTTTCTTCTTAAATCAGACAACTCTTCTTGTAATTAAAATTTTGGGTCACTATTACATAAATAATTTCTAAAGGGAAATAGCAGAGTCTCATTCTACCTTTTGGACTAGTGCTCCAGGAAGTAGGGCCACCCACTAAGAGTTCTGGGCACACAGTGGTTGAAATGAAATGATGAGTCACTTTGAACAATTATGAAATCCTTTCGAAGGAATCCACTCCCAGCATCAATTTGCTACTTTCTTGGTGAGCTCTTTGAATTCTCTACCTTCAATCTCTTATTTCACATGGCTTGTCTTCCAACCACTATTGTAGAGGTAGGAGACAAGCTCTTATATCCACAGTGGCTTGATTCTCCCTTGTATTTCTTCCTAGCTACATTAACACACTAAGCAAGGACTGACTGCATCGCACCAGAGGTGAGGGGGTCATGGACACGCATGCAAGCACACACATATATCTCAACCAAACTTAATGTTAGAACAAGGAACCCCCAAATTCATAATGCAGAGTAAACAGTAAGAACATGGGTGGTCCAAATGCCAACAACAAACCAACAATCATTCCAGGAATAGAACCTCATAAAACTTTTGGGCTAGTAAGTAATTTTGTAATAATCAAAGCATCTCTCTTTCTATTCAGGTCTAGACACTGAGGTTAAGTTATTTATCTGGGGTCACACCAATCATCAGGACCGAATCTTGCTCACAGCTGTACATCTCACAAAACGTTATTAATTCTCATCATTAAATATGTCTGAGATGGTTCATAGATAGTATCTAATGCAATTACACACATGTGTGGGTGCACGCGCGCGCGTGCGCGCGCGCACACACACACACACACACACACACACACACACACACTGCCCAGTAAGACAAAGAGGCTTTCTACAGAAAGGCAAGTCCCAGCTTCTATCTGAATGCACTAATCAGTAAAAGACACTCCCTCACTTGACTTAATTTCCGTCCCCACTCACATCCCAAGACACTAATCTCTTCTGCACAGTGCCATTTCAGAAGGATGGCAGCAAGCTCTGCACTTTGGAAATTCACCGTGCTAGTTTTTCCAGCATGGGCCCTGGCTTTTCCTGCTGACCACATTGCCAAGGCATAAATTGGGCAGACCAAGCTCTTGAATGCACCCAATCACAAGCTCAGAAGAGAGGATTGACGTGGGCAGCTGCTCAGTGTTTTCATTGTCACGTAAAATAATGGATTGTGAAGGTGCTATCTTCTGGATTAGAGAAGTAGCTCAGGGGCAAACATAGAAACCTTCACAGAATCGTGTTTTTCTCTGGCCTTTAGGAAGCTCAGAGTCGACTTTGCAACCCAAGGTGAGTTAAAATATGAGGCCTTTACTCCAATTTTATCTTAACCCTCAATTTTCTAAAATAATTACTGTTACCTTGTCTATATATTTCTGTAAGTCATTCCTTATTTTTCTGAACAAGGTGAATTTATTTATATCATTTTTAAATTTTGAAATAATTATAGAGGCATTGAAAATTCTAAAGATACTACAGAGGTCCTTCATATTGTTTACCTAGTTTCCTCCAATTATTATACTTTATCTAAATAGTAAATTATTAAAATCAAGAACTTGATATTGACACAATGTGGGCATACAGTGTGCTAGGTCATGTTATCACATGTGCATATTCATGTAAATATGTAAATTCCACTGCCATCAAGATACAGAACTATTCCATCACCATAAAGATCTCTTTTGTGCTATTCTCTCATAGTTACACCCACTCCCTTCCCCCCACTACCCTTAACCCCTAGCAACCATAAATCTGTTCTCCATCATTCTTTCATTTTAAGAATATTACATACAAATTTTTTTAACTTAAAAAATTTTTTTCTTAGTTTTCAATTAGGGTTGACTTTTTTATACATTAGTTTTAGGTGTACAGCATAGTGGTTAGACATTTATACAATTCACAAACTGATTCCCGATTAGTCTAGTACCCACTTGGCATTATACATAGTTATTAGGAAACTTTCAATCTCTCCCTCAGTGGCTGCCCCAGCCCAGAGACTTTCATGTGAATAGGTAAACGTATGAACAAAATAGCAAATGAAAATATCTAGAGTAAAAGAGATGACTGAATTGATAAATAGAGTTCAAAAATATTTTCACCTTCACATACTGCATGAACCTATTTATGTTGCTCGTGGAAAAATAAAAGACAATCTTAGATAAATAGGCAGGGATTGGGGAGCCTGTAAATTGTGGGTTGTCATGAAAAACCCTGTTCTTAAATGTGGGCAGGGAATGGAGTGTTCTGGTGTATGCAGATTTCTTATAAATAAGCACATGTATTGAAGTTAATTTACTTTGCCTTTGAGAATTCACAAGTCCTGTCAAGACTTGTTATTACTTGGGGATCCTCAGCAACACCACAAACTCTGTTATCATGCTGCAGATGTGCTGATGTGCTTATTAACAGAGCCTGAGTAGAATATTGGACAAAATACAGTTAACCATATATTTTTCTTCCTGGCTGCTAGGAGAGATGTGAGTGTCAGGGCCCTTGGAGACAGAAGACAAGCTCCTAAGTCAGACAGAAATGATTCCTCTGTTTGTTGTAAATTATCTTCTCCCCTTAAAATATGATTTTTCCTTTATTTTTATTATTCACCCTAAGATTCTCTGCTGATTAATAATTATTGGGGGTTAAATATGCTTCTTTAAAATGAAAATTTATTCATAATCATTAACATGTTATAATTTACAACTGGTGTGAATTAATTTGGTCAACTGCTTTTTAATTCCTGCTTCAGAATGCCGCACCATTTCCTATCCTGGATTGAAGGTGAGGGAGATGAGGGAAAACAGGAATACGCAGCAGGCCTGCATAAGGGGGCACAAAAATGGGAGATTTGGGGTAGCGTAGGAGGCCTGAAGGGACACAGAAAATGAATGCAAAAAGAGAAAGGAAGGCAGAAACTAAAGACAGACATCTACTTTAGAAATTTATCTGAACTATCTGTGGACCAAGAATAAAGTAAGAGTTAAAAAAGAATTCTTCCTCATGAACCCAAATGGACCCAAAATGTGAACTGTTATTACTCTGGTCAATCATCTCGTAGGCTACAAATTAGTCTGAAATTAAAAAAAATGTTATTTAAAAAATAGTTTAAGTTTCTCACCATCAAGTCCCACAGAAGCACTTAGGAAGATACACCCTGTTCATGCCGTGACACGTGCCCCGAAGAGTGCACACTCCAGTGTAAGAAGTGTACCAACTGATATGCTGGACCCACAGGGAAAGGCTGGCCTGCTTCAGACCCGGGGGTAACCGTGCTCTTCCTAATGGTTGCTGTGCTTCACGTATGTAGTCGTCAAACTGAGGTCAGCTGCAGAAAAATACACAGGATATTGTGGTGCTCACAGCATGTTTTCTGCATCCCAAGCTGCTGCTTGTTCTTCCTGTCCTTTTAGTATTTTCCTTCCCCCTTTTCCTCGCCAATATTAAGGAAATAATTCAAGGCTATCTTAAAACCCTTTTTGCAACGAGGTAGGGCAAAAATACCAAATATGCATATTGACATTTGCTTGGGAACCTAGAATGTAAATTCAAGGCACGAGCTCTTTATTCTCGTTAGATGTCAGATCATAATGAAATCTTCCTCAAATTCTCTGTTGTCCTGGTAACTGCTCCCTACTTAGACAACACAGAGGGCGAGATCGCCCAAAAGGGTCTGGAAGGAGAGCAAGAGCTTATTAAGGAAGTCTTTCTGATGTTCACAACCACACAACAGGCTATGCCAGCATGGTAGCATGAAGTTGGGAAAAAGCCTTCCTCAGGTCATCCCATTGTTGTGATGTATTTGGATTTAGCTGCCATTAAGAGGCTATGTACATTTTAATAACAAGACTGGCTACGTACGGCACACCAAAAATATTGACAATGAATCGTATTTTGGATCATCACAGACTGCAAATCCTCTTAAACGCTTTTGACTCTAACAGATATATTTAGACCTAGACGAATAGTAGCTGGTGGGATTTCTTAAAGTGTCAATTGGTGTGAATGAATAAAGATGGTTTTAAAGGAGCTATATTGCTTAGGGATTAAGACCAACTGGAACAATTCACTTTGAAAAAATAAAAAAGCCTCAGAGCTCAAGGGAGCAGCTCCCCTTTGATTGAGGCACATACACTTCAATTTTCAAGACTTGTGCTAGCAGCCCCGAATCATCTCTCTCCATTTGTACAGAGTTTAAAATTGTGCATATATGGGAACTTGCGACTCCTGTAAGTGAGAAAGTGTTTGTAGCAACAACAAAGAGTTTAATCATCAGTCATTTTTATTTTGGCTCAACAGATTTTTAGCAGATATGAACTGGCTTCATTTTTAAATCCTGAGGAGAATTTCTGAAGCAGCCCATAAGGTGCCACTTTAGTCAGAGGCAATTAAAAAAAGCCTAGAATAGCAAGAAAGAAAACCACAAAATTTCTTTGGACATTGTAGGAAAAAAAGTTACAAATTACATTAACTCCATTCTTTCCCACATACTCCCTGAGTCTATTTGCTTTCATGCTATGTAAAAACATTGTCCCCAGATTTTAGAGGTAGAAATGGGACAGGGGACATGTTGTAAATAGTAAGAAAAGTTTATATAAATTAAGATACTGCTTGTCATCTTTTAACAGCAACAACATCAAGTATGTTACTAACACTTAATAAACAGGATGGTGAGGACGTTCCATTCCTTCCTTGATCATGTGGGTATCACTAGAAATAAATACACTTATTAGAAGTAGCTTCTCCTCTCTAGGTCTTCCCCCACCCAGGTCTTTAAGGACCACTGAAGAAGGCATTTTCAAATGCAAATTCTTTACAATATAGAGCAATCTGCAAACTATTAGAAAAGTGGTTTCTCAAAATATCAGCAGAGGGTACTGGGCTACTTGGATTTCCTGCAGGTGCAACTTTTAAAGTGGCCTTCACCATATTCTTCTAGCCTGTAAGAAAGCTACTTAATGATACATAAAACTAATTATTAGAAAATAAGATTGAATCTGTATAGTAGCTGCTCACAATGTGGAAAATCACTTTTTCATGGACTATTTTCTTTTAAAATGTATGCCCTTTTCGCACCCTTAATGCATTCTGCATATGTAAAATAAATACTCTTCGCAGCAGGACCTGGGTTTGGAGGCCTTAAAACCCAATAAAAGAGTCCTGTAGTTTAATGGTCCTTAAATGCTTGACATCTTTTTCACTTAATGTAAAATCCATCTGATCTAATGGCCGCAACTGAATTATAGAGATATAATTTTTTTCTATTAAATGTTAATCTTCTGACTTGGCAGAGCGATAGAAGCTCTAAATTATTAAGAAGGCAATAACCTCTCGAAACTCTTTCCTGAATTCAGAATATTCCCAGGACTACCACCTCCAAAAAAACCTTGCAAATCTTTTTAAAATATAATATAAAAATCAGGCCCATTAAGCATGATAATTTGATGCAAATATCAGTTATAAGGGACATTATTTTTATTGATGTCTTCTATTTCACTGAATGGAATACATATGTATATATCTGTAGATACACACACACACAAAATTGAGTAAGCAACACTTATGAGTCTTAGTTTTCATTTACATATGACATTTTTGTAACCTTACCTCTTTGGTTGAATTCATTCATCATCAATGTTTGTTCATGCAGGCATAAATAATGAAAATGCCCTGCAATGCATGAGTGATGCCGCATGCCCAGTTATGCTAAAGGCACAGTGCTTTCACTGCCCAGGGAGTCTTACTGGAATGCCATCTCTGTCGAAGCTTCATTTTTTTTTTTTTTTTAATCTCTGCATTCATGACTCTTGTGAGCCAAACGCCCCTATATGCAATAGGAAACAGAAGCCATGCTAAGAAACAGGTAAATATTTACCTGGAGAGGCTGGTCACAGCCTTGTTTCAAATAGCCAAGGCCAAAAACATGGGGAAAATTTTCCAACAACAAAGTCACAGATCCACTTTAGCCAGGGACATCACTGAATGAAATAAGAGTGGGGATGCCTATTTTCCATTTGTATTTTGCACATGACATATTTTATAGTGCCACTTTTTTTTTTCTTTCTGAAAATTATTCACAACATTTAGCAGCCAGGAAAAAGGTCCAGGTTCTTTTTCTCTGCCAGACGTGTGCAACCATACTTTGCATGCTCATCACAGGCAATCCTCTTCTAATCTTTATCTTGGTGCCAGAGGTACTGCTATTTCTTTGATGCACAGAACATGCAAGAGGAAAAAAGATCACCACAAGGTTGCGGAATCCAGTGATAAGGAAAACAAAGAGGCAGTATGAAGTCATTTTTTTTCCACTGTGGTGGAGCTTGTAACCACTGCTAGCTAATGTTCCGCATGAGCATAAGCAGGCAATCATACATCTAGTCATTGTGGAGAACAACAATTCATTTGAAACTCTTCCCTTTTTTACTTTGAAACAAGTGACTGGAGAGAACATGAACCACTCGGGCAGGTAAGAAGCATGTGTAGAACAGGTTTCAGGTCCTTGCTAGAGGACAGCTGGTAACCCTGGGTGGGGGGCGGGGAGTGCTCACATTCTAATGCTGCAAGATATTTTAAGCATCAGTGATCCAATGCATTAAGAATAACAAAAATTTAACAACCCATAAGAAAGATTAGCTAAATTCATTTGGAGTTTTAGGACAGCACAGGTATAGTGAGTGATTAGTCACTGTGATATGAAACTTTAAGATGTTTATTGCATGAATATTTGTTTTCTTGTTACAGTTCTTTATAATACTGACCTGTCAAAAGGAATGAGCGTTTCTGATGAAAGAGGAGTGATAAGAAAAAGACTAAACAATGGAATAGTGATAAAGCTTTCAACAATACACTGCTCTCCAACAGGAGCTCAGTGATTCTCTCAGAGCATCTTAGACAACAACCTATCTTCCTTCCTCTTGGCCAGAAGTTCAGACCTCATCGTCTTTCTGAACACACGACAGCAAAGAGATCAGCATCACCTATGATTTATGTTCTGCCTGTTTGCTACCTAAAAAGCTTTAGCCTTCAGTGTTGTAAATGTAGCCTCTGGCTTTGATATCAAAGGGTGAGTAAATGAGACAATGAGATGAGTTCGAGGTTTCTTGATATTGTACTCTACATAGTAACTGAAGATGGATGTCGCCATCTGTACTTTGGATCCCAGGGTTCTTTACACCAAATTCTCCAAAGATAACAAATGGATGAGTTTACCTTGTATATCTTTTACAAGAATGTTCAAAGCAATATTCCACAGAAAACAGTTTATTGACGGTTGAAGACAAAATAAAATACATATAAGGTTCCCTTCCCACCCGAATACAGAAAATACAGCACTGAAATGTGAGTATTCAGTTAAGAACTTTCTCTACTCTAGAGCTTCCGTAGGTGACCTAAAATACCCATGAAACAGAACTCATGCTGTAGAAGAACATTAAACATAAATATTCAAGAATTCAAATATTGCTTATGTAAACTGTATATATCTATCAGAAGAGTTGAGAATAAATCCAATTCTGACTTTTTCACTGTTGTTTATACACTGAAGGAATACGATGGCTTCTTTCTTGGTGGGGAAAGCTATTTTGATGGCCCTGCATCCTTGTTATACAGAAATGGGATCAAAAATCTGGTTCAGGATGCTCAAAGATTATTGCTAAGGCACATTTTGTAATTAAGAAAAACTTAGCGGAAATGGGTTATTTGTTCAATTTATTTGCTAATGGTCAAATAAGTAATTGTTGATCTAAATGGCAAAAAAAAATAAAAATAATAAAACATATAAACTTTCCTTAATGAGATGTAGTTAATAAAATAGTTGGTTATAATATTTATTAGAAACATGTCCAATTTTATTATTTCTTGCTACCTATATTCTTAGTTTACTATATTATTGCACTTTTATCTAAAACCTTAAAGATCTGTTTTCTAAAACCAATTCCCTCTTGCTAATTTTGCAAGAAAATTGCATTTCACATTATTAATCTTATTAGTGCAATTTGCCTATAAATAAATACAAAACATTTGGAGGATGCAAGTATAATGAATGCTCAGTTACTGTAGTAGCAAATGTCAAAGTAATTGCTGAAAAAGTCTAAAATTTTTGACACTTTAAAAAATCTACCATACCATTTATCATCATATGTCTCTAAATACTGTGGCAAGAAGTTACCACAAGTGAAAATTAAGATACTGTTGTAGAGATGATGAGGCGATTTTGTTATAAATTCCTGATAAATTCCACACTGGCCTGTTCTTAATCTAAATGTAATTTAGCACTGCAAACTATTATGAAAAGAAATTTACTTTAAAAGGCATAAAAGTTACTAACATAAGAAGAAAAAAAATCTGTACTTCCAAAAGAAGTAGAAGGCACTCATTAAGTCACTTCAATAAAAACGAAACTTGGCCAGCCAAGTTATAGCGCATTCCTTGAAACCGCATCAGGTTTCATGGCTCAGACTAAAGATTTGAAAGATCTTTTGATCCACTTAAAAGTGGCCACCAACCAAATTAATTTCTCTGAAAGAAATCTTTAAACAATTTTTTCAGCTTAACCCCTCTTCAACCCCATTCAGATGGCTCATGTTTTATTAGGGACTCAGTGGTTTAAAAATAGATAACCAATCCAAGGCAAAGTGTCATGCTGTTTGCCTAACTGTAAAATTAACATACATAGACTGTAAGATTTGAACAGATATTGAAAAACTCAGTAACATACTCATCTAACTTAAAAAACCTACTGATGGAACAAATATATTTTGTTTCAATTACACTAGCACAGTAAGGCCCAGAAAGGCCATGCAGTTTCAAGAGAATGCTCAGCACCAGCAGGTAAAGCAGACATTGGCCGGTCAGCACTGACCATTAACACACAAGCCCCTGTCGCATTTGTATGATCTGGAGTAAGGCCGCCTGTACATCTTCATCCATGTGACCCTTGAGACAAAGAAGAAAAAAAGAAATATTTTATGCCATCTTCATTTATAAAAGAATTCTAAAGACAAAGGCTTCATAATATGGTCTAACTGCTAAATCCTCACTATCTTGGTTATATTCTAAAGGATTTATTGGAAAATGGAATAGAACTCTATCGCGGACATAAAGGAAGTCAGTTTAAAAGTCGTGCACAGCAGTTGCTCTTAACATCTATTATCAGAAAACAGACAAACTTCTTGTCTTCCGTTTGCAACAGCTTGGATGATAAGGAACAACATAAGTTATAAATGAGTAAAGTATCTACAATGAAAAATTTTTTGATCCTGCTGAGAGGGTTTTTAATTAGAAAAATAATTAATTTAAAAAATCTCCTATTTATGTTTTACATAAATAGAAATACATACATTATTTTGCAAATTGCCTTGTCAGCTAGTGTCATAGAAATTTTTCCAAGTTATTTCCCTATTTTAAATTACTGTATAATATCCCCCAATCTTTATGAGCAGATTCCTAGAAAAGAAATTGCTGGGTCAAAAAAGCAGTCTCAATTTTTAATTTTGCTAAGTACTATAAAATTTCCCTCTACAGAGATTATAACAATTTATGCTCCCACCAACAGGGTATAACTGTGCATTTCTCATGATGCCCTGGGCAGTGCTATAGACTACCACCTTGTTTAATATTTGCCAATCCCATAAGTGAAAAATGGTAACTCCTTGTTTATTTGCATTTCCTGCATTACGAACGTTAGCCATTTATATTTAGAAGGAAACACTTAAAACTTAAAAAGATGACAAGGGGTTGACTAAATGCACATCAATATCACCATATTACAGCCTCCATTCCCCTTTTTTTTTGCTGCAGCACTTAAATAGATTTCAGCATAACGTTTCCTATTAATACAAAAAATTTTGCTTCTGAAATGTTTCTCTAATAGTAGGATGTTTAAATTTCAAACATTAGCCATAGTTGACTAAATTGAATTTCTTAGTTAACTTTATGACACCAGAAGGCAAGACTATTTCAAATGTCAGTTGCTTTTGTTATGTTTCATTAGGAGTCAGTGGAAAACAATTTCAAATTTCAGAAGTGTACATTATACGAAGCTGCATATTTTAGAATTCTTTTTTTTAAATGACCTTTCTTTGAAGTTTTCTCTCAACACCTATGTTTTGTTTTGTTTTTAACCATGTAACCCAACACACTTAAAAACCTAAACAATTCTATTATATCTCACCTGCCATTCTAACATTGTCTCTTTTAGTACATCTTCCTGAAAAATCTATTCTGAGAATGTTGGAGATGCTGATCATAAGGTTTCTACAGAGCATTAAGTATAGTATCCTTGATATGTTAAACATATTCTTAATGTGACTCATTTTTAAAAATAGCTTTCTCATTACACCAAAGAAGAGGATTCTTAAACTTATGCTTCACTGAGTCACGAGGCTTAATAAATAAATATTATGGATAATCTAATAGAACTAAATTCTTTCCTTAAAATATTATAGTTCTATGCACACCTGGTCATTTTCATACTTTTACAGTATTCTCTACATTTCAAAGAAATACTCCTGAACTACCAAGGAACAGTGAGTGAAGTCTTTTCCACTCTCTTCTTTTAGCTGACAGCTACGTGTGGCTGTCAAGGCGTTATCTCTAGCCAGCAATACTATTAACGTGTGCTGCCATCATATGTTGCCAAACTGTCTATAAAATGAGTGACAAGCAGATGGAGATAACACTAAATTTAAGATGTTATGTTGCCATATAGCTTTGTAAATTTCTCTGGGAGATATGCAAGCCATGATTAAAAGAAACACAATTATTTTTAAATAAGCATATGGGGTACAAGTACTTTAAACATGACTTTAACATAAATTTACTTGAACACGAAAAATTATATCCTCTAAAAAAATACCATTCCCAAAGGAGAAATAGTTCTTCACCTGTGCAGCACTAAGAAGGTGTGTCCGATAAATTGCAATTACTTCTTGGTGCTGTCTGTCAGCATCCTGGAAATGTGAAAAGATGAACAGATCAGAATATCAGCATTCATGTTTTCAAACACATGGAGGTTTATGACCTGCTGTCCTTGAGCTTGAGGCTACAAAACAGCAGTATTATTAAAGTGCTCCTCCTGCTGCTCCTTGTAACAAACTACCTTGGACCCACCAAATGCAAAACTCATAGCACAACAATAGTATGAACTCATGACCATGTGGGAACATTCATGGTGAAAGCAATTCTACTTATCTTGGGTCAAATGAAAGGATTGCCTTAGTTCCCATTCTAAAGCCATGAACTTATCCAGACACTTACCGACTTAAGCTTTGGATTATTGCAAAAGCTCCCCCCTCTTGTCCCCATCTCTAGACTTCACTCTTTATCATGTTCCTGAGGTTGAGACGGTCCTTTTCTCATATTGCTCTTGGCTTAAAAACGTTGGGTGGTACTTTGTTGCACATAAGAGAGAATCTAAACTCATAGCTTGGTTCTCAACAGCTTCCACAATTTGGCTGCAAATACAGCTCCCACTACTAGCCAGGCAGATTGGCCTTTTACTGCCCCGGAGGCACACCCCTTGCATTCTACCTCCATGCCTTGCTCCACAGATTGCCTCTGCCTGGAAGATTCTGTTTTCCTTTCACTTATCAAAACATCAATCTTACAAATTCAGGCCAGGTATTCCCTTCTTCTTTGAAACTAGCTCCTACCATACAAGTAATCTTTCCTTCCTAGGAATTAATATCACTTAGAATTGGGGACTATATTCGCAATTCTATATTTGAATTTTTTGACTTGTTATTTTACTTTGATGGATCTACAGTCTGCCTCTCTAACTACCCAGAACTCCTTGGGGACAAGAACTGTATACTCTCTTTGTCCCTGACAGCACAGTGTCATGAACATAATAAACAAATATTTCTGCTTATTAAAGGGATTACAATATTTTTTTGATAAGATCCAAATCAGTAATTTGTCAGTAATTAATCTATACACCAATAGTAAACATTAAAAAAAAAAACTTTCTTCTATTCAAAAATAGCTCATAAGCAATTCTTATAGAATGAGAAAATATTAGCAACAATTTACATTTTATTGGGCTTGTTTTATTTAGCATGTCCATGTATGTTATATTAGCTCACTCAATTAAAAAAGCAAACAAAAAGCCCAGTGTTAAGGGGAATGTTTTGTATAACTTGCTTTTAAGTGGCAGGACTGAAAACTGAGCTCCCATCTTCAGGTTCTAAATCCAGATGCTTTCTTTAATATATAAAGGATCTCCACATAAGTATCTATATGGATATAGGCACCTATAGGTATCTATATATATCCAGATGTTTTCTTTTGATATATAATGACATAAGGTATAAAACCAAAGGAATGCCTATCTTTATGAGTAAAGATACAAGATTATTTTAAAAACTTTCTTTAGTTAAGTGGATCAATATTTTAGAGCATGTGCTGCAGTTGGAAAGATACCAGGTTTGGAGTCAGCCAGCCCCAGAAATAGATGCTAGCTTTTTGACCCCAGGCATCAAGTATTTTCATCTTTGTTTCCTTAACATGGAATGTTAAATTGGGTTTGGAATAAAAACCTTGTAGGATTGTGATGAAGATAAAGCATAAAGTATGTAAAATGTTAGTGTAGTGCCTGGCATATGTTATACCACCAGTGTAAGTAACTTTTAGCAAAAATATTACATCCTTGGATCTGAACACAGCCACAAATCGATTGGATTTCTAAACAAGCTTTTATAAACAAACAAGTTAATGTGACCCTGCACATATCAGCACGAAGCCCTGCATGTCCAGGATACTCACAGCCAGCTGCTGCTGCAGGGACTTCACTTGGTGCTGCAGTGTATCGATCAGTTGACTCTGTCTCTTGCTGGGACTCCCGCTTGTGTAGGTGAGTTGTGAAAGACCATTGAGCGCCTGTTTTAGTCTCTCTACATCATTAAGCAGTTCAGTTATCTTATAAAAAAAGAAAAAAGTTATGGGAGAAACATATTATTCACTTATTCATTTACAATAAACATCTTTACACAATATATACAATATATATTTAATTTCTTGAATTAAATGCCTCAGTAAATTCCTTACAAAAGCATTACTAAATTAAGAATGAATGTGGTATACATCCTTAGATTTGAGTGTGACTCCAGTCTTATTTTTTAGATAATATATAAGTGTCTAAGGAATTATACAGACTATCTTCCAGGTAGTGGGGATTCTCTCTAACAAAGTCTGAAACATAAAAGAGCATGGCTCCTGTACATTTAGAATTAACTTATGTGGCTGCTCTTTTCAAGAATGTATGATTTTACACTACTTTGTCTAAAAGAGGGGGAAAAATCGGGAGGCTGTTTAGAGTAGTATAAAGAGCAAGGTTTTAATTAGACAGAGCTGACATTTTTTATCTGTGTGAGTTTGCTTGATTTCCTTTCTTTTTCTAAGCCTTAATTTCATTATCAGTTTAGGGGGAAAATCTTTCATAGCTAAGAAAATCTAATGCAATTACAAATATATGCCTGGTAATAAGTATATGCTTAGTTAACGGCAACAACTGTAAGTAGATATTAATAACTTGCTATTATAATAATATAATATTATATTATTAGATTCACAACCACCTTCCAAACAAGCTAAGAGTATTTAAATTCTGGGTCATCCAAGCAGAAGTGTCAGGTTTGCACTTGGACCTCTACACTAAGGAGGGCTGAGTCTGTGTCTATTTTTACTCATTGCTGAATCCCCAGCACTGACCACAGCACCTGGTATGTCAGGTATTCAACCATTATTTGTTGGGCTCATAAAATTACACTCAATCTCCCTGATTTCTCATCTTATTGTATATACACTTTATGCAACTCCCATTTCCAAAAATATTGCTGAGCACCTATTCTATAAATTATTGATAAGAAGAAAATATAAGTTATGATTTTTCTCTTAAAAATATCAACCACATTAATTCTGACACCGTAATACATATATTTTAAATGGATGGCAAAGCCAAATAAAACATACATTTTGGAAGGGGAACTGCTTACTGTGGGCTAGATTGGACAAGGAAGGCTTCAGGAAGGAGGATAAGTTTTGAAGTGGGCATTAAGGAATGTATAGGATTTAACTCAGTAGAAAGGAGAGGCAGGGCATTCTGGGAGAGGGGACCAGTCTGTAGAAAGACACGTGGACAGAATGTACAGTGAATTGGAGGGCTCGTTGTGCTGGTGTGGCTAAGTGCCAAGATCAAGTCTGGGGTGCTCCCCAGCGTCCTTGGCTTCTTGCAGCCCAGAAACATAGCTTTTTTCCTCCCCTCCCTCACTATTCTTCAGGTACCCTAAAACCCACTGGATTTGGACCATTCGCTTATGAAGTAAGTGAACCTTGCGTCTCCGTGTCTTTTCTCAATTTTTAGCTGTACCAGCTGAGGAAACAAAACACAAAATGCTTTTGATTTTTGTATGACTATTCTTTTTTTGAATTTCATAAATTTTGAATTTTTTCCCGTATGCCCGTAGTCAAATGGAAAGCTGGCATTTAATGGTCACTTTGTAAACAAGTCTGTAGGATGCTACAGGGAAGAGCCCTGTTCTGCTGTGCAGTTTCTGATGCAAAGCCACACGGACCACGGGGCC
The DNA here is from genome assembly GCA_004027375.1 of Macroglossus sobrinus. NCBI lineage: Eukaryota > Metazoa > Chordata > Mammalia > Chiroptera > Pteropodidae > Macroglossus > Macroglossus sobrinus. The sequence continues at coordinate 466,150 of PVKZ01000522.1, read as the reverse complement.
TACCTTATTATCTTTTGCTTCGATTTGCTTAGCAGATTCCTGTATCCTTCTCTGTAACTCTGTGATTGTTGATAAGGACTTATCACATCGCTCCTGCTGATCCTTGATTTCTTGCTCAATGCTGAAATGTAGTAGTTCCTTCTCATCTTTTGCAGACAGTTCCTTCTTTTTGGCATGTAAAGCCTCCTCACATACTTCTTCATACTTTCTATTCAGAGTGGCCAATTTTTCATTTAAGTTGGAAATCTGTGTCTCCAAATCGCTCTTAGTTGCTTTATATTTAGACAAATCAACTACCTCTCTCGTCTCTAATTTTTTTAATGCTTGTTTACTATTCTGAACCTCTGACTGGAGTTTGGAGACTTCTTCAGTTTTGTTTTGGCTTTCTTCTTCCTTTGCTTTCAAGCTCGCTTTTATGATTCCAACTTCTTTCACAAATGCTTCCTTCATCTGCAAATGCTCTGCCAGGGGCACGGAAGAGTTCTTTTGGTTCTCTATCGTCTGATGCAGTCTGGCCACTGTCTGCTGCTCTTTCTCATAACACCTCTGCTTATTCTTCAGTTCTTCCTTCAGACTCTCAATTGTGCCATTAAGAGATTTTTTCAGGGCCTCTACCTGTTCCGATGGAACATACTGCTTTTGCAAGAGTGTTTGTGCCGTGAGGATGTCGGAAGTCTGTTTGGCGTTTTCTTCTACAAGCTTCTCCTTCTCATTCTTTACTTCTGTGTATTTCTGTAACAGGTCTTTTAACTGTCTGTTCAGCTCTTCTGTTTTTCTGCTTAACGCTCTTTCCACTTCATGAGAATTCTCAATGACAACATTCTTATCCTTTAAATCCTTCTGAAGAGTAAAAATCTCCTTCTTTAACTTGTCATTCTCTTGTTTGCACTTCTTGGCTTCCTCTTCCCTGACATTATACTTTTGTGCCTGATCTGATAACTGTTCTTTTAGTTCTTTCTCTACTGCTTTAAATTTTCTCTCACACTCTTCCAAGCTGACAATTGGAGCATATTTTAGTTTAATGCATTCTTGTATTGTGTCAAGTTCCTTTTTCTGGGCTTCAATTTCAGCATGCAGTGTCACAATCTCTTCTTGGCCTTTCTTGTAGTTAGCCAACATTTCAGCACTATTATCTTGCGCCTTTCTCATGCTCTTACTGACAGCACTCATCTTTTCCTCGTGCTCTCTCAGGCTGATGTACTCAGCTTTTATTTGGTTCTGAGTGTTTTCTAGGTTTCTTTTTAATGTGTCATTCTCATCTTTTATTTTTACAAATTCTTGATTTACACCTTCAAGCTTTTTCTTCACATCTAATAATTCTCTATTAGTTTTATCTAATGTGCTACTCAGGGCAGTTTTAATGTCTTCATGGGTTTTAATTGGCACATACTGGTTACTAATAGTCTTTTTCAAGTTAGTGTTTTCAGACATGAGTGAATATATTTTTTCTTGGTCTTCGCCACACTTTTTATTAAGTTCAGAAAGCTGTTTCTTAAGTTCAACAATATTGGATTTCAGAGCCATTATCTCTTTTTCATGTTTCTCAGGAGGTATGAACACAGTTTCCAAGCGGCTAACATTCTTACTTAAATTGTCATTTTCCATCAGCAATTTCTCCATTTCCAACTTCTTTTCTGTATATTTTTGTGTTATATCTAAAAGCTTTTTATTCAAATCATCGACAGTTACACCATGTGACTTCTTCATTTCTTCACTTACTTTTAAAGGAACATAATGATTTTTCATTTCAATTGTTAAGTTATGTACTTGTTGCTTGAGAAGTTTATTATCCAGATAAACCTTTTCAATTTCCTTTTGTAATGTCTGATTTTTCGAAGTTAACTCAGTGATCTTCTTCCCAAGTTCTCCTGATTTTTGCTCTAATCTGCTCTTGAGCTGCTCATGTTCCTCTGGTTTGATGTGCTGAGCAAGCTTAGCCTTAAAATTCTCAAGTTCTCTCTTTAACTGTCTAATTTCACTAAGTGATTTTTCATATTCTCTTTCCATCTCGACTAATTTTTTTGCCTTCTCATTTACTTCATTTGATAACAAGCTCTTCATGTTTTCAAACTTTTCTGCTGGAATGGAAAGGGCTAACTTTGCTAACAATTCTTTTAACTGGCCTTCCATCTCTGTGGCCTTTCTCCCGTTCTTCTCTCGCTCCATTTCACACATACTGAATTCCTTCTGTAGTCGCTTATTTTCTTCTATCATCTTGCCTTCGTCCCGCTTAAACTCTTCTACTAATATTTCATTTTGTTTAATTTGGTTTCTTAATTTTCCCACTTCTGCTGAAGCGCCTTCATATTTTGCTTTCATGTCTTTCAACTGATCCTTCAGTTCCTCCGTTAGCCTGTGATTCCCTGTAGCTGCTTCACTTGTTAGATGCTCTTTAAGGGCAAGAAAATGTGTCTGCATTTGTTTAACTTTGCCTTCTGACTCATACATTCTCTTCTGTACATCTTTTAATGCATCTTCTAATTGCTTTATCTGTTCATCTGAATCCTCCTTGACCCTTTCACATTCTAATGCTAAAGCTTTGCATTCTGCCACCTTGTGAGCCAATTCATTCTGGAGCTTAAGTCGGTCTTGTTTTGCTGACTCGCAGAAAGTTCTCATTGCTTCTAACTCTTTCTTTAAAATTTCATTTTCAGAATATGAGGTTTGATTGGGTATGGATAGCTCCAGTGGTCTTAACATAGATCTGCTTTGCATATGAGCTGGCATACCTGTGGGAGTACACTGAAAACAGGAGAAAAAAAATATCAATTGCAAAACCCAGAAGAAGACACATACATATTTGTTAAACTTATAAAGTTTACACATCATCAGCAGTCAAAGGATTCTCAGACTAGTATTCTGGAAAAAAGAGAGCCCTAATTTCTGAGGTATGAAAAACAGTTCTGAGTATAATTTTCTCAGTACATAATTAAGCAGTGAAATTTTGAAAGTCTGTTCATAGTGTATTTCTGGCAGAACAAAAAAAATAGTTGTGGCCTCTGGAGACTATTTTCTCTTTCTTTCCCCATTCACAATACCTACCCAACACAAGAATATCAACTCAATCATTTATTATTTCTGTTTTAAGCACATAATGTGCTTAGAACTTCAAATTCTGAAGAAAGCCATTAGAACCATTGAAAAAAGAGTACTACAATTTAAAATCTTCCAATAGTTCCACAGAATAATATATTATTTAATTTCTAATAAAATACGTGACTTCAGAGTACCTCATTGTTAACGCGAATGTAAAATTCCTTAAGTCATAAAAATACCACCAGGATAAACCTAGCTAGTATGAGAGCAGTCAAGAGAATAATGTTAACTAACTTCCAAAAAAAAAGAGAAAGAATTGAGTTTTCTTCTCTCAAATAAAAAGATGAATTAGAATTTAGCATATAATCTTACTACAAAATTTGATTGACATCTTGTTCCCTCTATTAAGTGCTGACAAAAAGAAGTATAATTAAACTCAGTGAAATAGTTTATAACTATCAGAACATGTAATCATGAAAGACGAAGTTTAGCTATATTTTTCCTCATACAGTCTATCACAATAAGGGTCTTTAGAAGTACTAATTCATTGATAAAAGCCATGTGCTCTGAACATCTCATTATTTTAATAGGCAGGTTTTAATATTGTTCAGTTAAATCTACACTGCCTTATCCTAAATCAAAAGGAAGAAAATTAACACTGAGTAATTTCCCAGCCCAGTCTGTTTCTATTATCTTTCAACTTACCAATTATCTTTAGACTATGACTACTATAATTTACCAACAAACCACTTACATAGTTTTACAATTTCCATACTTGTTTTATTTAGAGCAAATATTTATCTAATCTTCTTAAATATTATTCAGTTGATTGATACCCATTCTCTCAGCTTAGAATTTCAGAAATGTCCAGCTTACAGTGATCTTATATATCATGTATACTAATTCACTCTGCCTACAGATAAAGGTATGTAAAAAGGCCTTTAAAGCCCAAATATTTATCAGTTCTGCAGTCATAGGTGGTACTAAAAATGTATAACTTGTTCCTACTAACTAAAAGTAAGGAGCAGACAACCACCTCTTGGAAGCTTTCTTTATTTTGAGGTGAATTTCTAAAACACAGAACATATATTTGAAAGCAAGAAAAAAATATATTTCAAAGCCAAAACAAATGGCTTTTTAATTATTCATACCGGCCTTCACCTTTTTATGGGCAAATATGAAGAGTTGGCCATATGCTATAATAGAAGCTTACTATAAAGACCATAAAATTGTAATTCACATCTCTTATTTAAGCCACTGTCATCAGAAACACTCTAGGGGGCACCAGAAACAGCAATATCTGCTTTTATTAAACTCAAGAACAAGACCAACATTTCTTCAATAATAAAAACCATATTCAATATATACATATTCTTAATAAGAACACAAATGTTTTTTATATAGTTTTTTATTAGAAAATACTATTACCTGTGAGTCTGTCATGTATGTTTGACCTTGTTTAAGAAGCATATCTTCTTTTCCTAAATAAATTCAAACAAATGATATCAACTTAAATATCCATTCCAAAGTAGGCTAAGCATTAATTTGGTGTTATTATCTCTCCTTTATTACTCCAAACAAAACAGAAGCATGAGTTATAATATAAAATTATCCTTGCTCTAAAATATCCATAGTTTTTCTTATTATTTCTATATACATAAGGGAAGTATCTATATTTTTCTAAATAGATAATAAGTTCATTTTTAGAAACATCTAAGACTGTTAGACTAAATAAGCTACATGATTATTATAAAATATGTATCTTACAACCAGTCAAAATAAAAATGATGTTCTTTACCATTTACAGGATAAATATTATTATTGTACTTAACTATAGAGTAATTTAGTATTCAATGAGAAGCAAAAAAGTATAATAATATGATTTTCTAGGGGAACTATTTAAAAATGGAGAAAATAAAGAGTAAAGATTAATTATATAATCTTAAAATAAGTAAATGCTTATGCAACTTCTAATTTTAAAATGCTTACCTACATTGAGACTATATGCAAAGATTTCTCCAAATCAGAAAACTATTTTTATGTTTCTTTCCACAAAAAACAAGCTCCAAATACCACAAGATGATGTCTACTAACAAATAAGGCAAACTTGGTAATTCATCCAATATACAATTTAAAAAATAGATGCTAAGAAAAATCAGAGCCTCGATGATTACCACATTTTATGTTAGAGACTACAGTAGTCATCTTAACTTCTTAGTTCACTGTGTTGAGGTATAACACACAAGTAGTAGGATGAAGTTTAGCAATAGGATTATCATATACAGTTAGATAAAACAAACAGGCATAAACATTCCTCTTCGCTTAAACTGGGTGAACTATAATGATAATTTATATTTTTATACTTACGGTTACTGAAATGACTTCCTGGTCCTAAATGATCACTCTGAAATCAGAAGTATAAATTAAAACATTTTAGGTGACTACTGCTTCATTTTGTTATATTCTGTATTTATTTTAGCTCTAAATGAACCAGTCATTAAAACCATATTTTCACTATTCCTTGTTTCTTCTTGTATAAATTATTCTACTTGAACCCACAAAAAGATACAGCACCAGAAACAATTAGAGAGAGCAGTTGAGAATAAACTACTTCACTAAGCATTTTTATAAAAGCAGCCAAGAGTTTCCAAGAAAAACTTTATTGCTAAAAAGAAAAAACAGTGAGCTCCAAATGAACCAAAATACCTTTCAATGCATACTCTTTGCTGCTTCTTTTTCTCAAAAGAAATGCCACATTCTCATCATTCTATTTTACCTCTGTTGAGAGCAGAGACCCTATCTTAGTGACTATGGAATATTAGCGTGACATCTTATTTCAGAATGTACAGAATACCCATTATTTTTGAGGGCAAAAGGAGACAGAGAGCAGAAAATGAAACTGAGACAAAGACTTATACTCAGTAATAAACTCATCAATGTATCAGTTAGGAAAAGGAGAATAACAGAAAACCTTCATTCTAAATCAAAATATATTTGGATTGCTCCTTTTTCCAAGTAAGCCAAATACAAAGAATCTAAAATATAAATTAAAATATTACACCTTCAAGAGTAAAAATATGCAATGTAGTTCATGTTTGTATATCTGTGTATACAAATACTAACAGCAATGTGTCAAACTTGGATATGGGTGACCACAATACAAATGGTCCATGGTTCTATAATCAATTTAATGCCACCTCCACTAATCCTTACTGCCCCAAAAGTATGGAAAACTGTCTGTAAACTTAGTTAAGCTCTTTGTTCTATTTAATACTAGAGTTTGCAATAGCTACTGAATGACCTTATATACATATGGGTGGGAGAGAGGCCTATGCACAGATGAGTTTCAAAAAACTTAGTGGGGGAAAAAAGTGACATAAATGATAGAGGCTCTGTTCATCCCTCTGGCAACCAAATCAGAGTTGTGACAGAAATAAGGAGCAAACAGCAAGGAAAATCGCCTGGGATCTAGATAAACAAGCCATACAACTAGGGAGAGAAATAAGAAATCACCCTGCAATGATAAGAAGTAGGATGGGGCGAGGACAAGAGGCTGCCCAGTCCCAAGCGGCTGAGTGGGACAGGCCATAGCAGCAGCAGCTGCAGACGCCTTGTAAAGGGGCTGTGTCCATGAGTGGACTTTCATGGTGACAGACCTGCTCGCTCTGAGCACCAGTGCCAGTTGCCTGCAAGGGGGCACCAGGGACTTACAGGGGGACACTAAATTGTTGGAGTGAGGGCCAAGGCCAGAACCGCTCAGTACAGAAGTGCTAAGGTAACCATTATTCCTCTGTTGAGCCCTCCCCATCCCAGTGTGCAAACTCAGCACTGCCATAACTAAGACATCATCAAACTAGATAACAGAGGTCACTCAGCCCAGAGGATTCCCTGAAACTCTGCCTCCCCCAACTCACGGCCCCAGTAAAGCCATATCCAAAGGTATCCTTGGCAAGTCAGGCTGAGCAGCACCTAGACTCACACAGGTGGCAGCTGGCCTTAGTTTCTGATGTGGCCTTTTTGAGGCAATCATAAGCAAAGTATCAGTGGATTGCTTGCTGAATTTTAACAGGTGGCCTTGGAGGAGTACAGGCTGGGGCTAAACTTGGCCTGCAGCTGAACCCCTCTCAGGACTGTGCCACTGGTCACCTACTTCACAAAGCCACATTAATAAAACTGGAGGACTTAAGGACTTTGCTTAGTGCATAGAAACAGACACAAAAGGATAGCCAAAATGGGAAGACAAAGAAGCAGAAACCATAGGAGAGAATAGAACAGCAATCCAGGAACAGTGGAGTCAAGTAATCTAACAGATGCAGAGTTCAAAACACTGGTTATAAAGATGTTCAATGAACTTAGGGGAACTGTAGATGAATTAAGTGAGAACTTTAATAAAGAGATAAAAAACATAAAAATTCAAATGGAAATTATAAAAAGGAACCAGTTAGAAATGAAGAACACATTATCTGAGATGAAAAGAATATTAAATGGAATAAGAATGAATAAAGAAGAGGATCTAAAGACCTATAGAGAAGATGGGAAAGCCAAGGACACTCAATCAGAATAGCAAGAAAAAAGAAGCCAAGACTATAATAATAATTTAAGGGGCCTATGGGACACTATTAAATGTAAAATATCTGTGTAATAGGGGTATTAAAAAAAAAAAGACGAAGAGCTATTTGAAGGAATAATGATGGAAAACTTCCCTAACCTGGTGAAGGAAATAGACATACAATCCCAAGAAGCTCAGTCCCAAAAAAGAGGAACCTAAAGAGGCCCACACCAAGACACATTATAATTAAAATGCCAAAGGTTAAATACAAAGAGAGAATCTTAAAAGCAGCAAGAGAAAAGCAGTTACCTACAAGGGAGAACCCATAAGATTGGCAGCTGATTTCTAAAAAGAAATTATGCAGGACAGGGCTTGGCACAAAATAGTTGATGTGATGAAAACCCAGGATCTACAACCAAGAAGCCTTTATCCAGCAAAGCTATCACTTGGAGTTAAAGAACAGATAAAGAGCTAAAATAAGCTAAGGGAATTTATCAACATCAAGCCTGTATTACAAGAAAGGTTGTAGGAACTTCTTTAAGAAAAAAAAACATGTATCAAAAACAGAAAAAAGAATGGTAATAACTACATTCCTATCAACAAGTCCCTCAAATAGAAAAAAATTAAGAGCTCCAACCAAAAGATAGAGTGGCTGAATGGATAAAGAAACAAGACCCCTACATATTGCCTACAAGAGACTGACTTCAGATTGAAAGATACTAACAGACTAAAAGGAAGGGGATAGAAAAAGATATTGCCTTGATGGACCTACAGGATATTGTGCCAAATGAAATAGGTCAGATAGAGAAAGACAAATATTGCATGATTTCACGCACGTGTGGATTCTAAAGAACAAAATCAACAACAACAAAAGCAGAAATAAATACATAGATAGAGAACATTTTGAGGGCTACTAGATGGGAGGGAGTTTGGGGAATGAAAACAAAAGCAAAGAGATTAAGAGGTACAAAGGGATAGTTGGGGAATAGACTTGGAGATGTAGAGTGTAGTTGGGGAATAGACTTGGAGATGTAGAGTGTAGCATGGGGAAGATGGTTAATAACGTAGTAGTAAATATGTAAAGGGTAACTAGATTTAGCGAAGTGATCACTTTGTGAGTTATGTGGATCTCTGATCACTATGCTATACAACTGAAACTGGTATATTATTGTATTCCAACTATAACTGAAAAAAAAACCTCATTGAATTGTACAATGTAAAAAGAAAAAAAAAACTTAGTTTGGGCTTAATACTTGTCCTTGATTACACAAATGAAAACAAATACTTTATAATAAAATTAGCCTCATGCTAAAGTATATAAATTTCCCCATATTTTTTCTATAAATATAAGTGATATGCCTATATATGAAGTAGTACTCATTATACAGCAAGCAATTCTGTTGGCAGTTTATGACATTCTTGAGACAATACAGTTGTGAATATTCAACATTTGTAAATGATAAATTTTTAGTTTTTAATGGCTGCTTTCATAAATATTGGGTCACATGTAAAGTGAGCCCTATAATTTTCTTTTTAAAAGTAAAAAATTATTTTTAGTATAAAAATTCATCATAAAGAATATGTATCACCTGGGCAAAAAGAACCCATTATACTGACTGGAAAAGCTACAAAACAGGATGTACAATATTCCCACCTGTTGAATGTGTATGTAACACAAGTTATGCACAAAGAAAAGGTCTGAAAGGCTATCAGTCAAGTGCTAAGAGTGCTGGATGAAAGGTATGCTTAATTTCTGCTTTTAGTTTAACAATATTTTCTAATTTTCCTAAAATAAATATATGTATTGTTTTTATTTAAAAAATGTTATTTTTCTACAGTTTATTAAAACCTCATTAAAAGTTACAGACTTGACTCTAAGTTTGTCTAAAGTTACAGAAAAACATTTTATCCTTAAGACACCAAGGTCTACTATTAGAAGAAAGGTAATACATAAATAGTATCCAATTATAGATGTAAAACTTTGAAGAATACTTCAAAGGGCCCATATACATGTCTGCACTTTCTCATTCAAGCTATTCTGAGTGTAAAACTAGTATTGTAGTTAAAAGTACAAAGGAGCCAGACTGTCTGGGTCAAGCTCTGGCTCTGCCACTTATTATTTATAAACCCCTCATAGGTTGACCACTCTGCCTCAGTCTCTTCACTTATAAAGTAGGAATAATAATAACACCTACCATTGTGGAGATGATGTGTTTATTAAATGCATGTAAAATGCACAGCATGGTTTCTTGCACATGTAGGTACTATGAAAATGTTAGCTAATACTAAGTTCACTACTAACCCTAAAATGTCTTCAGCTGAGAAAATTATATAAACTACTATACTAGATCATTTTTTAGCTTATAAAACTATGTTTCTGAATAATCTTCAGAATTCAATAATATAAATCACAACTTTCATTTTATTCTTTTAAATGTATCAAGGCATAAGTCACCTGCAATAAAATACACAAATACTAAGTGTACAGTGCAATGAATTTTTGCATATGTATACTCTGCGTGACTACAACCCAGATCAAGACATACATTTCTAGCACCATCGGAAGCTTCTTCTGCCCCATCCTAGTAGGTAACTCCTCACCATAGATTAATTCTGTCTGATTCTGAACTTCATAAAAACTGAAATCATACAGTATATACTCTTTGTGTCTGATTTCTTTTATGCAACATTATTATCTGTGAGATTCAGTCATGTCTTTACATTCCTTTTCATAGCCACATATATTTTTTCTTTATTTACAAAGAAGAAATTTAATTTTGTTTTATTCTCTGAAGTTATATTCCCCAATAAAAATGAAAGATTCATGCTGAATAAGCCAAACTTTTCAATGATCCTCAGTGATGAACAACATTTATAAAATGTATATCATGGCCCTGCAAAATGAATCTATCAGTTGAAAGTCAGGAGAGTAGTCACCCTTGGTGTGGAGAGAGTGGTTACTGACAGGAGGCAAGTCTGGGTACTGATAATGTTGTTTCTTGATCTGGGTATGTTCAATTTGTGAAATTTCTTCAACTTATACACTTTAGCAGGTATGCTTTTTAATGTATATTGTATATAAATAAAAAGTTTTTGAAAAAAATATGACGTTGAGAAAACTAAAAGTTCATTGGTCCAATAAAGATGAGAATATAATCTGAGCCTTACTAACACACAACTCTTCACCATATACGCCCAAAATTCTTTCTGAGATAATTCTAGCAATACTTCTATTCATTGGTAAGATGCTTTGTTATTACTGTCATCATAATCATTGCAAATTTACAGTAAAAAATATAAAGTTTTAAAAAGGTAAGGATGGACAAAGAGAAAGGCTTGAGAAGGAGACACTGGAACTAAACTAAATGTCAGTTGCATGCTAGTCAATCGCATGATCTCATTTAACTTTTACAACAATTCTGTCAGTCATTCCAACTTTACCAAAAAATGCAACAAGCTGAGAAATTTTAAATAAATGGCCTAAGTTCGATTTATTTAAACTATGAAGGAGAGAATGATAATAACAAATTCAAATCAGACTCCAACCCTTCACCACCATTCGTTATGTGTTGCATAAAATAATTTAGTTAAGTTTTCTATACCTCAAAGTATTTATATCTATTTTTCAGAGCCTCAATAGTTCTTAAGCTTTCTTCATGTTGCTTTTCTTTAGCTGCCAAAAGGGACTTCAGCTTTTCCTTCTGAAATGGAAAAGAATACAGAACAAAATCACACTGTGCTTAAAATGGGTTAAAAATGTATTTTAGAAAATGTGACTTAGAATCACTTTGAGGACTGCAGTTAATGAATTCTCCAGACTGGTGGATTTTTAAGTATTAGTAGAAATAAAAATTTCTACATATACACAAATAAAACATTATAAAACAATATTGTGAAAAATTCAAATTTTGTTTTAAATCATAGTTTTCAGATATTTCATGATGTTTAGAATTTTGCATTTTTTTCATGAAAAGCTTCACAGAAAATGAGACATTCAGATGCAATAAGAACAAAATGCCTCTCATAACCCATAACACTATACTCAAAACATACTTTACAGTCACATGTAGGTTTTGTTTTTCCCTTTGAGCAATAACCAGAAATAGAATTCTGGTCTCCATCTCAATTCAGGACTTAAACCTCTAGTGCAATGTCATCTTCAATCTATACAACATTTCATAGCTTTAAAGGAAAATTTGTAAAATCCTACCTCACTTTCCAGATCATCAGCAACCATTACTTCCTAAATTTAAAAGAAGAAATATATTTTCACTTTTGAAAGTTTATTTTAAAAGACTTGAGCTTAGCAAGTATCTTTTAAAAAGACTAACATGTGTCATTAAGATTAGGGACCAGGCTATGAGCAGAAAATGTCTATGTCCTACTACTGATTCTGTTGTCCAAGTTGTCATTCATTCCTCTCCTCAGGTTCAGAAGCACTTTTGATTCCTCTGAGAACCCATCAATAGTAACTTCTACTTGTTCTTCCTCCTTACATCTTTTGTCTACTGTCCAATCTCATAGTCCCAACTATAGTTCAGTCTTTCCTTATTACCACATACCAACAGTATTCTCTCTTCTTACATCACACATTAGGAGTTTCATGTAAAGGTCCCACTAAGATAGAATTCGCCTCTGGGGCAATCACCTGATTTTACCTCCTTTCCACCTTAGGGCCATGACTTGAAGTGACAGGTAATCATTAACGATTTGTTATTAATGGTGATTACTGGTAGTAAAATGGCTTAATTTTTTTTTTTACTATGATGATTTACCTCATTTAGCTGTAGTTGTAAACCGTTGACTTTATCCAATAATATTCTCTGTTCTTGCTGAATTTTTCTCAACCTCTCTTTCAAATCTTCATTTTCAACCTCCAGATCCTTAAATAGTAAAGATAACAGGTGCTAGGCCAACCTTAAAAGAGCAATTCTTATGGAAGAAAATTTAAAAAGCAGTTTGCTATCATATACTGATAAATACATATATAATATATAAAAGAGCCTTAAGTATAAAGATCCAATAATTTCAACAACATTCAAATGATTTAAATCCATAGGTGAGAAATATAGAAAAATGTAGTCTTATGATATCTAATGAATATACTTATATATAAGACAGTAAACCACCATGAGTCTAATGAAAAGTAAAAGCATCATCTGGAAATAGAAAATAGCAGAATGCCAATTTAAATTTTGCTTAAAATTTCTCAAGTTTGAGACTATTCTAATGCTTTTATTAAACTAGTCATCATTTCAGTGCTCTGAAAAAAAACCACTTAAGCATCCAATTTAAGGCTAGGTGGTTCGCTTTTTTACTACTACATAGTAAATTATGAAGACCCAAATAAAAGAATCTTGTTTTAATATATGGAAAAAGCTATACAATTTACATTTTAATGGTATTTCAGTCATAAGATAAACCCTATAATTATGAGATCATCCTCCAACATAATCTACATTATAATTATTTTTTCAATACTTTCATGAACATAAAAGGTAAAAAGCACTATGTGGTTAACAAAATTATTTCGTTATCAAAATAAAAAATACTGTGAGAAAAATATTTCAGATTTTATTTACATTAATGACCATTTTATCACTATAATTAATTGTCTAAAATGAACAGAAATTTATGATTTACAGCCCAAAACAAACACATTTAAATCAACAGAAAGTTTATAAAGTCAAATTATTTGCTTCCTAATACATATTAAAAAAATACTTTCTGTAAGATAATACTGACCTAAACATTCATATAAAAAGGCAATTCTTTTAGAAGGAATTAGACAAGAAAATACAATCACAAAACATAAGCCACCCTCCCTTCTCCCCACTCACCTCCCATTTCCCCCACACCTCATTACAAGCAACACTAGAATTCTTTGCAAAGAAAGATTTCAATTTTTTTCTTTTTACCTGAATGTTTTGATGCTCCCTCTTATTTGACTTCATATTTACTTCATCTAGCATGTGTGTCAAATTGCGCTTTGAGAAAAACAAAAAAGAATACATGTTAGCAAGTATGAGAATACAGAAACATACATTTTCCTCAATAGGCAATAAACCCAATTAGTGATTTTCAGCTTACCCAACATTGAATTTTGCTGTACATAACACCAGGTGGCAGTGTTTCCACTTAAAACTCCAAATGGGAAGCATCTTTAAGGATACCAGTTTTAAATAAATCAAGTATAATTTATTTTAAATACTAAAACAAACACAATTTAAAATCCTTATTGTTAAGGATTTATTTTAACCAAAGTCATGAAATTTTGAAAAAGAGACTCTGTATTTAGATACAAAACTAAAATTGTGCTATAGAGCATCATCAACCATTCCCAAAGGAATAATTTACTCTTTAAAAACAGGAAGGGAAATTATATTAATGCTGAAAGAAAACACGGAAATTATGAAAATAATTTGAAAAATGTGGAAAAAATATGGAAATTTCTTTCTCTGAGCACTGATGAAATAAAAAATCAAGGGGTGTGGTAAGTAAGAGACATATAATCCTCTGACCAGAACTATATAAAAAAAAATCTCTAAATGACTTGGTTGGGTACATGTTCTGTTTTTATACACTTACTGCTTTGAAATCTTATTCCAGCTTAGAGATTTGTTTTAATATAAACACAATTATTAAACAAGAGAGCCAATAACCTCCTTTTTTAATCCAAATTGAGCTTTAAATCTATACAATAATTTAGAAAGCTATTTCTTCTTTTTTGAGAGCTAAAAAAAGTTTTAATTCTCCAAGATAATTTATCTATGTTTTGAATTATTTGTTAAGTTTTGCTTAACCAACTGTTTAAACTATCATTCTAATGAATTTGGATCTAGAATTAGAGGGACAAGTTCCCATTAACAAAATACTCTCTATCTACAATTTGGTCCAAACTATGTTTCTAGTCTCACTCTTTCTACCAAAGGACTGTTCTTCACATGGAATCTGACTAGTCTCATCATACCACTTTTATTCCCCACCTTCCCTTCATTGGGTCCTTCATAACCTGGCACCTGGTTACTTGCCCAACGCCTCTCTGCTCCATTATGTGTCCATTGTTCCTGGCCTTCTATTGCCCTAAGAACATACGAAACATGCTCCCTCACAGGGGCTTGGTACTTGCTTGTCCCTCTTCCGCAGAGCTACCTGGCTCCCTCTTCATTTCTTCTTCTATTCAAATGTCACTTCCTGGGAGAGGCCTTTGCTGATGGGACAATCTAAAACAACTTTCCACTCTCTCCTTCATCTCCTAATCCTGTTCCGTTGCTCTTCAAAGCATCTGCTTTGATACTAAATACTCATTTGCCTATTGGTCATCTGTCTCACTAGGCTGGAGGTTCGTTCTATGAGTGAGAAACTCTGAGCACTATGATATTCCCAGCGCTTAGAACAGTGACTAGCACTTGGTAGGTGCTCTACAGCTATCTCTTAAGCAAATTATTTTTCAAAACTATACTGTACTCTCCTCAATAAGAGGAATTTTATGTCCCTTAGTACTAGGAAAAAAATCCTTTTTAATGTATTTGATAAATAATGGAAACGAATAAATTTTACTGTTCTTAGCAGAATATTAACACCATGTATTCTTTTAGATAACTCCCAGGACACTAAGCAGAATATCGTTCCTAAATTAATAATCAATAATTCTTTAAATATCTATATATTTTAGAAATCATTTATCTCTGACTCTATGGGAGATGACTGGTATAGACCTAACAGTGTACATTTTATTTCTCTCTACCGCCACTTAGGTTATCTGAGGAAGAGGAGAGAAGGTTGAAACAGTTGCTCCAGATAGAAAAGAAGGTGACAGCAGACGTGACCATGCATGAATGTATTACTTAATTCTGATGGATTAAAAAGGAACACATGCTTTAACATAGCTTTTAGATTCAGGTGAAAGGTGGAGAAATGATACAGAACGATGATCAGAATTGCTCAGAAGGTACCTGATTACTTTCTCTTCAGGGTTTGGAAGTGCTCAGGTTCCTGAAAAGCTGAAAGCCTGGAAGGAAACAGCCAGCAGAAGAGGAAAGCTGCCTACACTAGCTTTTGAGCAAAATGGGTAGAGTGCCGTAAACCAACCCCAATTAACTTGAACTCAGAGAGACTGGGGAAAATGATAAGACATTTACTAAAAAAGGGACACAAAACCAGGTTTAAATAGCAATTTGATAATAAAATCAATGCAATGTATGAATTATTTCATGTATTTTTTTTTTAAGAAAAGTCCTCATTAAATAAACAGAGAGCAAAAAAAAATCAAAATGTTGACAATGGTGTTGAAATCACAATATATAATCAGTTTTGAATTGTTTTCTTCATTTCTTACTGCATTGGAAGAATTTTCCTATGATAGTAAATATTTGGCTCTGTTATTAAGGCAGAATAGGAGAAAAAATTATCTATAATCTGCCAGGATAAAATCCATCATTTAAGAAGGTGCGATATCTCATACTTGAAAGGGTTGGATGTTCAAGGCTGGCACTCAGGAGGCTATTTATTTTCCATTGGATACATTTATCGTAATTAAGATCTATTGTCCCAAGCTGAGTGATAGTATCTAGATAAAGCCTCAGGATCTTTACATTAGGTTCTACACTGGCATGATTAACAGAAGATAGAGAAGAGCATACATTTAAACGTAAAACAGTTACGTATAACCATTAGCCACTTTTACTAAGCACCATTTTAAGATTTTTGTTTTACTTAAATTGCATAATATCTAATTTTTTAATTAAAATTAAGATCTACCTGTTGTAAAGATGGTCCCTTCTTCCAAAGTTCTCTCCCTGAAGATTAAAGAGAGGAGTCACAGGAACAGTGAAACAGCAGGTTAACTCGGGTAGATATGAATTCCCTAACTATATAACTGAGTCAATTTAAAAAAAAAAATCTTAAAGTTTCCCTTAAAGCTTATTATTTTACAGTTAAAACAACAGTGAAATACCATTTTTGCCTAGCAAATTTGCAAAGTTTTTTTTTTTTTTTTTTGCAATGACATCATCTAGGTAGATAATATTCAATGTTAGGGAGGGGAGACAGGTGAAAAATGCAATATTTAAAACACTCTTAAATGGGAAGGCAATTTGTCAATATGTATCAAAAGCTTAAAGAAATGTGCACACCCTGAAACCCCAAGATTCAATTTTAGAAACTGATCCAAAGGTTTAATAAAAATATGCTGAAATATTTATGCATTAGGACAATCACTAAATTGTTATTTCTATTAGTAAAAACTACAAACACTCGATGTGACTCTTTCTCCTCAGTTCTTAAATCATCCCACAGTTATCATAAGGTTTACTGAGAAACTAGACAACATATGCAAAACACACGGCCTCAAACAAGCAACTACAATGTAAATATGCAAAGCCATGGTATAGAGGGAGATGAACCAACACTATTTCACGACAACAATAAGGAATGTTGTGCTTCTTACAAATTGTAGTTCTACCAACTAAATCTTAAAAAGCAGCTCCTTATTAACCTGGACTTTGCTAGTTAAAAAAACTGCTGGTACCTTTGCTAGTATTTTCCGATGCAGTCTTCAATAAGGTTAGAATGTCCAAATTGTCACCAATTCTTGCATAGTAAGAACAATCATGGCCAAGGGCATCCAGCAAGCTTACATCAGCACCATTTTTAATTAAGACTTCTACAGCATCTTTGCAACCATACTCACAGCCTAGCATAAGAGCAGTTCTAAAAGAGAAGGGGTTAGAATAAAAAGCCTTGAGAAACATTAAAGAAAATACTTAAGAAATCTTCCAGAGCCTCTGTTTTTAGAGAGCAAATATTACTTTAAAAAGTCATACTTGTTACAAATTCAGATTTTACTCTATATTTTTCTTATATTTTACCTTTGCCACATTTATAAAAACACTTGCTTTGTGTCAGACTTTGTAGAGCTAAACATTTATATATTATATATGTTTGCTACTTCTACTACAACTTCCTTTAGTCCAGTCCTACTATGTCCTACAAGTAAATTACCAGAAAATCTTGCAAAACTGACACTGTCACCCAATCTGTTCAAAACGTACAACAATAAACCCAAACCCTTCATGAACTAAACTACATCATACAATCTCTCCAGTCAATCCCTTCTACTCCAAACAAAACGAGAATCAGATTCTGGAAGCCAATTTCTCTTCTAAGAAGAGCCTTGCTTTCTCTTACTGGAGACCTTTTCATCTTCACACTTCATTTTAAAACTTGCCTACTCAAAACATGATTCCTCAATTAACCCCATTATCATGGACCACTGGTTTATTCTGCCATTATAGAATCACCAGCACTTAAACATTTAACAGTATATGGGCAAATTGCAATAATGCAACAAAACAATTAAGTCATCACAGAAATTCAGAAGGATCCTGGAAATTATTTTGTTCACTTCTCAAATTTTATTGCTGAGGAAATCAACACCTAATGAAATGAAGCCA
>PVKZ01000522.1:143111-445611 GCA_004027375.1 Macroglossus sobrinus | reverse complement strand
CAAACACACATTAGAAAATCAAGTAAGTGTTCATTTCTGATGTCTTTAATCCAGCAAGTCTTTTATATAAAATACATAATCAATCTTTAAAAAAAAAGATAAACTGAAACTGAATACATGAATTCAGAAACTATAAAATTAACAACCATTCAGGCTCAATTAAAAATAAGCGTGAAAAAATGTAAAGCATAATAAATTTCAGAGAGTTGATATATTAAACAAATAAGTCATTATTAAAGGTGCTCTGATGGAGAGTGTCAGCTGTTCACCAAACTCTGATTGCTTTTTTCCATGGTAGTAAAGTTGTGCTGGGCGCATGGTAGCTTACCAAGAGACCACAGTTCCCAGTGACCCTGACACGTGGGCATGACCACCTGAGTTAGATCATGCCAATGGAACCTCTACCTTCTGAGTCTAGGTCTTAAAAGAGTGGTTATACATTGCTGCACAATCTTTTCCCTTCCTGTTACCAGAAAAACAGGTGCATGCCCTAGGCAATGGTAGAACTGCAAAATGGAAGAAATCTGGATGCCTGAATGACCATATGGAGCAGAGGTATAAGCCAGTCTGAACGTCAGGGGTGTGATATGAAAAAAAATTAATTCTGTGGGGTTTTTTTTAAGCCAATGTTATTTTATGGTGTCTTTGTCACAGGAGCCTAGCCTATCCCTAAGACAAATACTGCTATCAGGATTCAGGTGCTGCTATCACAAATATCTAAATTATATGGCACTGATTTAGTTGTTGGTTACTAGGTGGTAAGTAAACATTTTTCAGGCCAGAAATCTTGTTGTTCTCACGCTATGGCAAAACATTTGATAGAGCTATCTCATCTGTCATAACTTAGAGGGTACCCCATGTGAATATGGAGCCTCTCTAGTGAAACAATAGAAAAGAGCCAAAATTTTAGTGCATATTGGCAGCTGCTTACTGCTTTTAGTACAGTATTATAAGACAGAGATCAGGACAAGGAAGAATTAACAAATTTATAAACACAGAGGAAGGAAATAGAGAATGTCTAGATATTTGCGACCTCATAGGTGTGGAAAGCCCAATTGTTTATATCGAACAGCAAGCTATAAAACTATCGCTGGTCACAACTTTCCTCAAAGACCTCCCAATAAAGGAAAAAGAAAAATAAAGATCTAAACATCAGATTAAGGATATTATATTCCCACTCAAGACTATTATTTCAGATGGCTTTGAGGTAGCAGCCATTACATGAGGTAGAGAATTACTAGTCTAGAAATAAAGACAAGAAATAGAGGAGGGTTTAAGAACTCTACATCCAGAAAATAACTTCAGAAATGGTTCCTGCCATATGCAAGTGGCTGGCAACAAAGAGACCAAAAATCTACCAAGGTCTGGATGGAATTGTACCATCCAAAAGCCTAGTAGGCTAATACTCATGATTGTTCCAGCCCTTAAGCTGTCTCTACAGAGGGCACACTCTCCAAGATTCAATTTATCTGTGATCTTGGGGGACAACAGACAAGTAAGAAGGCAGAGTTAGGACCCACAGAGGACAATGTGTAAGGAATTTCTCCCAGAAAACAGACCAAGAGAGGCATTCAGAGGAACTAACCAAGAAATTTAATCCAAGACCTCTAGAGAAAATCTTTGTAAGTTTTTTTCAGTAGCATTTGATACCTAGTGACTAATAACTGCTGTGTGTTTCCCAGTTCTCTCTTTTCACTTACCCTGTTCTTGCTCTATCACCATATATTGTGAGGAGCATATCTCTTCTCTTTGAGTTTATAGAATTCTGGACCATGAAGAGCTGCATCAGAGTTAAAACCAGAAAACTGCACATTGCCCTGGAAATCTAGACTTTGAGAAAGTTGCAATAACTGGGCTGTCTTATATATCCTCTTCCTTAGAGTGGTGAGGGTAATGGGTTCTACATGTGGGAAGCAGAGGCTGCAGGAATACCTGGAACTCCAGAGGGGTGAACTGTAGCAGAATATGCACTTTGTTACCAAAATCTGTTTTTTCTTTCTACGGTATAGCAGCTTAACCATGACTGGTCACCTAGAGACTACATTTCTGAGCCTCCCTTGCAGATAAATACAGACAACTGACTTTGCTTTTGTTGGCAGACTATGACTACAGGGCTATCTACCATTTCCAAATATGCTCTCTTTCCCCTTCCCACTAGCTGGATATGACTCCAATCCTGCTTCAACCATGTAGTTGACAAAGATACTCAGAGGCAAGTAGAAGAACAAGATGGAAAGAATTCAGTTCATGAATAACCGTGTCACTTGCCAACCTCTACCACTCAACAATTTTTTATAAGCAGCTAATTTTCGAGTTCTTTCATCACATCAACTTAGTCTTATTCTAACTTCACCCATAGACTTACTGAATAAATATTAAACTTTCAATTAATTAAGTTGTGCC
Organism: Macroglossus sobrinus; assembly: GCA_004027375.1. NCBI lineage: Eukaryota > Metazoa > Chordata > Mammalia > Chiroptera > Pteropodidae > Macroglossus > Macroglossus sobrinus. The sequence continues at coordinate 443,208 of PVKZ01000522.1, read as the reverse complement.
AGTTTTAAATGCACACATGCAATCACTGTGATACCATCACCACAATCAAGGTACTAAACATGTATGTGTATATGTGTGTGTGTTTCGTTGTTTTTTTCTGCATGGTAAAAACAGTTAACATGAAATCTGTCCTCTTATTATATTTTATATTTATTATATTATATATTTTAAAGTCCACACTAATTATGTAATAATTATGTAAAACTTTTGTATATATCTCAAAAAAGCATAAAATAAAAAAATTGCACATCCACTAGACAACACTGAAAATATTTTCAAGTGCATTAATTGTAATCAGTATTACACTTAGGTTACAAAATAGAATCATCTTTTAGAGATACAAATTGAATTGTTTATGGACAAAATTCTATGATGTCTTGGATTTGATTTAAAATATGCCGGTGGAGTGGGAGAGTAATGGGTGGTAGTACTGATGAATCAAAATTGGCCATATGTTGACAACTGTCCAAGCTGAGTGAAAGGTACAGGTGTTTTAACATAATATTCTAATTTCATGTATGTTTGAAATTTTCCATAATAAATAGTTAAAAATATTTTTTAAAAGTGATTATTAATAACATTGGATTAATTTTTTAAAAACCTAGAAGAAGATGGTAGAACAAAAACATCATGAGACACATTCATACTTCAGTAAGCAGCAAAATAATTTTTAAGATTCCATCAAGCACAGCAAATTATCATTATGAATATAAACTGTACTTTTTTAATGATTTTAAATTTAATTTTAAAATTTGCCTTGATGATTCCATAACTGTGCAAGCTTAGTAAGTATATCACTTATGAATGTGCACTTATGTTTTTATTTAATTAGTAATACAAAATTATCATGAAAAATAAAATCTATAGTAACTCACAGGGGTCATATGAGGCTCAAATGATAATGTGATAATTCTTTCTACATAATACCATTCTACACAAAAATTTTTAAAATACACTGTATAAAAATTAAATTATTATAAAAGCTCATGAAATGTAAAAAGAAAAACAAAAAAATTAAAGTATAAAAGTTTAAAAGAAATTTGAAATATAATGCTTTTTTAACTCATACTACTTTAATCTACTGTAGATATTCTATATAAGTGAAAAGAGAAGGCTAATTTTTTTTCCTCTGTTCTTCTAGTAAAAGGTGGGAACGTCTGAAGAGTCAGGCTAAAGGTTAGACCACGTTATGTTTCAAAAATACTTAATATCTAACTTTTCTCTAAGTATTTTAAGACACCTACAGAATAATACAGATAAATTTAGATACACAAGTATAAATAATAAAATATATGGAATTATTAGTATAGATTTTTTAAAAATACAGCACATTACAGTGATATAAATTCAGCATCGATACCTCTAAACCAGCCACCTCCTCCCTTAATTAAGAACTTACTACATGCTAGGCACTAATTATGATTTAATTATTACCACTTATGAGAGTAATATTAACCTCATTTTGAACATGAGAAAAAATGAGATTGAGACATGTTAATTAGGTAAATGTAGTTTTCAAGAAAGAGAAATGTCTTTCTCCTATTTCTCCTGCCAATTCCCTCTGCCTCCCCGTCCTTTTCCCTCTATGTTTAAGAGCTCCTTGAGAGCAGGACTATGGTTTATTTCTCTTTTGACTTTATTATCTATCAAACTGGCTGGTAAATATTGGTTGAATAAATCTTTTAAAACTGTACAATCTAAAAAATTGCAAATTTGAGTAAAAAAAATTGTAATATTCTTTCTCTGTGAATTATACAAATATATGCATGCTAAACTTTGATATTAATTTAAATATCTAGCCATTTTAACAAATACCTGTTTACGTCCAAAGGAAACTTTTGCTTACCAGCATCATGAAGTGCGGTTCTTCCCTGCTGGTCTGCATGTTCGGTGGGACAATTGTACTGTTAAAACAAAGAAACTTAGTGATCTAGAAGAGTTGTATTTTTAAATTAAACATCTAAATTCAAATGAACAGCTGTTATTTAATCTCAAAATATTTCATTTATTAAAAAAAACAAAGGATACTAGACAAGCCACTAAATATTTTGACATGAAACAAATATAATAATGTTACACTGTAAATTTAATAATATTTCACCAAACAGGAAAACATATGGTATGTTACAATAGAGTGGGTTGATATGTTATTGTTTGACTTTTTTTTTCCCAGCAGTAGTTAAAACTTGAACAACTGAATCAGAAAAACAAATGAGTTCTGCTGTTCAACTTAGTGGAAAAATGTCTATGGAATGTATAACTGGACCTTTTAACTGAAAATTCTGTCCACTCGTTCACAGAATTTTATGGCTGCCTGATTACACATTTAACTAATGGTTAATATTACATTGTGTAAGTTAACTGACGTTTATATAGAAATACATAGATTCTATGCTGTATCACTTTATCTTATGTCCTATACCAGACAACAGAAAATTCCAATCTCCAGCTAATGTCAACAGGAAGGTCATGTCTTTGTTATTTATTTTTAATACACTGAGTTATGCAACGCACTTCCCTCAGAGTTTTTGCTCTTTATTGTTCATATTCTTTTACAAAAGATGGAAAAAATATTATGTAAGCTAATAGTCAAAGTTAACCTACTATTTTCTTTGATCTCAAATTCCAAAAACACATTAAAAACACGTGTCGTTTGCAGTCAAAGTAATAGAACCAAAATATTAACCACTTTTACTACCTGTAGAAGTTTTTGTAGGCACAATGCATGTCCGTATTTTGCAGCCAGGTGAAGAGGATTTCTTCCTATAAAAAAAATAATTTAATAATAATTCCTATAATAGAAATAATTTAAAATATACATTTTCCATAGAAATGTCATTCATTTTTTCAGAAATAGTTGACAGGATACTTAATTTGTACGCATGCTTTCAGTTCTAAGACATTTCATCCGGGTTGATATTTTAATAATATATTATACACACCAAAACAAGGACGGTGGGATGGAAAGTTAAACATACAAATGCATGAAGAGCAGGAACTCTGTCTTATTTGCCCTGTATTCTCAATACTTAGAGCACTGCCTGAAACACAGTAAGTAATTAAATACTGGCATAGCAAAGAAGGGAGGGAGGGAGAGAAAGAAAAAGAATGGGGAAAGAAGGAAAAGATACATAAGAGTTCTCATAACACTTCCAAATAGGCAGTGTGGATATTAAAATGGAGGAAATTAAGAGATATAAATAAAAGAAAGGGAACTCTCTAATTAATTTCTATGCTTCAACTAAAATTCAAAGCTCACTAAGAGGCTATGTCTCTGAAAATTTTAGACTTGTTCATCTATGTACATTAAAATGTGCAATTTTAAAGGAAATGACAAGGAGGAAGGCAGGGAAGTGGGTACCAGATAATCTGTAAGGTTAACTCTGAATACTGAAAACATAAATTTGCAGAGGACATTCTACCTCTATACACTATTTCTCCTAATTATATTTTTTTACACATATATCTCTCTTGGTTGGTGAAGATGTAAGGATTTTGCCAGGCTATTCCATCTTCCAATCGCTTCCAATCTTCAGTGTTTTTAATTTCTCTCTAACTTCACAAACTTCTTAAGAAATATAATTTGACTTCACAAGTTGACATTTTTGCTAGAAAAGAAGTCATTTATGTTCTATTCATCTCGGATCAATGAATAAACTGACTTTCAACTCTCATTCAGTTTTATATGAGTTCAGATAAGTAGGTAAGTTTTCCTAGGTCTGATCACTTTTGTGTAGCTGACTAACTAGGTTCCAAAAAAAAAGCGAGTCCAGGTCTTTAAACATGGAAAGATACAAGATCTTCATCCATATCAAAAATCTTCTTATTACAATAAATCAGAGTGATAATTTCAAATTTCAACTTGCTACTGTTCATGGAAAAGTTTCCTACAAACATTTTACATTGTGAAAAGTGCCTAAAATAACTCATTTGCATGGGAAATAAGAGAGTATGAAGTAGGATGGTGGGAATATAGGCACAGTTGTGACAGTCCCTGGTATTCGACAAAATGCCATAGGAACTCGGTCACATAAAAATGTCAGGTCAGGTATTTCCTAAGCCAAATTCAAAACCAGCCACTTGAGACAGGGCAGTAAAAAATCAAGGAAACATCAGATCTAAATCTTACCACCACAAATAATACTGAAGGTACATACCTGTTAAGACCTAGGTCACAAATACCTCAAAATCACACTAACTTGAAATCTGGCTATATTCAATATACTTTCATACTGCTAGCAACTAAAGAAATTATGATAAAAAACACATAAAGTTTTTTTTATCAAATATCTACATCTAGATTATAAGACAATATACCAACAAATGAGAGAAAATCCTTGTCCTTAGAAGATGACAAACAATAAGACAAAGCAAATAAAAATATGACTGAACAACAGCAAAAAAATGACAAGGTTAAATAAGCAGGCTATGTTGGAATGCAGTATATGAAATGTCTGCTGAGCTTGGAAAGCATTTGAGCTTGATCTGCACTGAAGGAGGGAGGGCAAACGTCACTAGATCGGCCACTAGGCAAAAATGTCCAGAGCAGAAAGAACACACAGAGAAAAAGATACTAGTTGAAATAGAATCAGCACAATAAATTTAAAAAGGCTTTAAAGAGTTCTAAACAGGTATGTCTAAATTTTCTAAAAATAAATATTCCTCCATATCGATGGATCTATATATAAGTAACATTCTTTTGTTCCCTGGCAGATAGTTTGGTCTTCAATTTAGAATACAATACATCTTTAGGTGAAAATTGTCCTCATCAACTCAATTTTTATCTCTCTCTACCTCTTTTTCCCTGCAATTTTTAAACACAGCACTAGTTAACAGTAATGTATTTGTTTGTCCATACATGGAGTCAGAAGATAAAATATCAAAGTTGTTTGAAAAAATTATCTATTCTTGGTCACTTTCTATTTAACTCAGTAACAAAGTAGAACCGCAGAGAAATAAGCTGTCAAGAGTTCCAGAGAACTGAGAATGGTTATCCTGATGAACAGAAAGCTAACATACTCTTTGAAAAAAATAGCTATATTCAAATACTTAAAGGTCCATCTTACAATGTGCACACAAACTTATGCTGTAAGATTTTAAAAGACATATAGGTATGACTAAGTTTAAGCAGAAAACGTGGTAAGAGATTGACTTAAACTGTCCACAAGAAATAATTTTTTATAAATATAGTTAACTGACACAGAACATGTTTCCTTGTGAGACTTAATGGGTAAGAACACACACTGACCACGATTCATCTACTGAAGGACCCTAGATGAGCTACTTAACTTCTCAGTATCTCACAGCCTCATTGGGTTGATGCAAGGATAAAAGGGTTAAGTATGCGTACAGCACTTATGTGTTAAGTGTCAGCTATTTTTATGATCTTTATTGGTAATATTGTCATGAGGTTGTTAGTTCCCCATTACTAAAAAATGTCTAACCAAATGTCAAATGACCTCACAACATGGAGATTTACATACTAAGTAGTTTATGAGCATAAACTAAACAGCCTCTAATGGTTCTTCAAAATCCGAGAATTTAGGATCCTGTAACACTACCAAGACCAGCACTAGACTTCAGGTATCCAACTGCTGGTTAGTTGAGTAATCCTTTCTACTAAGTTTCTAGAACTTGACCTCTCCCCGACGACACCTCAGAAGTAAAACTTTCTCAGCTACTTAAAAACAGAAAATAAAGGACTTCTCTTTTTAAATCACATTTAGGTCTGATGAAAAACTTTAGCAGTGGACAAAGCTTATATCCTCCTTCTGTTTTGTATTTGACTATGGAAGCAAACATACCTGCAGTGTCACTGGTTGTAATATCAACACCGTGTATAAGGATGGCATTCAAACATTCAAGATTTCCCTTTGACGCCACAACATGGAAGCTAAACAAAAAGAAAATATTTGTTATGCCATGGAAACTACCAAATATTACCCTAATGTTATTCTTTATTCAACAGAAACACATATGCATGTTTTAAAGGCTGGAGCACCCATATATTTAATACAAGAAGTATCCCATATGACTGATAAACTCATTTTAACCTAAATGTACATATTTTCTAGAAATCTCTAGAAAATAGAACCAATGGAATATTCCTGTATTCAATAGTGTTAATAATAGAAAATTTATACTATGATATCATTAACTCTATAGTTTATTGTTTCAATAGCAAAGGCACTGTTTTTTTGAGCTTAATAAATACACGGAAAATTTTCTATCAGCCAGTGATATAAAGAATATCTATTTTGCTTAGTTTTGAATATACTGAAACTGCTAAAGCAAAATTACAGCAGAACGCTAAGGTCAAAGACAGATCAAAACTCTATTACTCTTTAGAATTATCAAATTAAATCTGGCATAGAAAAGCCTTTAAGACAACAATCTAAGCTACACTTGAAGGCCACAGAGGAACTGGCATCATCTCCTTCCCCAAAAGTACCAATGACCATTACCTAATTCTTCCTTTTGCTCATAGACTTGTATGACTGGTTGAAGTTTCACTTAAATAGGCATAATTGAACAAATTTCCTAATAAGGTGAGTAAAGCCCGCTTAAACTTTAAGCATCAAGTATTCCAAATTCAAGATAAAATATCCCATTGTTTCTTTGATCATCTAACACTTTATAAAAATTTATAAAAATATTTTGTGTGCAATAAGAACTGACAGTGACTATACTCAACCAAATCCAAACAGTATGTAAATACAAGTGACCAAGTTGAACTCAGGTTGAAATAGAACCAAGCCCCTAAACAAATACAAGTACGATAACCACTGTGAAGGTGCCAGGACATAAAGGATGTTCTCTGCAAGGTGCCTAGTTACAGACATGCTCTGTATCACACCCTTTCTTCCCTGACCATACCATTTAAACATTTTCCCTTTTCCCATTCCCTGAAATGTTAGTACTCCTAGTTTCCTCATCCCTACCTTTATTATTCTATGTAGAACTATTATAAATTAAGGGTTTATTTTCTTTATAGTCTATCAGTCTCTTCCCACTCAACTATAAATACCATGAAAACAAGAATTTTTGTCTGTTTTGTTTCCTATGATATTTGCAGAACCAATTTAAGCTCTGGACTCTCAAATATTTGAATAACTAAATACTTAGAGACAAAATCCAAAAATAGCTTACATATTCTTTTCCAGATATTATAACACTCAGCCATGCATCTCTATTAGTATTATAACTGATGTAAATAAAAACTAGAGACCAAGCATTACTAAGTAAAGCAAAGCAGATTTGTATGCAATTTGAATTAGAAAGAGATGTTTCTGATAAAAGAAATAGAGCATTCTTAAGAGTCAGATGAGTTCTCCTTATAGTAAATTGCTCTAAGTCTGAGGGTATCAACTTCTCTGCAAAACTGAAGTGGGTAGTTATACTATGCAATGTACCATTAGAACCTTTTGAGGAATGATAATTTCCTTCACGCAAAAGTATTTCGTCTCCCCCAAACCTTGAAGATACCATGTTTTGTTTGCTTGTTTTCATTTCTTAGCTCACAAAATCTGGAAGACTTCTTTCTCCAAAACTAATCAAATTATATCAATGATGAATTAAAGGGCAGAAGTCACAACAAATCTACAATGCATTATTAATGCTGATGTGCCATAAATAGATATACTTCAGAAAAAAAATGTTATCAACTACTGAACTATATGCCAAGAATTCTAAAAGAAATTTGAAAAACTTCTTTATAGAAATCCTCTTTTGCATTAAAAAAAAGTCAATAAGTTTTCTTTTTTTAAACAAGACAAGCATTTCTACTCTCATAACAGGAAATTCAGGTAATGTGAACAACCTCTATCTCTGAGGACAACTAGAAAAGCTGCATAGAATGAATATAAGACATGTATTTGAGGGCAGCAGTGAGGTAAGTAGATAGTGAAAAATTAAGAAGCCAGGATGCAGGGAAGGAAAGATGAGGTGAGCTTAGTGTTTGTGGCCATTTTGGGCTAGGAGCAATGGCTCATTCCAGAGATAAGAGCTGGGAGGCTGGACAGCACTTCTGATAGCCTGAGGAGATGGGGAGACAGGAAATGGGATCTGTAGCTCTCTAGGTGACAGGGGGGTTTCTTGATAAATCTGCTCCATTTTGTGCTGGCAAAGGACTACACCCTAGGAGAGAGGTGGACAGGAAGAAAACATGTTGTGACTATGGCCAGGCTTCAAATATTTCGTTTTTGAACGTGGATTGAGCTCAAAGAGCACATATTACTTTTGTCTCAAAATTACCGCCCCCCCACCACCAAAAATCATCTAAAATAATTTTCATAATTACAGATAATACAACAAATATATTTGTAACATGTCATATATTTGACTAAATAGAAGATGCTTTAATTAAGGAAGAATAGTTTGGATATGAGTAACAAAAGGAAAATATTTTATCTTATAAATTCTAGAAAGAATTCTACTTCCTACAATGAAAACCTCAAAGACTCAAATACTACTCAAATATTTTACAAACTAACACTCATAGTTCATCAAATTATACTAGATTTTTATAACTCTGACCACTAATGCAATTAATTTCACTAAAAATTAAACTTTCGATTTAGAAAATCTGAACTAAAACTCAAGCAAACATTCAGTCAAAACATTAAAAGTGTGAATGGGCAGAACTGAATAAAAAAGGTTTCACTGAAGATTTTCATCCCAAAGAAGACTCCCTTCATCTTTTAATACCTTGGTGTTTGGGAAAAAAGAAACATAGAAAAACAAACATTTTTAGATCTTAAATGTTCACTATTTATACTGTGAGCCCAATAATGGCTTAAAAATTAGGAAAAACAGGAGCAGGACTCAAAATAACCAATGTTTCTGTAGCTATCAAATTGCCTACTTGATAAAATCGACAACAGTATATAGAAACTGGAACTTTTCAAACTTAATGTTCTTAACAACTACTTAATTTTTAAGTTATGCTTTGCTAGTTTTACTATTCTTAAATCTAAGCATTCTAAGGTAGTGACCTACATTAACCATTAACTATTTGCTTCTTAATATTCATCTCTATATTTACTATCTGGTTTTAGTTATGATATTCTAAATAAACTCATACAAGCATAAGACAGAGGAATTTTAGGAAATGAGACTTTTCACCTCTAACTTTGGAATGTTTCCCAGATATGGTTTTAACTGCTGTATTTATAGATGACAGTAACAGGACCTAGATCTTACCCTTTAATACACTGCTCCCCACCATGGACAGGAAGGGAAGTAATGAATACTGGGGAGGGGTGGGAGAAAAGATAGCTTGTAAACAAGACAGTAGTCCTCAGTAACACAAAATCAAAAAGGAAGGGTCACTACTTGTGTCTCCTTAAGCCACACAAGTTATTCTGTATCCCTTTTAGCTCTAAACATTGTCATTTAAGCTAAATGTAATTTTCTTTTACCCAAATATACCAATGGCCTGGGGGTTGAGAGGAAAACAAAGTGTAATTTACAGAACTCTTCTAAGACAGAAAACTTGGGTTCGCATCCCAGCTCTGTGATGTTTCATGACATTTGGCCAAGTTATTTAATGTCTGTAAACCTTTTCCTACTTCTTTTAGAGGGCCACTACAAGGACTAAATATAAGGAATACGAAAAAGCTTATAAATGAAATGCACCAAATAACACTGGCTGTGGTTTGCCACAGGGCCTAAAGAACTAGATCATTGGTAGTACTTCAGTATTTTCTCTAGCTTGGAAAACTTTCAAAATGAAAGGGATTCTATAGTGTGAGTTTTGATAAAGACTTTTTAAATTAAAAAGTTGATAACCACAATTAACAAACTTCATTTGTATTCCAGGGGTCTACCCAAATTCTCTTTAGGTAATTATCAGTAATACTTACGCAGATCTGCCTTCCACATCTAGTTTGCCTGGATTCACCCCCTTTTTAGCAAGGATTGAGGACACTTTTTCTACATCTCCCCTTTCTGCTGCTTTCATCAATCGATCATCATATTTGTTCCAATCTGCTGCATGCTACAAAAATGAAATAAAGAAGTGAATATGTATACTATATACACTATACTAGTAAGACTTTCTAAAAAAAGAAAGAAAAGCAGTACGCATAAGACATCACTCAGTTTTCAACTGCATCCCAAATTTCCTTCTTCCTGCTGTGCTGACTTGCCAAAAAGAACCTTTTCAAAACACTTGATACACAAAAAATATTTTAAATCGTACTTTTTGAGAAAAAGCATGTTTCTCATGTTCTCTGATGTTTATTTCAGAAATGAAGGAAATTAATAATTGCTGAACACTTACCCTGTGCCAGTCATGAATTACTCAAACAACCCTAGTAAACTAAAATTATCATCTCTATTTAACAGATGAGAAAAGTCAAAGCTCCAGGAACATTAACTGACTTAAGCAGCCAAGCCCAACCATGACTTCTCATGCTTTCCAAAATCAGTGTACTTTTCCTATTTTCTAACTCATGCTTTCAGATTTGGCTCTGATCACGTATCTCCCAAAACCCTCTGATGTAGTGGAATTCTGTACATATTTTTAAAACCCTCCCTCAACTTATTTAAAAGATATTGTTGAATATTTTTATGGAAACAAACTACACACACACACACACACACACACACACACACACACACACACACACACACATAAATTCAGACACTAAATAGAGAAAGCAATCCATCATCATGCTTATTAGTAGGATAAGAAGAAACTTCAAAGAAAAAATGTTTAAAAGACTCAAGCATTAACTACTTAAAAATTCTAAGATAATGGGATTACAGGTGACTTTCATTTAAAGGAGAAAAGGTAATTTTAAAAATAAGTTGTAATTGTATCAAGGTTATATTTAGCTTTGATTGGACGAAATATATTGAAGGAAATATTTTGTGAAGCCAATAACTTGTATCTTTTAATAAGCACAAATGTAGAACCCAGAACTAAAATATATATTATTTATACAAGTAAGACTTTGGACTTTTAAAATATTATATGGTAAGCTTATTGCTAAATTATACATTAAGCCCAGTATTATTTCTAGAACAATAAAAAAGAGGTACATATTTTTCACTCAATTTAGAAAGTAATTCCACAAATATCATACAAATCTCTGGGGAGAAAAAAATGAATCACATATATGAAGCATATCATTTAAATGTTAGATCAATATAATTATTTTATACCCACTATATGTAAAGCAAAAAAACCACCAATTTTTCCAGCTAAATAAGCGATGTATTCATTAAATAGTTGAAGTGAAAAATATGAAAATAAATTTATGAAAAAATATAAATACGTTAAAATTTTAACCCGCTCCCAAAATGTAGTATTTCAATGGAATCTGGTTCAAGTATCTACCTACACAGAGTTCAGAATTGTCTCTAAATTCATCAAATTTAGAGATGAACTCACTTCCTTCTACCTTTAAAGTTCAAACTGACAACTATGAGCTGAGATAGACCTACTTATTGGCTCAACGTCTAAACTACATTTTAGGTATCCCCTTTCTTTAGCTTTAAAACAAAACAGTTTACTGACTCTAAATTGAAGAGTGGTAGATGAAGGCTTAAGAGACTGTGTTTTCAAATGCCTAAGGGATTAAGTCATGTTTAGCACACAAATACTTGCTCTAAATTGATTAATTTATCCTTGCAGTTAAAACAATCTCAATTTTATTTCTAAGTAAACTTACTGGTGGAGAAAGGAGCTATTCAAAACACTAAAAATGATAAAATCTGAAAGTAAGGCATTTAAAAAGATAATTAAAGGTGATTAAAGTCTCAGATCATGTGATTTTCACCTCTTCTTCACCAGCCGGGGGTTTCCATTTTGCTACATTGTCAGTTAACAGAAATACTGCTCAATTATTAAGATTCTATTATGTGCTTTTTAAAGCTGGAAAAAGAAACAAGAACTTTCGTTTTTACACTAAACCCATTAACTGTTAACCAGATCAGTCAGAAAGAACCTAATAAGACAAAGAACCCAAAAATGAATAAAACAGGAGTACATTTTAAAAGAATACAGCTGAGAAAGCCTAACACAATCTTTTGTTACACTGGTCGACAAGGATACCTACTCTGTTCTTAGGAGCACAAGAAAACCAACAGTTCATCATAGACAGGATTTAGTTTCTTGTTGCTAACAGCAAGCTATTTCGCATTAAGTTACAAATCTCTTTAGCTCACAAAGCAAGCTCGCAAACTCCTAACGAGGGACTCTGTCCCTCTCTTTACAACTCTTCCTGTTCTACAATGCTCATGCTGTGCTTCACTTAGCTCGGATCTCTAACGATATTTTCCTCGTCTTCGGGATCCTTCTCCGCCTTCATAACGCTTGAAAATTATCTTCTTTGCTGTGCAGAACTTGACTAACAGCAGCCCCAAGTCAGGTACTGTAACTCCTCCTATTTCTTATTCTTTAGAAGCTGTCTTTCAAAGCTATCCCTTGCAGGGACTCCTGTGGAAAACCGGAACTGCACTCTGCATCCTGCTGCCTCAACACTGCAACACAAACACTGCAGTATATGATAAAACTGTCTACCTCGAAATCATCCGTTAACAGTGTGGAGGCTGTCTCCCATTGGTCGGGTTCTATTTTAGATTCCATAGGACTTGACAGCTGAGTGATAGAAAGCAGCAGCTAAGAATATACTGTAAATGCATGCTTCCCCTCTGAGTAATAAATTTCAGGTTTACTGGGGGACCGATGACTTAAACATACTGTAAATGTGCTTATTATATCAAAACAACCTACATGACATTATGATGATATTGCTAAGAGACAAATTTGGTTATTCCACAAAAACACTATTTAAAACTAGTTTCAGTCTTAGAATCATCCATCATGACCTTATAATAGCCTTGATAAACAGAATATAAAATTCTTTTTTAAGCAAATGTGTCATACTTTAATTTAAGGAAACACACACAGACAGTAACACTTTCAAATTTTCCCCATTTTCCTTCCTACCCCTATCCGTCTCCTTCTGCACACAACCAGGTTTCAGTTTACAACTGCTGCCAGTCTGTCTCCTAACATGTTAAATGAGAAGAGCCAGAGGCACTGCCAAGACATTAAATAGACTGCATTATGATGAATACTTTTCAACAAATTTTAAATTTAACTCAGTACTCTTAATTTCAAAGTTTAGCACCCTGCCTGATATGACAAGTAAATATTTTATCAGTGGAAAAACATATTATCAGGATTCGGGGATTTAAAAAAAAAAAACAGATTAAATACTAAAGGAAGCAAATGTGTATTAAACAATGAGCTAGCCTATAAATAAAACTCCATTTGAGGGCAAAGCAGACAACTTCTCCAAATTCTCTATGGTTAACACACTTGTATCAACGTTCTTTATCAAGGACAGTAACAAACATCTACAGGATCCAGGATGTTTTTTATTTTCCAGTTACCACAACAACATTACAGTAATTTACACTTCCTCTCAAGACAGATTTGGAAAAAGTGTTTTATGTGAATGTAAAACATTCCAACACAAATGTTTATAGGAAGGAGATAACTGCTATACTATAGATCCTGGTGCCAGTTAAACATTGTTAGGAACTTCATCAAGAAACCCATTTCCTACCATTTAAATTTAAAATGTTAGGCACATATTCTAATTATAAAATATATAAGGTAAAGCTTTCTAATGAATCCAAGCTTCACCAGTCATCCAGTCATCCATTGCTACATTTCTATGGACTAGAACTAAGCAATAATTCAAGCATTAAATTGTGAATGAAATGTGTATTGGAAAGTTAGGACTTCTCACCAGTTTGGATAATGCTTCATTGTGTGTTTTTTTGTTTTTAATAAGATTTAGTTATTTCGATGATATGTAATGGAAGGAGTATAGATACAGAACTGGAAATGGACTGGTCAATACAACTTTTTATATTTTGACTGATAAGTGTTCTATTAATGTTGGAAGACAACATGGTACACGTAAAATTTTTATCAATTTCTGTAAATCAGATGATCTCTTGTTTCTCTAAATTACTCTAATCCTAATAGGCTTCCTTTATCAGTAGAAAGATCCTTTTCCTAACCAAATCTTGATTTCTATAATAATAAAATATTCATGTTTTAAAAAATGAAATAAAATAAAATATATAAGGTTATACACCAGAATGTATTATTTCTGAAACAGTTTCTTTTCTCCACAAATCACATTAAACATCATAATAGATTCTTAGCTGGACCAGAGACTCCACCCACTATATTTTATCCTTCTTTAGAGGAAATCTGGGATAGAACTTAGGCTCTGTCCTTTGGTTAACAAAGTAAGCACATTCTTTCTAGAAATAGGACAGCAAAGGCAAAGGAAATAAAAAGAAAAGGGGAAATCTGTAATGAGTATCAAAAGCCATATAAGGAGCTGTCTGTGCTAACTATGGCTCAGGAGACAGGATTTGCATGCTATATTGCACTGCGGATGTCCTGAGCCTTCTTAGCCTCTGTGACTTAAGTGCCTACTCCTACTCTCACACCTTCCTATTCAGGTATTTCCCAAGAGCTCTGCGTAAGTCCTCACTTTCGCTGTCCCCTGTGTCTGTAAGTTTCTTCCCTTACCTTCACTCAGATTCTCCTCAAATGTCATTTCTTCAGAAGGCTTCTTAAACCTCTGGATCTAAACAGCCCCAGTCTCACTCTTTGTCTTCCTGCCATTTTACTTCTCTTCAAAATATTTACCAGTATCTGCCAATGTATCACATGTTTGCCCATTTGTTAGTCTTACTGCCTGTCTGATATTTGCTTCAAAATAATGAATTCAATAGCACATTAAAAGCATTATACATCATGACCAAGTGGGATTTATTCTTGGAATGCAGGGATGGCTTGACATATAAAACTCGCAATGTAATATACCACATTAATGAACTGGGAACAAAAATCATATGATCATTTCAATTGATACGGAAAAAGCGTTAGACAAGATTCAACATCTTTCATGATAAAAACACTTGACAAACTAGAAATAGAAGAAAACCACCTCAACATAATAAAGGCCATATATGAAAAACACACAGCTAAAGTCATATTCAATAGCAAAAGACTAAAAGCTTTTTGCCTAAAAATTATGAACAAGATAAAGATGCCCACTTTAGCCATTTTTATTTAACCTAGTAAGTCCTAGCTAGAGCAGTTAGTCAAGAAAAAGAAATAAAAGGCATCCAAATTGAAAAGGAAATAATCTCTTTGCAGATAACCTGATCTTATATGTAGAAAACCCTAAAAATTCCATAAGAAAAAAAAACTGTAAGAACTAATAAATTCAGCAAAGTTGTAGGAAATAAAATCAACACACAAAAATTGTTTCTATATGCTAAGATTGAATGAATCAAAACAAAAGAAAACAATTTCACTTACAGAAGCATCAAAAATAATGCAATAATTAGGTATTAACCTAACCAAGGAGGTGAAAGACTTATACAATAAAAGCTGCAAACCACTGCCTAAGGAAATTATAGAAGACACAAATAAAGGGACAGACATCCTGTGTTCATGGAGTATTGGAATTAATATTGTCAGATGTCAATACTACCCAAAGAAATCTACAGATTCAACATAATCTCTATCAAGATTCCATTTTTCATTTCTTGCAGAAATAAAAAAAAAATCCATCCTAAAATTCATATTGAATCTCAAGGGAACCCAAATAGCTAAATAAACTTGAAATGGAAAAACAAAGTAGGTGGTCTCACTCTTTCATATTTCAAGATATTACAAAGCCACAGTAATCAAGTCAGTGTGGTACTGGCATAAAGACAGATACATAGATGAAACAGAATAAAAAACACCATGATAAAACAATCACATATATGGTCAAATAATCTTTGACAAAAGTGCTAGGACCACTCAATAGAGAAAGGATAGTCTCTTCAACATGTGGTGCTGGAGACACTGGATATCCACATGCTGAGGAGTAAAGTTATCTTACACCATATACAAAAATCATTCAAAATGATTAAAGATCAAATTTAAGACCCAATTATAAAATTATTAAATTAAAATACAAAGAAGAGCTTCATGACATTGGATTTGATAATGATTTCTTATATACGACACCAAAATCAAAGGCAGCAAAAACAAAAATAGACAAATGGTACTACATCAAACTTAAAAATCTCTATATGTCAAAGGCTACAATTAACTGGGTAAAAAGGCAAACTATGGAATGGAAGAAAGTACTTACAAATCATATATCTGATAAAAGGGTAATATGCAGACTATATAAAGAACTCCTATAACTCAGTAACAAAGAAACAAATAACCCGATTTAAAAAAAAATAGGCAAAGGACTCGAATAGACATTTCTCCAAAGACAACATCCAAATAACAAACAAGCATATAAAAAGATGCTCAACATTATTAATCATTAGAGAAATGCAAATCAAAATCATAATGAGATATTACTTCACACCCAGTAGGATGGCAACTATAAAAAAAAACAGAAAATAATAAGTGTTGGCAAGGATATAGAGAAATCAGAACACTAACGAACTGTTGGAAGGAATGAAAAATGGTGTAACCACTATGGAAAACAGGATGCCGGTTCCTTAAAAATAAAA
Organism: Macroglossus sobrinus; assembly: GCA_004027375.1. Taxonomy (NCBI): domain Eukaryota; kingdom Metazoa; phylum Chordata; class Mammalia; order Chiroptera; family Pteropodidae; genus Macroglossus; species Macroglossus sobrinus. The sequence goes on along the minus strand of PVKZ01000522.1, from coordinate 426,639 downwards.
AATAAAACTACCATATTACCCAGCAATCCGTCTTTTGGGTATATATTTCAAAGAACTGAAAGCAGAGTCTCAAAGAGATATTTGCGTACCTATGTTCAGAGCAGCATTTTCACAATAACCAAGTAGTGAAAGCAATCCAAACGTCCATGGGTGGGTGAATGAATAAACAAAATGTGATATATAGAAGAAATAGAAGGAATATTATTCAGCCATAAAAAAGAAAGGAAATTCCATCACATGTTGCGATGTGGATACAAGTTGAGGACATTATACAAAGTGAAGTAAACCAGTTCCAAACAAATATTGCCTGATTCTACTTACATGAGGTATCTAAAAAAGTCAAATTCATAGAAACAAAAAGTAGAATGGTTGTTACCAGGGTCTGGAAGGAGAGGGAAATGGGAAGTTGTTGTTTAATGCATGTAACATTTCAGATTTGAAATATGAAAAAATTCTGGTTATCTGTTGCCCATCAATGTGAACATAGTTAACACTACTGAACTGTACACTTAAAAATGGTTAACAAGGTAAATTGTATATATTTTTACCACAATTAAATTTTACAAATAATGAAACAATAGAAATGCAATCTCTCAGATTATCAATAGCATGCTTATTTTATTAACAATTTTTAAAAAACGCAATCAAGTGGGTGAGGATATAAATGAAATAAGATTAGCCATATGTTAATAACTGTTAAATCTGAGTTACAGGTTCATCAGGGTTCAGTATACTAAACTATTCTCCCATCTTATATATATTTCATGCACTTTTGATACATGGTCCAAAAAACCTGGTTGATGTATAAAATTTTAAACTACATTTACATGCTTATTATGAAGGCCCTTCACTGACTCAATATGACAGGAAATGCAGCACATCTTTTCCACTCAATTCTCTCTGGATTAAAATGAAACTATTAACATTTCAACATATTTTGGTGAGTCACAGTCATATACTTACAAGATAAGCTTTGTGATATCAAGTGAAAGCATTTTAGAAGTAGTTAAATTTTTAAAAGAGCATTAATGTTTACCATATATTATAATAAATACATTTTTATACTCAGGCACTGTACTGGTTTTAAAAAGAGATATTCAAGCGACTCAGAATGCAACAAGGCAGAAGTACCTTTGGTAAAAGTCAAAAGACAGCTGTTCCTAGTGAAAAAATGTAACATTTTAACATAAAGCAGTTATTTCACTAGGTAGACTTAACTGGATGATAACTCTGAACTCTAAATCAACATAAAGGAAATCGGTTAAAAGTTTTAACAATGACCCTCTCATATTAATACCAATTGCAAATTTATAACTGTTTCAGAAATAAATTTTTTAAAAAATTTAAAGTAATACATGTTCGGTAGAGAAAAATTGTAATTCAGTGTATACATAAAAATCGAGATGACCTACAATTCCACCATGCAGAAAAGCCCATTATTAAAAATTTTGTATATTAACTTCTAACCTCTTTTCAGTTAAAAGGTCTAATCAAGATTCTTTTAACCTAAACTAATCCAACAATTGCTTAATTTATTAAATGTTTGGGATAGAAGGTCTCCCAAGAGAAAATTTACAGATGCGAATTAACAAGTAGACTTTATAAGACATGCAAATTTATATAACATACTTATATTTAAGGGGTGGACTCAACAGATCACAGCTACAGTGATTTGATGACCAGTTTTAGCCCGAAGGCAATTTTTGACACATTATCCAAAAGAGAAATATAAAAGATGACAGCAAATTTTTATAGAAAACTATTTAAAAGAAAAGTCATGCTGAACAAATGTACATAATTCACAGATCTTAATAATTTGGGTGTCATGGACCCTTTTAAGAATCTGATGAAAGCAACAGACACTCTTTTCAAAATTATATGAGCACATATTCAGACAAATTTACATTTATATTCAGGGGGTTCACTGATCCCTCTACAAATAGAGACCATGAATGAACACCAAGATAAAAGAACCCTAATATAAAGAACATCAACAGAGTGTTGTCTTTTATGTTTACAAAATAAGTACTGAATAACTGCCAGATGATAATTTATTTGTTCAATAAAAATTTACTGAGCATCTATGTGCTCAAATATGTATGATCATTTGATAGGTGCCATGCCACATGTTGCGTGCTAGATATACCACAGAAAACAAAGCAGATATGAGACCCGACCTCAGGCAGTTCACAGGAATAAAACCCAATCACTTTCTTCAACTGATCTCACAATATAAAAAGATGGATATATATTAACATGCACACAACCATAATACACTATAATAAAAACACTATAATAATAATTACATATAAGGTCTAAAAGTAGTTCAAAAGAGGGAAAATCAGAAAAGCTTTGTAGAAAAAAATGACTAAAGCCTCTACTAAAAGATGAGCAGAAACTTACTACGTTTGAAATAGCATCACAAATTAGGAAACTACAAATGCTACTTATAGCTCTTTATGTTTTACAAAGCACTTAATATTCACGGCATATCAGGCAAATCTATACACGAATGACTCATATACATCTGCAGCTAACGTTTCTCTAAGCTCCAGGCCCATGTATTCAATTATTTTCTTGACAATTCTTCTCTAGTGTCTTAAAAGTAACTCCATATCCCAAACTAAAAATGTTCTTCCTCCTCAAATCCAATCCTATTCCAAGTTTCATTAATACATCAAATGATACCATGATCCATCTAGTATAAGATAGAAACCTAAAAATCAGTCTTTCCTCTCCTTGGTCCTCCATCACTAAGTCCTGGTGATTTCACTTCCCATTATTACTCAAATCCACCTGCTCAGCTTCATGTCCACCAGCACCATCTCTCACCAAGATGGCTGCAATAATCTCCTAAAGGGTCTGTTCATATTCATTTCAGCCTCTTCCTTGGTGTTCACCACACTGTAGCCAGAGTAATTTTTCCAAAATTGGAAACTTAATCACATCACTACCACTCCCTTCCATATACCTGTCCCACCTCATTTAAAATCCTTCCATAGTTTTCTATTCTTGTAAAATAAACACAAATTCCTTAACAGAGTCCACAATCTCTGAACAGTGTTGCCCCTACTGCTTCCTCAGCCTAGTCACATGAAACGTTAACACTATTTCTCATGTTCTATATGCAGAAATTGAGTCACTGGGATGTTATAAAATTTTGTCCACAAAAAGGCAATGTAGTTAGTTGTAGAATGATTAGAGAATCCTATTATTATGACTTCTTGTCTAGCACTTTCCACTAATTAACCTATTTCCATATCTCTAATCATCTGAAAATAAATCTTTAATGTAAAAATGCAACTTACCTTTAAAAAATTTAACAGTTTAAACATATATATGCTTTAATGTTAAAGAGTACAGCTGAAACTTATTGGATTTCATTAACCAGTGTTACCATAAAAAATTTTTTTTAATTAAAAAAAAAACCCTCTGACCTCTAAAATTGACTATAAACATAGTAGTGGCAAACTTGATGTTTAAAAAATAATTTAAAAAATCATAAACTTAGATGTCCTTTACAACCAAAAAAAGGGGTGGCAACTTCTACTTTTCCATATGCAAACTGTTATGAAACTCTTACTATATGTCATGTATGACACTGAGGACATAGCAGTAAATAAGACAGCCAAATTCCCTTTTTTTAACCTCTTTATTATGACTGATGTGTAAAAAGCTGTACATATTTAATGTATACAACTTGACGAGTTTGGGGATAAGTGAAACCATCACCACTATCAAGGCCCAAAGACACATCAAAGTCTCTTTTCTAATGGAATTTGATGTTCTAATGGGAAAAGACGGGTAAATAACTAAGCAAAAGAACAAACTATCAGGTGAGAATGGGAAGAAGATGTAATGGGAATGCTGGAGAAAGACTATTAGGTTAGTAACCCAGAAAGTTCTCAGAAGGTGATATTGGTGATGGAGTTTGAATAAAAAGAGCTGGCCTGTGAGAATTTATGTTTTTGAGGGAATAACTAGTGAAAGGAGGTTGGCATGTTTGGAAAAAAAGCCAGTATAGGTGATGCATGAAGACGAGAGATCACAGAATGACATGAGGGTGTAGGGGAGGGCAGGCACTGAAATGTCATAAAACACTTTTCAGAATGGACTTTAGGGACAAAAGCAACTCTTTTTCATAGATTCTTTTGGCCACTTTAGAATCAAGTGTAAAAAAATAATTCATCCTAACATACTATAATTTCACTTCTAAAAGTTTATATTGAACAATAACGAACTGAATGTCAACTTGCCTTAAAATGTTTATAAGATTAATCAATTATCTTAACATAAATACCACAACCTCTGTCACCTATCTCATATCTAGAAACCTAAACAAACTTTGCAATATATTTAAAAATCCACCACAAAAAAGTAGCACCCACCAAAATAGAATTTCATAATCATCTCCTCAAGATAAGGCTCTAAACCCAAAACAAGCTCTACCACACTGAAAACTAGCAAACAAAGCCCATGAAGCACAAACATTCCTTGAAGATTAGGCTACACAATTAAGAACTGTTTAACAATTCACTGGATTGATTATAATTAGAAATATTTCCTCCATTTCATTTAGTCCAAAGTTTATTTAGTTCTCCCCTTTATATAATAAAATAAGAGCTTATATAATAGAAAAAGAAAAGAAAATGTTAAAACAAAAGTTGTACATCTAGCTTCTTTCTTCCTGATCCCCGACTCTTCTCCTTCTGATTTTTTCCTTATCCTTATTTAATTATCTCCGTCTACTTCTCTTATACTCTCAAGCCTTCCACTGTATGATCTGAAAATATGTAGTTAGGATTCAATGAAATAAATAGAGGAAGGGAAAATTTTAGCCTATCAATCATTTTTTTTTACCAAGACAATAACAGGTTTACTCTTGCTTTATTGTATTTCTCCATATAAAAATGTCAAGGTCAAAAAGGTAGTAACGACTATTATTATTGTTTAAAAAGTAAATCTAACATTTTAGATTTATTAACAATCTGAAAAAAACTTTAAAGAACTGGAGTCGGAAAGACTCAGAAATAACTATTTGGATAAGACTTCCTAACTACCCTGTGTTTGATTCTATTCTAGTCTGTTGTATAAATACCAGACCGTCTACTCCTCCCTAGCGCAGGTATTTGTTCCTTTATTAGAACTGTCTAGACGCCCAAAAGAGTCTGTTAAAAATATAGACAAGAAATTGTCTCTCCAATTTTAATAAGTGTCACTTTATAATATTACTTATTTTCAAACCCTTCCTCACTAGAAGAAGCATTGAGTTCCAAATATATACATGGATCTCAAACACAACAAATTATAATGTGTATCATAGACGAATAGAGCTCTCTGGCTAGATAAGTAAGATTTTTGTTTACTATCCCCTTTAAAATGTTAAACAATTGGTTATTTGAGAAAAATAAATATAAACTTGTCTTTAGAAAATTTTATAGAAAAATGTATTTGAATTAGAGTTCTTTAAATGCCTTAATGTCATGAGTAAAGTTTTTAAAATATAAAGGTAAAAACTAAGGAGGGTAATTATGCTTCTTACCCCACCCTACACCCACCAATGAACAGAATACCTCTGCTGAGTTTTAGCAAACATTTAGCAAACCTTGTCTGCTATACATATATCTCAAAACAGGACAGATTTACGAAGGATTCTTTGTTCCTGACAAAGCAAAATATATACACTTACAAAAGAGCCTCTGATGGGGTTTGATCACAATGAAAAATAAGAGATATTTTTGTTCCTTTGGCTTTCTATTTTTTCTTGGCCTTTAAAAAGAAACATCAGCTAAATAAAAATGTTTGTTAGAACTCAAAAGACTCTTCAAAGATAAAATAACAAACCTTACACTATAAACCAATATTTTAAAAAGCTGAAATGAGAAATAGGTATATATATAAAAACAGGGTTTTGAGAAAATGTATGGTTTTGTAAACACATCAGAAGTTGATTGCTTTTCTAATTAAATTAATAATAGTTCTACACAAATATATAACTCTTCCCACAGATATTTTACACAGGACTTTCTTCCAGTGGGTCTTAATATATGTCTTCCATTTAAAAATAGATGGCCAAATTAATAATGAGATAGAATTCATACTCATGATATTTATGTCTACAATAAAAACATAGCCATTTAATTAGGATGCAATTTCAGAATTAAGAAATACTTCTAAGTGCTTTATATAGATAATTGCTAAACTTTAAGAACTCTTCAAGTCATACTGTTACTTTTACTTTCCAAATGGGGCATAAAGAAACTAAGCATTTACCATGGTGGGCTGTACAGCCGCCAATAATTCCTTTCACTCCTGTAAGCCCATCCCTTTGCAACGTGACTTTGCCATGCTTCCTATAAAGAGATGGCATTTATTTCCTCATCCCTTAATGTGGCAGAAGAGACCTTATAGGAAATATGAAGCTAGGTCTCAAGACCTTATGGCTTCCTCTCTCGGGAAGCTGTTGGCAGAGAGTGAACAAGCTAGCTTCCTAGAACATGAAAGATCATGAGAAAAAGCCCAGCCACCCAGTACTGCCAGCTACCATAAAGTGCCAGATATATCAGTGTGGCCATCTTAAAAGAGCTACTAGATGACAACAGCCACCCCAGTAACCCCAAACAAGACCAGCAGAACAACCAAGCAGCAGAACCCAGCCCAAATTAGTGACTCATGATTTAGTAGCAAATAAAACAGCTGTTGTTTTAAGCCACTAAATTTAGACCTAGGACTGTCTGAATCTATAGCCTAGACTCTCTCCACTAATTAAAGCTGTAATGTACTCTTTGGTTTGGAAACAAATACATTTTGTAGTCTAATTCAATTTCATACATGTTATTCAAGAACAATCAAGTTGAGAAATAGTTTACATTTTTTATCCATTATCTTAAAAAATATTCCTTTACCTCCTTAAAAGAAGTAAAATAGACACATACATCAAAATATGCAATTGTAATAATCTGAAGCTGATAAAATTTCCTACCAAAAGTACTTTCTCTTCATTCCCAAAGATAGGCAAGTATTCATTTAAAAACTAATAACAATATATATATTTCATCCACATAAAATAAACTCACCTTGGGATCTAAATGAAAATCTGAATGGCTGTACAATAAAAAATTAGGAAATAATTAATGTTTATGACACTAATGAAATGTGTAGCTTTAATAAAATATTGTTATTGTAATGTTTAACGAGTTTACATTCACATTTGAATAGAAACACTGAACTAGGAGTGAACCATGTCAGATCAAGAACCACAAGCACCTTTTGTTTTCCTTAAGGGTTGGCAACATTTTTCTATAAAGGACTAGATAGTAAATATTTTAGGATCTGCAGGTCGTGCGGTCTCTGTCCTAACTACTCATCTCTGCCACTATGGAATGAAAACAGCCATAAAATAATATATAATAAGCATAGCTGTGTTCAACAAATCTTTATTTATAAAAACAGGCAGTGGCCATAGTTCGCCAACCTTTGTTTTGGGTGCTCCATTATCTTAAGCCAAAATACACCTAGTTTACTAGCTGTGATCAAGCAAATTTGTTTGCTCCCTTAATATGAGCGCTATTAGAAAGTACTCGCTATACTTACATTCTACTATCTGCAAAATAATACTACATATATGTGATGGTAAATTTTATGTGTCAACTTGACTCAGCTATGGTGCCCAAATGTTTAGTCAAACATAAGTTTAGATGTTGCTATAAAGGTATTTTGTAGATATGATTAATATCTAAAAATCAACTGACTTGTAGTAAAGGAGATTACTCTTGATAATGTGGGTAGGCTTTATCCAATCATTTGAAGACCTTAAGAACAAAAACTGAAGATTCCCAAAGAAACAATTCTGCCTCATGACAGTAACAATTTGCCTTAACAAATTTCAGATTTTCCAGCCCCCAAAATCACGTGAGCCATTTCCTTATCTCTCTCTCATTAAGTATGGATATATAGATATATTAATGTCACTTAATGCAATAAGCCTTTAAATTTTAAAAAAGATATGCTCTGATTTTTTGTGCATCACACAAAACTATGTGAGAAAGTTGTGGTAGTCTGTAATATTACCTGGCATTATTCACTTATTCACTCCCCTGTTTCCTTGCAAGATAACTGTGTGTGTGTGTGTGTGTGTGTGTGTGTGTGTGTGTGTGTAAATATGTGAGTTGTACATGTCTCATGGAGAAAGAACAGACATCCCTAGGTTATAGATTTTGAAGTCACCTATGCAATATGTTTTGGCCAACAGAGTGTAAACAAATGTGATGTACATCACATCTAAGTGAAAACTTGAAACAGCAAATCAAGTTTGGACTGGCCTTCTTCTTTGTATTTGCGAGTCAAGAAACTAGCAGATATCATATAAGGACGATTTCTTCTGGAAGGAATTCACAGGCTGTTTCCACAGATGACTCACAGTCTACAATATAAAGAAAGTAGGAAATACAACTTTGTCATTTTGAGAAGCCACTGAAAATCAGAGGTAATTACTACAACAAAGCTAAACACTACAGAAACTGGTACCCGTGGGGTGCTACCTAAACTACATCCACCACCAAAAATAAAAAAATCTTTGTGATGTAAGCTTTGGAGCTGGGTGGCAGACGGCAAGGAAACTGTTATTGGAGATGGGAAAAATGGAAAACCACAAAATGTAGCACTAAAAAAAAGTTATGTGTAAAAAATTAGATAACTTGGTGAAAAGACGGGACTTGTGACTGGCATCTGAAGTGGAAGAGGGGCAGACTGTGGGACTGAGCCCCTAACCTGTGGGGTCTGAGTTAACTCTAGGTAGTGCCAGAATTGAGTTAAATTGTACAACGCCAGGTCAGTGCCCACAGAAAACTGAATAATTGCTCAGTGTCAGCTCCAAGCTGATGGAGAAGGAAAGGTTTTGGTGGTAAGATGCCCAGTTGGAAGAACGCAGACATGAGAATGAAACAGCAGGCACCAACTTTACTACAGAGAGTGCAGTTCTATTGCAGGAAACGCACTTCTGCCCTAGGACTATTGTACTCTGATATATGCGGAGCATGGGCTCAGAGTACAATAGTGTCACACGTGACACAATAAGCTGGATCATGCTTACATGAGTTAGGCACAGGCGCCCCACTACATTAATGTAACATTCTAAATCCAGGGTCCTGTTCCTAGCCACAAGCCTGGATCACAGCCAGACCTGGGACCAGCCAGGCCTGGGACCCACACTTGTTATGGAAAAGCCCACATATACTTGGAGTATGAAAGTATTTAGTGAGTAGTGAGCAAAGGAAACAGTGTTTTCCTTTCACCCAGAAAACTATTTCAGGTGGAACAAAATGACTTGGAGGGGGACTCCCCACAGGAAGAGACAAAGGATATGGTCCCACAGAAGCCCAATAAACTTAAGAAAACTGTATAGACATCTAAAGAAAAGGCACATCTCAAACAACTGAGAATGTAGTAATCAGTATGCACGTAAGTCTGATTTACATCAAACATATAAAAAGACAAAAAACTTCCAAAACCACCCGCACTTGAGTTAAGGGTCTGTTACTCTTCTAAATCATCTTTGGACCACCAAATTTCTACAGACAAGAAGCAGGCGGGGAAAGGTGCTCAACTTTTACCTCATTCCGTAGCCAAGAAGGGCATTACCTTCAAATATGGACAAGGATGATATACTAAAGGTAGCACCCCACACAGAGCACAGCCAGCAGCCATGGAAAACAACAGACTGGGAAGCTACACATAGCTCCCAAAATCAGAGTCTAGGCAAGGAACATCCCCTAGTGTCAAGAAAAGGAACCCTCATTACATTCACCTAGCAGGATTTTTACAATTGCTAGGGACGAGTGACTGCTGTGTGCCTCCATTCCCTTTCTTAACAGGAATGTATACGGTGGATATCCTATTCCTGCTCCATTACTGTATGTTGGAGGGATGGCAGGTAGAAGGTAACTGGTGTGCAGATCAAGAAAATCTATATGCAAAAATGATGCAGAAAATCTAACAAGGTTCTAAGCTTCAAGACTAATGTGATTGAAAGAAATTTTGAGGTAATTTCCTTGAGGAAAGGATAAATACATTTTGTATGCGGAAGGAAAGAAAGTTAATATTTGTGATAAGAGGAAAGATTGTAGTAGATTGCATTATTATTCACTATTTACCACCCCCATTCTTGGAAGAGGCTTACACGTCTCTGCCCATCGATTTGTAACTCACCTGTACCTCCAGTGGGAAGAAGATTTGTCTCTGTGCCTCACTGACTTTGACCCTAGCCATGTGACATGATTTGGAAGTCATGAAGTACTCCACACCTGAGCAGAAGCTTTAAGAGGTATCACAAGTTTCAGCCAGCCCTCTGAGTTCTCACTACCACGCAAATGGCAGGTCCAGATAGAGGCTGCTCCTTCAGTCTGGGTCTTAAAATGAAAACGTGGGATAGAGCCACTCTGTACGGCAGTCCAAAGTCTACATGTAATATAATATTATTATAAGCCACCAAGACCTGGGGGTTATTTGTTTCTGCAGCAAAGTTGATTACTGAAGAAATAAAATGAAACAAAAGGTAAAAATGGGAGGAATTACGTGATGCATAGCTACTATTTGGGTTGCTGAATATAGTGGGAAATGTCTATGGCTATAGATGAGTACAATTAGTGAAGAATCTACGTTTCTACAGTGACTATGGCTAAGGGTAAAAACAGATTCCACAGAGGATAAGTCAGGTCAGTTTAGTTGTCGGAAGTGATGTTCTGGCAAGAATAAAACTAAGATCCAAACTGGTACTTTAACTTTTATGGTTACTAATAAACACTTCATACAGACTTCACATAGTCCTCAACTGTAATAAAAAACAAAGACTTTTATTACTATCTTTATTTTCCATATAAAAAGAAACTTCGAAACGTTCAGTAACTTGCCTACATTAAAGAGTTACCAAGTGACAGAATTAAAATTCAAGATTAATTTTAAACTTTTTCTATACCATGTTGTCAAAAAAAAGTACAAATTATTTAGTAATCATTGCATAAAAGTGATAACTTAATTTTATACCATTTACCAATTCTATAAAATAGATGCAAGAAAAACCTGATTCCATGAACTTAGTTCTACATCTGGATCCTATTAAATACATTATTCACAAAGAATTTTTTCTTTTAAACTCTAAAATGTTCTTATTAATGTGACAATCAAGAATCTAAAAGAATATATCTTTTATTTCTAATCAATAAATTTTCTTAAATTTTAACTACAGTAAATCAGAATTTTGAAGATTCAGGTAAGTGATAGCTAAATTTACCTTTCAATATGAAAATATTTCCCAAGCAAATTAATAACATATTAAAAAAAAGGATGATACATTTTAAACACTTTGTAAACCATTTAATAGCCCTTATACTGCTCATGTAAACTACAAATAAGTTATTTTTTATTAAATAATATACATTCATGGTAGAAAAATTAGACAAGACTAATATGTATTCCAAAAATAGGAGAAAAAGAGGAAAAGAAAACCTAGAACCACCATTAAGAGATAAAAATAACTTTATATTGTTATATATCTTTCCAGACTTCTTTACAATACCTACTATACATTTACTTTTAAATCAAAATTAGATTATATACACAGTTCATATAAATGATTATTAATATGATTTCAACAGAATTGCTTATGAATGAATATTCCTAACTTGGAGAATGCCAAAGCTTACTAAAATAATCTTTCTGGCTCCCTCTGCTGGCAACTAAGAGAAGCTTTTTAATTCATTTCCATTTGAAAAATCAAAGTCAGAGAACCACTAATTCGTCATTACTAAAAACATCTTTAAGAAAGTGGCCAGGAAGTATACAGAGGACAATTTTTAACGAATTCCTATTAGCCAGCAGGGGTTTGGCATCAGAAAAACCTGGAATAAATTCCCAGCTTGATCACTTATTTGCTACGGCCCTTAGTCAAATTACTTAATCCTTCTGAGCTTTAGTTTTTTTCTCTGTAAATGATGCTAATATCAACTACCTCATTAATTATAAGAATTAGAATTAATATATTTCTACTTTGAGTATACTCCAAAGTATTGGCACAAAGTAAGTAAAAACAAATGGCAGTTAAGTATTATCGCTACTATACTATCACACCACCACTAAGATGGCGAGTTGTGTGGTTAGACAGCATAACTACTAAATACTATATACCTATCAAATTCAAATAGATTAACTTTTAAAATATAAACTTATTGTATTTGTACTCTTAATAACTCACTATTGCTCTCAAGATCAAAATCCTTAACATAACCTCTAAGATTCTTCACAGTCTGGCCCCTATTGACCTCTGAAGTATAATCTTGAAGTTGGATACTCTCTCTCTCCAGCCCTCCAATCTCTGGTCACAGTGAAGTTCTTCAAAAGTACCAAGTTCCTTCACAGGGTAACTGGGCACAGTCTTCCTTTCTTCTGTGTTACTTAACAATAATAGCTCATTTATTTAGATCTCAGCTCAACTTTTTCAGGGAAACTTTCTCTGATTTCCCAGACCAAGTCAGGCCTTCCCCTGGTATAGCTCTCCTTCACACAGCTTATTACATAGAACTGCAGTTTTATCTTCAAATGTGTTAGCATTGTAATACTAACATTTGTCTCCTCAATTTGTCTATCTACAAATTCCTTGAGAGCAGGCAGAAAGTACTCTATACCCTCACAACCTAGCCACTTGTCAGCATAGAGTAGGAACTTAAGTATCTGTTGAGTGACTGAACAAACTGAAATTAACAAATACTGAAATTAAAGAATTCTTTATAAACCTGACTACTTCAGATAAAAGGTGGCTATATAAGTGTAAAATGACATTAAAGTATTTTGCTTTGTATCGCTTCTCAGGCTAGCTGGTATTCATAACATCTGACAGAAAGAGTTGTACCTGTCAAAGAGAAGAATCTTTAAGAAAACAGAAACCTAGATATGATAGTCTTTTTAACATTCCTGATTTAAATTTTTAAAGTTTTTAATATGTGTATAATTTGTTTTTATAACAAATATTCAACTGAATATTTGTCTGAAACTTAGTATTTTATACTGCAGTACAGAGTTTTACTTTTCAAGGAAGTCAATGGTAAACAAATTAGTAGAGCTAACAATAACCAGCTATAAAGGTATGCTTCATGGTTTCTTTGGAGAAGGAAGTACACATACCTCACTATTTTAATCATAGGCATACCTACGATTTCCTTAAAGAGTGTGAACTTTGTATAGATTAAATTCATTCTTTACACAGTAAGCATTCCCACGTATGTAGTAAATTTTGGCTCCAAATGGCTTTCCTTCTTTTCTTTAAACCTGAAAAAAAGGGAGATCTGGGAAACCCCAACCAAAAAAAGCAACAAGGTTTGCAATACATAGATTCAGATCTCTAATAGAATTTGATAGATTTATCTTTGATAAATTTTTAGCAAATTCTATGACTCCAAAACTGTAACTGTCATTTTTCCTCCACACGCTACAATATGATATATAAAAAAACTAAAAATTAATTTCTCCCTTTGTCATGTTAAAGAAAATTAAATTTTAAAATATATCTCATACATAATAGAATCAAACCCTTCAGGGATCATCTAGTCCAGGAATGGTATATACTTAGCATTATATGTGGCCACTCCCATGGTAAAGATGGATAAATCAATCTTAGCACTTTCCCTTTGACCAAGAAGAATATCCACAGACCGACCTCTTGGTCCCTGAGGATAAAGCAATAGTCAATCTAAGGAAGATGACAGGGAAACCAAGTCATCAAAACACAGTGGCTTTAAATATTTGAATCATATCATTCATTCCCACTGATGCTAGTGAGAATCAGGCAAGCTTCATCAAAAGCTTCCGTAACTTGCTTCCCTACAGAGACTGGACAAAGTATCCAGCCCACTAGTCAGCTAGTTAGTTCTCATTATACATTAATAAGATGATATTAAATACCTCAGTGAACTTTCAGTGTTAACTCAGCATCTTCTAATCCAATCAAGATTGAGTTTTATCTTAAACAAGCCTGAGGTGAATTTATCAAGGTGACAAAAGGACGTCCCCTGGCAACAGAGAATTGGGTCTCCTCTAACAAAACTTTTAATTCTAACTCTTACAAGATCTATAATATATGAGCAGCAAGGAGGAAACTGTAAAAACTGTGAACAGCATTGATTTTCTCATTAGTTTAGAAGCATGTTCTTTTCATGATACTAAATCTCCCTAAAATTCATGTTTTAAAAGTACATTGTTTCTCCACTAAATGATTTCTCAAATTTTCTCATTTCACTTAGCTTTAATTTTTACCTGAACTAGAAATACAATCACAGAAGCTCAATACACTGAAAAGGCATGCACATATTAGTCAAGGTTATAAGATGATAATTTTAAGAAATAAAATTTTAAAAAAATGGAAGAAAATATCAGTTAACAGCTATGGAATGTGGGATTAAAAAAGACTCGAATTCTTTATATTTTCCATGTTGTTCTAAATTTTCTACAACAAATGTTGTTCTGTTCAGACTTCTTTACTTGCAAGAAACAAATACCCATTCAGTTTCCTTCAGAAAAACAGGTTTTGTCAAAAAGATATATGAAGGGCTACAAGGGAAATCCAACAGGAAACAATTGGGACCACAACTGAATTGAGCCCCACAAAGTCTAGAGATATAGGGTGGCCCCAGAGTCAGTTGTGTTCTAGGAACCTCATGGAGAGAGTATGAGTTGCCCGCCAGTGCTCATGGAAAATGTCCATGTACCTTTTTTCACTCTCAAAATCTGCTGTGAAGAATGTTTCTTCACTTCCATCTTAAACTCCAAACCTGTTTTATTTTAAGTATAAAGCTGTGCTTGAGGTACAAGACAGGAAAACAGGTAGCTTTTGTTCAAGGACTGAATTTTACTTTTTTAGATTATGAATTTAATACATATACATGGTTTTTAGAAAGATCCAACAGTATAGAGAAAGATATATAAAAAGGAAGTCTCCCTCCTCTTCCCTGGCATTATTTGGGGGTGGAGGTAGTAATCTATGAGAGAAAAATTTACACTTAATTTATGTTTCTAAAATTCATAAATATGTTACTTAACAAAGCACAATATAAAGTTTCCCTATTTTATTACTAAACAATTGTATAACAACCAGAAAATGTACATAATCAAAACAAATGTTACTTTAAAATTATGTAATATCCTATCACACAGAAATAAGAAATACAAATTGGTTTGTTCAATTTTAAGTCGATATTTTTCTGAACTTTACTGTCCAAAGGGCAGATAAAATTAGACTGCAACCAATTTATAAATTATATGAAATATTTCATCACAGTAGAACATTTTTAATTCAATTTATATCAGTCAATGGCAAAAAGAAGAACTATTATAGTTTAAGTATTTTTTCCTGTTTCTACATCCTTAAGTATTATAATTGGTCCCTCTGATTCTACCCTTGTACACCTGCTACAGTTTATTCTCTACACAGCAGTCAGAATATTTTTTAAGAACGCAAGTCAGATCATGTCACTCCTTTACTTAAAACTCTAACTAAAATAGTTAGTGTTCTTGCCATGATAATTAGGAAGCAATCAAACAAACCCAAATTGTGGGATGTTCTGTAAAAAAACAAAAACAACAAAAAACTGGCCTGCTGAACTCTTTAGAGGAAAAAGCAGGTATGTCCATTTCCTCTAAAAAACATTACTATATCATAATATATCCATTTTCTATTGCTGTAAAACCAAAACACAGTGACTTAAAACAGCTACTGTTTATTATTGCTCATGAGTCTACAGGTCAACTGGGCAGTTCTGCTATGCTGGGCCAGACTGAGTAATCTCAGCTTTAGCCCATGTATGGGTAATGGCCAAGTTGGCTGAGGTCTGGCTGGTCTAGAATGGCTTCTTTCCCATGTCTGGTGATTGGTTAGCTGTCAGTTGGGGCAATAGGGGCAACTGGCAATCAGCAGGCTTGATCCTAAGACAGAAAAGAAGCATGAAAGAGTTCTAAAGACCTAGGCTGAACATCATTTCCAACGCATTCTATTGTCCAAAGCAAAGCAAAGTACAATCTAGAGTCAAGAAGCTGGAAAATGAAGTCACATTGCAAAGACTATGGATACAGGGAAGGGTAGAGAATGGGGCCATTTTCATAATCAACCTACCATTTAACATGGCAAAAGCACTATTTTAAAATGCTGGTTCTCCTAAGATGAGAGATAATGAAAAACAAAAAGGTTGACATCAACTATCTTTTGTTATGAATCCTATAACACAGGGTTCCTCAACCTTGGCACTATTGACATTTTGGGCCATATAATATTTGTCGTGGAAGGGCTGACCTGTGCACTGCAGGATATTTAGCAGCATCCCTAGCCTTTACTCCTTAGGTGCCAGTAGTACCTCACAAGTTGTGACAACCAAAAATGTCTCCAGACATTGCCAAATGTATTTTATGGAACAAAATCACCCACAGTTGAGAACTACTGCTGTAAAGGAATGAATTAAGGTAAAGACAACTTGGTCTTCTTCCTGCTACTATTAACTAATTTTACTTTAAAAGGATGTTCAAATATTCTAAAATGGAAACTTTACTTATAGATATGTAAGATGTATACCAAACACTTGGCACATTAAAAATTCAAAGTTTCAAGACTTAGATTCATGCTAATTTATAAAATTTTTGTTAATGAATCAACAATATATATTAAATAAAATTTTTTTTTCACCCATCCCTCTACCCCTTCCCCTTTGGCAACCAACAGCTTATTCTCTATATCCGTGGGTCTGTTTCTGTTTATTTTATTCAGTTGTTTTGGTTTTTTAGATTCTGCATATAAGTGAACTAATTCAGTATTTGTCTTTCTCTGTCTAACCTAGTTCACTTACAGAATATCTTCTAAGTCCATCCATCATATCTTCTTTATCCATTTATCTATTGAGGAATACCTAGGTTGCTTCCTAAATATATAATTATATATTTAATCAAAATATTACCACCATATTTTGAAGTCAATATGAAAGAAGGTAATTATGTCAAAAGTTAAACTAAATTAAAACTATTGGCTCTAGGATTTGGTTATTCGGTGCATAATATAAACCTCAGATTGGTCAATTTTTAAATAAATAAATCAGTAATGTTATTTTTCTCACAACCTCCAAATATAAAACTCTGTCTTAAAAGTATAGTTCACATCCAATCATTGTCTCTTCCCATTTCATGACAATGGCAATTTACTTTCCAATTCTACCTCTTACTCTAACACCAATTATAAATGTGAAACATACCATAGAAAGCTACTATAATAAATTACAGAAGTAGAAGGCATTAATTTTAAAAAATCAGAATATTATCTGGGCAACCAGCAATTAAAAAAATAGGAAACATATTAGAAAACCTAGCAGTCATAGTCATGAAATATTGATTGATTTAAACTGTAGTCACAATACTTATATTACCTGAAATCTTATATATATATCAAACCACTTCAAATGCATAGGAAATCTTATGAATCTTTATAAACTAAATATTCTCTAGCTTACACTGAGGAACAAATCTGCAATAGCATTGGCCAAGTGAAGTCATATATACAAGAACCCTCATAAAGGCCCAGGATAAGAGGAGTGAAGTGCTTACGGCACCAAATTTAAGGAAGGACTCATTCTCAAGGCCAGGCAGTGAGCCAAAATATGAGGCAAGAATCATCTGTTTTAATCCCACCTCCAGTCCAGCAGGTATTGTACTGAACATCAGAATACATTACCCTGATATCTGCATCCCCGAGGTCTGTCCTATACTAAGTCTCAGTACTTATACCTTAGTCATCATTATCTCTGTGTCCCCTCAAAGAACCACAAGGCCTGCCTAGCCTACTAGAGTGATAAACCAAATGGGGAATGGGGAACTCAGCAGAATGGGTCATTATACGTATATATTTAGACCAGTTAAAAATTTTTAAATTGTGAAAGTGGAAAAGAAGGGCATTCTAGGACTCCAAAACTCTGCCCTATATAAAGTTGTCCTTGTGTTTAAAAGTGGTTTATAATTTTTTAATTGTGTGTATTAACACTTTCAATGAAAATGTTATCATTTTAGTCAATCTTTCCAATTAATGGTATTTAAACTGAATCAATGTTATCACCCAGGAACATTGAAAAGCAAGAAAATACTATATGGTTAGGAATGTTAGTTCTAATTCAGCTTTATACAAAAATAACTATAGAACAGGGTTTCACCTTTACCATGCAATACTATTCCTTCCCTACTTTTGTTCCTTTTTCAGAAGTATCTTCAATGCTAAGCAGACAAGAACAGGCACAGGAAAAGTTTATACTACAGGTTAGAACAAACAACAAAAGAATCCTACATGATAGCCTCATTGCATTAAATGAGACATTTCATTTGTCTTAAGAATATACCCAAACACACCACCACACCCAAAGTGTTTTCAATGTGTCCTAAGTGTAGTTCCTTCCTTCTTTGTGACTCACCCTTTCCTACACAAAACAGTTCAACAGCAGGAATGCAATTAGATCTAAGCAATTAAGAAACTTGTTCTATTTCCTCAATGGGTGTACAGAAAAGCTCTAATTAATAAAGCTTAACTTACAGAACCCCTTGCAATAAAGCTCTTTAAGAAGGCTAAATTACTTCAAGTGTTTTGAAGACAATAATAAGAACAAGTCCTTTGATATCTTTAAAGGCCATACATGAGCAACTTTAAATCTATCTTTCCAACAGCCACTCCTAGACACAGAATCTCTTTGCAAAAAAATGTGCAGGCCTGTGCATTCTTTTCAGATCTGACAGCAAAAGCTATTTCCTCAGCAAATTAGTGAATTGGTGAATGTTAAAGAAAGTAGGGTTTTTAATTTGTTACCTACAGGTTCTTGATATCAATTATCTTAATGATATATTCAGTAATTAAGCAATTTCAGAAAAACATTCATAAGTTTTTCATGTGTAAAACTTGCCAACAGTCTTAGGACTATGAATATGCATGCTTCCAGTAATAAATTCTCAAATAAATTTAAGTTCTTAGTTTTACGTAAGTTTATTATAAATTATATTAATATAAACTTACTTTAATTATAAAAATAGAAAATAAATATTTCATAATTCATAACTATGACCCCTACTGGTCCTTTACCATGTGAATATTTTATATGACTATTAACAGGTTATACCTAAATTTTTCATTTTGATTTTTTAACTTTTAAGATTTCCATTTCTTCCACAGAATTTCTTCATACAGTTGCAAAATAGTCTTTGTAGTAGTATGCTATTAAAATATTACTACAAACTGTAAAAAAATTACTACAAACTTAAGACACTTAGAAACAACACTTAGTTCACAGTTCTGTAGGTCAGAGATCCAGGTGCAGTGGACTGGGTTCTTCGCTTAGGTTCTCTTAGGCCAAAATCAAGGTGTTAGCCAGGCTGGGCTCTTGTGTGGGGAAGAATTCACTTCCAGGCTCATTCAGCTGTTTGATAAGACTTCAGTTGCCTGCAGCTGTAGGACTGAGGTGCAAGCCAGAGAAAAATCTGTTTTCAAAGGGTTCCAGTGATTAGATAGAGTAAGTCCACCTGGACAATTTCCCCTTTGGCTAACTCAAGTGGTTTGTGACCTTAATTACATCCACAAATCTCATTTACCATATAACATAACACAATCATAGGCATATTACCTCATTATATTCAAAATCCTAGTGATTAGGGTGGGAAATCATGGGAGGGGGCTTTTTTGGAATTCTGCTTATCACACGTCTGCATGACAGTGGAAATGTATTCCTACTGTGGAGTGTACTCAAAAAGTTTAAAGGTCATCTAGCCACTAGAGTAGAACACTTTAAGGTCCTTTCCACCCTAAAATGCTAAAAATATAATATTTAAACATGTAAAGAAGTAAAATGTAAAAGGTTATTTTAAACTTGGAAAGAGTATAAAATTATACAAATTTAAAAATTAATTAAAAAGGGAGCTGAACATTCTCCTAGTTAAAAAAAAAACATGTTTTTTAAAACTATCACCTTTTGGGGGCAATTTTATAATCACACCCACTCACTGTGAAGAAAAGAAAGTGTCATATATAGTAGGTACCAAATAAATATTTGTTAAATTTAACTAAAATATTATAGACCATAAATATGTTTGGTAGCCTTTAGAAACTTCATCCCTTAGAGAACTCTTTCTAAATCTCAGCTACCAATGGACTATAAATTACCAACACCTGTCAATAGGCTGGCACTAGATCCAAGGTGGGACAGTCTACAAGGAGGATGGATAACAGTTCTTAGAGTGACCGAAGAAAATGAGGGCAGGCAACGGAAGTGTTGAGACAAAAAAAATAAAGTCTGTCAATGATTAATAGAATTGAATTTTGCTGAAATTTTTAGTCTCAAATGAATTACAATGTATACAATGGCAAATATGCAAGTAGATATGGTGTCCTTCAACAGAACACCAAAGACTTGTTCCCAGGAAAATAAGCCAGGATTCCGCCTATTGGTATTCACCAGTAGAAAGAGCACATTGATGGCTATGAATGATACTACAGAATGAGAAGCTCATAGCAGCCATAAATTTAAAACACTAACAACAGCTTCAACTTTTTATCAAAAGCACAAGCGTAATGTTTTCCACAGCTTGCAAAACACTCTCATTCACTGCTCTCTTCTATGACGAAAATTTAGTGAAGAAAGATATGTTATTTTGTTAGCTGAATCAATCACAGTTGGGATGGAAAATTTTTTTGGAATTCCAGGTGATTTTTAAGTTTAGAGAAAAGGAATTAAGAAAAATAAACTTCAAATAATTTTGAATATACACTGAATTTTTGTTTACATTCCCTAGGCAACACAGTGCCTGGCATGCAGTACTAAAAGACTATGTGCTAATAATTAAGAACTTCAATAAATTACAATTCTTAGCTATAAAACAAAATTTTAAAAAGTCAATTCATAAAAATAAGGTATTTACTTAGTAACAGAATACTGAAATTAAGCATCTCTCAGAGTGTGGTCCATATACCACCATGCAGACCTCACTGGCACAAAGACAAATGTAGGTGGCACAGTCTACTGGCAGCAACTTCTAAGGTTCCAGATCATGTAATATCAGCTTGCAACAGTGATACGTGCAGCAATGGGGGCCTGGAGCATGGAGTGATAAATAAAAGAAAAATACCTAATAGGAGTTCTAAAGCCCTGGTCCCTGGCTCAACCTAGTGACAAAACCAGCAGAGTGCAAGTACTCACATAGAGCCTGCAGCCACATGCCTGCTCACCAACCTCTTTCTGCCACCTGCCTCGACCCCTATACTACTGTTCCTTCCTTAGAGATGCTCATCATAAAGATAATTTCTGCAGCTCAGAGCCCTTTTCTTCCTGTTCTTCATATAGTCTCCTTTCAAAATAAATATATTCCTATTTAAGTGTTTTAAAATAAGTCATTTAAAAAGGATATTAACAGTGTTCCATAGATGTGACAAAAATCAGCAAAGTAATACATTATTACTGAAATTTGAGAGATAATATTATCACATACGATGTAAGATACAGCCATCTGAGGAACTAAAAATATTATGTCTTCCAAATCTGTTTCATCCTCATAAGTTATATAACGCTTCATTTTCCTCACCTATAAAGTTACAGTTTAAAATATCACTATTATATTATAGACAAGAAAATGTCTTATTCTTAAGTGATGGAAGCTATTGTATTTAAAGGTAAAATATAACGTCTGCAACTTACTTTCAAAAGGTCCAGTGAACATGTGTGTGTGTGTACATACACACACACACACACACACACACATCAGGAGCAAATATAGCAGAATGTTAACTTGTGAATCTAAGTATAACGAGCAGGTAGATCCCAATTCACTGTGCTATGCTTTCTCATTTTATGGATGTTTTAATTTTTTATAATAAAAAGTTGGAGAAAAACAAATTAGTTACCTGCTAAAAATCTGTGATTATAATGATTATTAGCACAGTAAAGTAAACTTTCAAAAGTAATTTTCAACCACCATCATCAGAACATTGAGCTGTTCCTCCAAATCAATTTTAATGTCCTTTAAAACAACACTAAGCTGCTTGCACACTGGAAGATGGAGAGAGTGTTCTCCCTCTCGCTTAGAACAGAATTACTTGCAGTCAGGAACTGCACTTTCCTCACACTACATTGAGCCCAGGGGGCTTAGAGGGAATCACTCGAGGACAGCAGGCAAGGATAGCCGACAACTTGTCTGTTGACAACGTGTGTCTTCAGCTAGTCGCAACTTCTCTGGGTTTCAGGTGACCCATGTTTCTCTTAACATGTGCCCTCCTCTCTATCATCCCAGCACTGTAATGATTCGGGCCCTCACTAATTTTTACCTCTACTAGTGCAGCGGTCTCATAACGATCTATCCGCCTCCAGGCCAGACCCCCTCAAATCCATCCTGAACAAAGCTACCACAGTAATCCATCTAATAAAACACATTTGATCATGTGAGTCTCCATTTCTGAAACACAGGACAAAGTCCGACAGTCTTAGAACATGGCAGATTTTTAAGCCATCTCAAGAATTAGCTCCAACCTCCCATTCAATCTCCTTGCCTGTTATATGATCCACTGGAGCTGAGTTGACTATCCAACTGCCCCCCTCCCAATTCTGTGACATTTCTCAGCTGCATGCCTTTGTTCTTGCTGTTCCTTCTGAAAGGAACTTTATCCTTTCTTGGATCACCACTATCCACTTCTTTTTATCCTCAGATTAAGAACTCATCCTACAGATTGGTGGTTGCCAAGGGTTAGAGAAAGGAAGCTAGAAAGCAACTGCTTAATGGGTAGAGTTTCCTTTTGGGGTGATGAATTGCTCACTTTAAAATGGTCAGTTTTGTGTGATAGGAATCCCACCTACATTTTAACATAAACCAGCAGCAGCAGTTCATTTTGCAAAAACGCCTTCACTTATTCCTCAGCCAGCATGAATCAGCAACTTGTACATTCCTCTATCACAGCAGTGATTATATTATATTATGTTTACAGAGCTCCTCCCTACAATATTTGGAGCCTCTCGTCTTCCTCATCCTCTCATCCCTCAGTGCTTAGCCTAGGCCTCAAGAAATGGTTTTTTGTTTTTGTTTTTGTTTTTGTTTTTGTTTTTTTAATGAAAAATAGAGATATCACTTACCTCCCTTGGAGCAGGAGGCTACAGCAGATGATCTTTTGGAGAGAGGTTATATAAACGCCCAGGAGGGAATGTATTAATTAAAGGAAAAGATTAGGAAAGATTGCTTGTTGTTCATCTGATTATAAAGGACAAAAATGAAATGACTTCTAGAGAGGTTTTTTGGTTAGTAATAATAAGAACATTTGAGTTAACTATTTCCCCATTTACCAAATGGAGAAACAAGTATATTTAAGTAACTTGCCTAAGGTCACAAAGCTGGTGATTCAAACCCAAGTCACCTACAGTGTAGAGCTTGACCCTGTAACCCTAAGACATTACCCAGATCCTTTCTACTGCTCCAAGAGCTACGAATGGACATTCTTTGGCCCACAGTTTGCCTTTTTTAAGGTTGAGAAAACACTCTTTATCCACATTTGTCCACTTATCCATTGACATGTATGTTGTTTACATATCATAAAGTACTTTTTTAAAATAAAAAATGTTAATTTTTTGAAAGATTTGAATCATAAAAAATATCTCTCATTAAAAAATCCTCTCATTAAAAAGATCTCCCATTAAAATAACTAAATCAGCAAGTGTTTGTGGTCTATTCCTCATACACACAGCTGAAAATATCAGAGTGCTGGCCTCACCGGAACCTCACCCACAAGGCTTCCCCACTGAAGACTCATTTTCATAGTACCTCCAGCTCTGCATAACATAAGTCCCCTGCACATGAGAAAAACATGGAATAACAAAAAGAAGCTGGAAGAATTATTACACACTCGCTTTTTTAGTTTAGAAAGCATGATATATATGTCTTTCCCCCTCTTTTTTCCTCTTTCCAATAATGTCACAATCTGGCAAGAAAAAAAAAAATTAACCAAAAGTCTCTGAGATTAAAAAATATATATATTTGTGCACCTGAAAGGGGAAAATCTTACGACAGAAGTAGTGTCAAACATTGAAAGCATATCAATAAGCTCAATATTAAAAAATTATCATCTCCCCCCAAAAAAGGTATATACCTTTTTAGAAGCACACACACATGCACACAAACACATACCCCTCTAGATAGTAAAGCAATAATATGGAATTCAGATTCTCTGGACTTACTTCACCTAAACATCCTCCTAAATATCTAAAACCAAAAATGATAGGATAATATACTGGATGAACCGACACATATATACAAAGCAAAAAGGCAAAAGGGATAATATGACAAAAAAGGTACAATTCAAGACAGAACTTAAAATGGGACAAATCAGAGACTTTTACAGCACTAGTTACACTCTACAGTGAATATAAAACAGCCATGAACCTAAATGTGTTCTTATTACAAATTAAGTACATCACACAAAACTGTTTGAAATATAAGGGAAGGTGACAGAAACACTACTATAGTGAGACACACACACTACTCTCTAATCTATAATTGGCCAAGTAGCAAAAATAAAGATGAAAGCTCTTAAAGATCAATATGAACAAGGAATCAACAGAAACAATAAAAGACCTTCCTTCCCCACAAAAACGGCTCTCTTCAACTTTTTTGGTGTGTGGCTTAAAGTTCAAATACTACAGCTTTAAATTTTAAATTATATCAGTTCACAATGGTTAACGAAATGGGTTCCAGGAGAGGCTACCTGGCTCTCCATTTAACAGCTATGGCACCTTGGACAGATAAATTATTTAACTTTATCTGTAAAATGATGGCAATAATATCCACTTCTTAGGGTTGCTGTGAGGACCAAGTTAATGTGAAGAACTTAAAACAATGTCTGGGACATATATATTCAATAAATATTGCTATTGGCACTTGAATTTCTTATAAGTAAGTTCCTTTTAAGTAACTCACTAGCATTTACTGAGTATTCCTGATGGGACATTTGAATCTGTTCAAATCCTTTCAAATTACTTATAATTTTAAAAACAAAGAATATTACAATCAAATATGATTCAAAAAATTATACATGTATCATTTACTGTGTCATTAAGATAATTAAATGCTAACTGAATAAAGGGCAGTACAGAATCTTAAAAAAGAGCATAACCAGTGGTTTATGGCATGGGAAATAGTATTAAGGGTAACTTGTTTTATTCTTTATCTTCAACTATATTTTGTTTTCTGCAATGAACATGCATGACTTTTATGGAGGGAAAAGGTTTTGAAACAATAGCCATTTATCTTAACTGGTTCAGTCATACAGCTACTCTCTCTCTCAAGGGTACATCAGACTTGCCAAGTCTGATTCGATTATATAAGTAGAGCTAATCACATCCCATCCTTTGCCAGAGCTTTGGTCACTCAACTATATCAGTTCTTCTTCTGCACATCACTTTGGAGACTATACCATTTCAAAATAAATTAGTAACTGTCAATAACATTCAGAGTTCCTGATAAAAACAGTCCAACAGACAAAACTATTTTCTGACTATAGACACATGAATTTATTCTTTTTTTTTTTTTTTTTGCTGTAGAAGAGAAAATATGATTTAAGAAAATGAGGTAATACGCATATACTATCCTATCATTCTATTTCTAATTTCAGGAAGTACCATTTCAACCATCCATTTTTAGGCATATTCCCTATAGAAATCCATTTGATTTCTCTTGCATAAATAAGATCATGAAGGTAGAAATTTTCAACAATTTCCTATATCCCATGGTGTCAGGACAGACAAATGTTCATGTAATCTCTAACAGGACAATGAAGGCTTCCACGTGATAGAGATGAAAGAGCAAATATATGAATTATGATGT
This sequence comes from Macroglossus sobrinus, assembly GCA_004027375.1. Taxonomy (NCBI): domain Eukaryota; kingdom Metazoa; phylum Chordata; class Mammalia; order Chiroptera; family Pteropodidae; genus Macroglossus; species Macroglossus sobrinus. The sequence continues at coordinate 400,734 of PVKZ01000522.1, read as the reverse complement.
TTAAATCTAATATACTTGAATCAAGATGTCTTCACCAAGGACACAACCATAAGTTAAACGGCTGAGAAAACAACAATTGCTGGCTAGTAACTAATTCTGGTAGGAAAAGGAAAAAAAGGATGAACTTGCTAACTCGCGGGATAATTTCTGATGAAATTTCAGAGTTTCAGTCACAGATCTCTCTAAACAATGGTTTAAACTCGTTAAGGAATTCAAAATGTTAAATCACGTTAAAAACAAAAAACAAAAAAGAAATAAAAACCTTCCTTTGACTATATCCTCCAAGCTACCACTCTCTAACTCCTTACTTCCACCTGCCTACACCTCATCTGCGCCATTCCCCACCATAACGCCCAAGTTTATTTCCAGACCTGGTGTTCTCTCGGTGGGCTATGTAATTGCATAGCTCCACACCATTGCATTCCTGTGGTTTTGCTTGGAAACCCCTGAAAACTGTCTTTCTGGCCCAGGCTCAAGCTTTGCTTTTCTACCTCTTTCACTGACCCCACTCTTCATGCTCCCATGGCAATTTATATACACCTCTATTATGGCCCTTAACATATTGTATTATTGTTATTTTATTTCTAGCACTCTTAAAGTTTTTTTTATTTTAATGAAAACCTGATTTGCTGATGATGTGATGGATGTTAACTAACTTAAAAGTATTGAAGCCTATGGCTTGATCTTTTAGAAATTTTAGAACATATAGAAAATACAGAAGTATCACAAAAGTAAATGCAATAGTATCATCACCCACCCAGGTACAATTATTAACTCATGACCAATCCTATATTTCAACTATACTTCTCACTTACTTCTCCCACCTACCCACTCAGATTACTCTGAAGCAAATCCCAGACCTCCTATCATTTCACCTGTAAATAATACACTTCTAAATGTTTCTCTGAAAGACAAAAACTCTTTGTAAACATGCCCACATTTCTATTCTTGTCACTTTTAAATCTTTTCAAATAATAATTCCCATGTATGGCCATACCACCCTGAACAAGTTTGATACCGTCTGATCTCAGAAGCTAAGCAGGGTTGGGCCTGGTTATACTTGGATGGGAGACTACCTAGGAAGACCGGGTGCTGTATGTGTAAATAATAATAATAATTATTATTATTCTGTAATAATATTCTGTATATTCTGTAATATCATCATGTATCCAATTAATGTTTACATTTCCTCAATTGTCTTATAAACTCATTTTTTAGTTATATAAATAATTAGGTTCTGAACGAAGTCTACCATTGCAATTGGTTAATATGTCTCCTAAATCTCTTTTAATCTCTAGATTTATCTTCCATTTTTTATCTCCTTCTTATAATACACCTTTGAAGAAATCAGGCCATTTTTTCTATAGTTTCCCACAAACGGAATTTTGCTGATTGCATCCTCACATTCCTCCCTCCCCTATGTTTTCTGTAAAATGGTTAGATCTAGAGGTCTCATTTTCAGGTTTGGTTGTTTTGTCAAGACTATTAATAGTAATAAATATTTCCATCAGGAGATAAATTTGGTCTGAATGTCTTTCTTTATGGAACTGATAATCACTGTCTAGACTCCCGATCCATTAAGTCAAAGTTGCAAAACTGTGATATACTAATTCTATCATCCCATCTTTACCTATTAACTAGGATAAAATAGCTTTTATAGCAGAGAAACTTCCCCTTATCAAATATTTGATTACCCCAAGAAAAAACATGCTTCATTCTTCCTCTTGATTTTCTAGACCTTTAAAGAATACATAGTTCCCTAACAAGTTTCTTCTTATCTTTTATTTTGTTTTGTTTTCGTAATCATTATTATGAACTCATAAATTTAAAGATGTCTGTCTACTGCCATAGTCTCCTTATTGGTGATCATTGGCCAAGTGGGAGCCGCTTCAAGTTGGCTCCCAAGTTTTTGTCTTTGAGATTCTTCTTGCTTTCTAGCCTAAGAAAGGATTCCAGGCTCATCTTGCACGTTTTCTGCTCCCAATTTAGCATTATCCAATTATTCAATGATGACTTTGTTATTAATTCATTCTTAAGCCTTACTTATGTGTTCCCTAAATGTTTTACAAACTAAATAAGGCGACTGCTGAGCAAATTTAAAACTGAATAACTTTAAATTTGAAAATTATGTATATGCACAATAAAGACATACAATCATTGCTCCACTCTTATTAAAAGAATTAAAATCCTTAACTACTCATTATTTAAATTATAGGACTCATTGTACACCAAAACACATTATAATATTATAATAAAATTCAACAATTCAAATCGGCAGGAAGACCTGAACAAAACTGAGACTGAGACTGAGACTGAAATCCAAAAGTATAAAATGAGGGCCTCTTCACTGTGATCTTCCTTCAAGATCCACCAAGAAATACAATGCAGGGATAATCCTAGAAAACTGTCTGAATAAGTTTTAATTAAAGTAAGCATTTTTAATTAAAGGTTGGCATCTTTAATTAAGATGGGTACACAGTGCTCAATTAAGTACCAGGAACTTAAATTAAATATAAGGTCATAAGTATAATTATGACCTTAATTATCATTACCCCAAATCATTGTTAAAATAACACTGCTTTCTTTTCCAATAAATCCAAATCTTTGAGTATAAAACACAAAGCCCTCATTCATAAAACCACAACTAAAACAAAATCATATTTAATCTCAAACTTCTATTCGCAGTGAAAAATCAAAAGTTTTTTGAAGATTTCAGTTGCTATTTCCGTAACTCTAAATTCTTTTAGAAATATCAGTATTTTTTCAGAGTACTGAGACATTAATAAGAAGATGCTTTAGAACAACACATTTCGTCGCTGATTTGTAAAATTCATTGCCACATTTTAAGAGTAGCCTAGAGAAAGGGCAGCAAAAATGATCACTACAAAACATCCCAGGTCAGAGATTACTTTAAAGCAAGAATTTACTCAGCTCAGATACAAAAATATTGGGCATAAGTACAATTTAAAGGGGAACTCTCTTCCAAAATGTCTGCTTACAATATTGCAGTACTTACAAAGTTTGCAGTACTACTACCAGTTCTAGAATTACAGTCTCTTAATTTTAACTACTCAAATTTCCTAATCTGAAGTAGGTGAAACTGGAACAAGCCTATTATTCTCACTGTATTTATAATTATACACATTCTGTATATGGAATTGACTGTACATATATAATTGGTTAGATCTAAAACAGTATTTAGTCATTTAATTATCTCTTTCAGAAATATGAAGCCCCAATTTAGTAATTAAAAAATAAATCTAACAACAAAAATTCTTGTTTTATGATTAAAAGATGCAGCTATCTCCAGATTTAATTTGTAATTGTGAACTATTTATTTATATGTGTATAAACACACATCCACTTAGTAAACTCTAAATTCACTGGCATATTTACAAACGTGGTATTATTCAAAATACTTTAAATGACTTTTTCTGCACCTAATCTGCATATAATTATAATTTAGCATGTTAAGCTAATATGCTAAATTATTTCACATACTATATATGCTAATATTTCGTACTATAATATCATAAAATATTTACATAATTTAGTCTATTTCTAATGTGTCTCCAGATAAAAAGCTTAAATAAATACATGAAAATATTTACAAAACAGTTATTTTAAAACTTTTTCTCAAATCAAAGTTGTGCAGAACAAATTGTGATTATTTCAATGAAAACTAAATGAATGCTTTAAGATTCAAATTAGGTAGCCATGGGGAGAAAGTGGGCAGAAAAAAGAAAGCAATATGTATACCCCTTACCTTACACCAGAATAATTCTACATGGATCAAAGATTTAAATGTAAAAAAAGAAATAAAGGGGAAAAAATGGGCTTTTTTTTTTTTTTTTTGCTTAATATTACAGAGTGGAAAGGCCAAGACATAATGTAAACCTAAAAAACCTGAAGTCACAAAATAAAAGATTGATAAATTCAATTGTATGGTGGCACAGCAAAAGCCACCATAAACAAAGTCATAAGACAAATAACCATTTAAGAAAAAACGTTCATATTTAAAGAGCTAATTTCCCTGACATAAAGTATATAAATGAATAGGAAAAAAATCAACAACCCAATAAAAAAATAGAAAGGATAAATTGTTCACAGAAAAGAACATGCAAGGGACTCTTAAAACTATGAAAAGATGCTCAACTTCAATCATAATAAGACAAATACAAATTTAAACTATCCTGAGATACCACATTTACTTTTCAGGTTCAAAAAGATCAAAAACTTTAAACAAACAAAAGCAGAAAAAAATAATTTCTCACACACTGGGTACATGATGCATGGAAGGAATTTAACTCTACTAAATTACAAATGCATGTATCCTTTCACCCAGCAATTCCACTCTTAGGAACTGATCCTACATGTCTTCCCACACACACACCTGAAACATATACAGGCTTATTCATCACAGTATTGTATATTATAGCAAAATATTTGAATGGTGATGCTCTGAATGGGTATAGATATTTACAGTTAAAAAAAGATATGGAACAGTATGTAATAGTATGTAATCATTTCTATAAAGAATATACAGAAATATTCAGATTTGCTTGTATTTGCTGAACTTTTTCTGGAGGAACACACAAGCAACTGATAACACCGGTGGCCTCTAATAAAGAAGGACTATTTGCTGTAAATATTTTTGTTTCTTTCAAATATTAAGACATGTGCTAAATTATCTATTAAAAAGCAAACAAAATTTTAAATATTTTTGAAGGCAGAAAGAAAAAAAGATGCCCAATCTTAATAATATGTACATATATGATCAAATTTGACATCAGGGATTATGGTTTATACATTAAAAAGCAGAAGAACCTTTTTCTTCTGTACATTTATTTTATTCTATCAATGCTTAGTTTGGTTTTATTAGCCATCACACTCATTTATTTTCATTTACTACTTTATAAAACTTATTGTAATATTAAACTTAAACTGAGAGATGTTCACTTTTTCTAAGCAGATGGGTTCTACTTTTTATACTATGTATTTCTCTTTATTTTTATGCCATTATTTTAGAAAAAATAATAAAGTACTCAGTTTAGCATGTGTTAAAGATTTAAGATGACCGATGCGCTTCATGTTTCAAATGTATAAAATGCAAACTGGCATGCTGATAATACCAATACAACTACTCTGCATTTCTAGGGGGAAAAAAAAAAGATAAAATTAAGGTGTATTAACCTCCAAATGGGATGTGAATCCTTAGTGTAAATCAAACAGGAAAATATTGTGAAGAAATCTAGAAAAGTATAACTTTAAAGCTGAAAAAACACAGCCTGTACTACAAAGTAGAATCTTTCACTCAACTATAGTGACCTTTGATATCAGTAAATGACATTTCTTCCAATTATCATTTTTAAAAATAATGTGAAACAAAGTAATCTATGTCTTTACAAAACAACTTCATGGTTTAGTAAACAATGTCAAATTATCAAATATGCCATCTGACGCTATCCTTTTTTTTAAAACTGGGAATTAAAGAGCCTAGTTTCACCAGAATTTCCTTTAGATCCAAGAAAACCATCCTAGATGTAGGGAGAAAGACACAATTCTGAATTAACTCAAAAGCAAAAGCAGATTAATTTTCTCATAAAAAGCATATAATCATTTGGTAAAATCTATGTAAAAGTATAAAGGTCCATTTTAATTACTCCAAATGGGCAACTGGGCAGTTGGAGCATTACATCTCCTTTACCTTTTTGACTCAAGACTGCTTAAATGACGTTTATTTCGATAATATAGAATTTCGATGATACGGCCATTCTTCTAACTTGCCAAATTATCTAAATCCCAACATATGCAATCAGGCTGTTTCTCCAGATTTCTGTTTTCCTGCCAACTAAAGAGAGGCCCTGAGTTCTTAGCGAGCACACTGAGGGCGGGCTGCACATCAACATAGAACGGAGGTCTCTCCCTACGGTGAGACTCGATCTTGTGATACTGGTTTGTCGTACAGGTGAGGCTTACGCGGCCCAGCAGGACAACTGCCTTTCCAATTTCACCACTTCCAAGAGTATCACCCACTGTGGCTCTGTCCTTCCGACTGTGCCCGCGTCCATCTGCCTCACTGAGAAATCAAACTTTCGCAGAGACAGTCCGACAGCGGCCAGCAGAAGACGTCTACCCAGGCTGGTACCGCTCACTGCTCCGAGTCTCGGATTCACAAAAGGTCCGGAGTCCCCAACCTGGACACAAGGCGCGAACTTGCAGCCCCGCCCGCAGCCCGGGGACGGAGGGACGCACGCCACGGCCCCTGCAGAGCCGGGCCGGGGCAGAACATTCGTGGGGAGCGGGATAAGCCCCGGAGTTTGCCGGAAAGGTGTCGAGGCTGGGGGACAACCGAGACGCACCGGAATGAGGAGGGAGCGATTTGACCTCCGAGCCAGGAGCTCCGAGATCCGGAGGAAAGGGGCGTGGCAGGGGTCCGGCGAGGCCCGGGGGTGGCGGAGGGGAGGGTCCCCAGGGTCTCCATGCCAACGCGGAGCCCCGGCCTGAGAGAGTAGGAGTCGCCGCGGCCGCCGAACCCGGAGCGCTGAGGAAAAGCCAAGGAAGGAGCGCGCGCTTCGAGCAGAGGAAGACTCCGCGGGAAGGGAACGCCGGGAGCGCGAGACGCGCATGGGCCGCGGGACTCACCGCGCTGGAGGCGGCGGCAGCGCCGGGCGACGTGGAGCCGGGTGCATCCTGCCTCCTCAGGCGGGATTTGAGGCTCTTCATGGCCAAGTCAGGGCAGTCCCGCTCCCAGCGGGCGCGGCGCGCCTGCCCTGCGCGCGAACCTTAAAAGTCTGGACTGGCTGCGCGGGCGGAGGAGCAGACGGCGGTGCCGGCGATCCCGGCCCCACCTGCCACCTGGCGGCCCCCGGCGACCGACGGCTGCCAGCCTCGGTAGGGCCCCCGACGCCGCCAGCCAATCCGTCCGCGGCCCTGGCGGGGGTGGGGTTGGTTCCGGCCAATCGGAACCCAGGAAGGGGGAGGGACTTCCCTTTTTAACTTAATAACACCCTTCCTCTCCCAGCTGGAGGAATAGTTTGGAACTTCAGTTTGGAGAGCGGTTGCGGTGTGCGGCCTGCGGTGTGGTTAGACGCCAGAATCGGGCTCCAGACCTCCGGCGCTCGCCTCCCTGGGTGGTGGGGCCTCAGGTCTTCAGAGAGCATGGGGTCTAGCCTATGCCAGCTCTCATCTTCCAGGACTCCCCTCCTCTAACCACCCACGTGCTGTTTCCAAAGTAAAGTTCCTTCTTTCCTGCCGTGTGTGTGTGTGTGTGTGTGTTTGTGTGTGCGTGCGTGCATGTGTGTGTGCTTGTGTGTGCGTGTCCCTCATCTTCCAGGACTCCCCTCCTCTTCCCACTCACGTGCTGTTTCCCAAAGTAAAGTTCCTACTCACGTGCTGTTTCCCAAAGTAAAGTTCCTCCTTTCCTGCCGTGTGTGTATGTGTGTGTCTCAGAAAGAACTCCAGGTTACCTCCACACACAGACTTTAAAGAGCAACTTCCCTTCCATCCACTGATGTTTTACTACACAAACCTCAGTACCTGGAAACAATCACATGGATTAAAATCTCCAAAAACAAACCTTCTCTAAGAATAAGGTGGTGGTACAGAAAAACAGACAGTTAAGAGCAGATTTTGAAAAACCTTATAATAAATCAAAGCTCAGGTTAGGTGCTCAGTAATTTTTTGTTGAGTCAAGAACCCACTGCTTTGGAGGGAAAGATATGGAATACCGGGGCTGGGCTTGCCTTAATAAAAATTATCCAGATGGCCAAAGCGATATAAGAAGCAGTTAAAGAAAAAATATATTATGACCTTTACTTCCAAAATAATTTTGTTTCCTATAGAAACATTACAGGTAAAAGTATATAATGAAATTAATACATTTTGTTCATAAATCTGGATAATGAGAATAACTTAAGGGAAGGATGAATAAACAGATGAGCAACACTCAATATTTTGCTGTTAATGTGACATCATCAAAAGTCTTCCTTGGAATCAGTTTTTCCCCCAGCAAAATGTTTATTCTAGCATGCAAAGAACAAAGAACTCTTTTCTTATCTGAAAAGTCAGTTGCTTTCTTTGGAATTTCTTAGAATAACTCAAGACTTTATTCAAATACTGTAAGAAAGTTTTCAGAACTCTGTAAGAGAGACAGCATTCAAAGAGTGTGTTAACTCTTGACAAAATAGTAAATAATTTTCTCTTGATTAGTTCTATAGAAGGAAATTTTCTTGGGCTTCTTCCTCAAGATCTACAGCCTTTCGGTTTTTCTTGGCTCATTATAGTGTCTGTGAAAGGTTAGCTACTCTCTATCTTTAACTACCACTGCAGAGCCAAAATTATTTTATATCTGGATATTATAGAAGCCTCCCAACCAGTCACCCAACCCCCAGTCTTACCTCTCCCATTACCAATAAATTACCAACCATCATCAAAATATAAAATATTCTTCTCCTACTCAAAGACCTTCAATGGCTAGTGAATAAAATCTAACTCCTTCACCTGGCATTTAAGTTTCTGTGGACCCAACCTTGTTCTCCAGCTGACACTCTACGCATATTACTCTTCAGCCTGTTCTTCAAACACAAATCTTGCCTTTTAATTTCCACTTCTTTATGCATGCTGATCCCACCTCCAGTAATTTTCTTTCTGTCTACATTCATCCAACAAAATCCTACTCTCCCCAAGAAAGATAGGAAGAGGGCACAAAAGGACTTCTAGAGTACTACTATACTCTTATGTGGTCACATGATTCATGTGCTAGTTACGTAACTAGTGTGTTCAATTTGTGAAAATTTAATTAGCTTGTAGTCTTTATGATATATACCATTCTGTGTGTGTGGTATACTATAATATAAAGGCTTTTTTTCTAATCATACATTTGTTCCAAGTATCTTCCTCTCTAATAGAGCCTCTCTGATCACTCAACTGAAAGCGATCTTTCCAGCCTCTAAATGGTTAAATTGTACCTCTCATATCATACTAATACATCTGTTCTGAACAAGCATTACCTCACTACTAGACTTTGGACTCTTTAAAACCGAGGAATAACCGATATATGTTTGAATTCTTTACAATGCTTAGCATGCTTAAGAAATACTTCTAAATAGGTCAATGCATTCTTTTTTTTGGCTGTTAGAGTGAATTCTGGCTCTTTATTCTCTGTACTCATGTAACACAAGATTGATAATTCCCCTATTGTGAATACTGGGTGTCTCTTAAAGCATTCAAGTTCTCATAGCCCTGGTAACTGGCTCTTTTCAGTTGTTACTGGATAAAGCAAATGAAACAGGCAGAGCCACAAGTACAGCTTGCATCAGTTTCCAAAAATGTTGGACAAGTTATTTTTATGAACTGTCTGCATGATGTCCCCATGGTGTCTGTGTCCAGTGGCCTTTATGGATTTTTCCAAGCTAGAAACTTGATAGCTGATGTCTGCTTATTCCCATTTGAGAGCAGCTAAGTAAATATCACTGGTTTGAAAATGCAGTAAGGTTTTTTCTTTGTTAATCTAGAAGCCCCCTACATGAAGTAAATCACTATTATTAGCATTCAGCCAGACAGGTTTGTTTTGTTTTATTAACTATTATCAGAATTATCTCTTTTTATCTTCCCTTCAGAACAAAAAATAGCTATCAAACCTTGATGGATTTTTCTTACCATTCTGAATCTACAAGAATTTTTCAGTATTTTTGTTATGTGTTGCAGTATGTGAAACCAGAAAGGAAATGCATTTTTAAAAATCATTTTAAATTATGTACAATGTAAAGAAATCGCAAATAATACAAAAGGGTAAAAGTTAGTCTTTTTGCCAGCTCTATCCCTTGATTCCCACTACCAAGGAGGTTGTCATTCTAGACTGAAGAACAAAGCTAACATATGACTCAACTGGAGAACAACTACTTACTGAATTGTGTGAGAGGATCCCAGATGAGTGTGGTATTCAGGGAAGGAAAAGATCAGGAAATAAGTTTGTAGTCAGAGAGAGTACCCAAGGTTGGATAGAGCTCTGTGAGTGTACACAGGTGAGAAGGAACACCAGGAAAGCAGAGGATATCCAGGGGATCAGCCAGAGCAGATAAGAAAGTGAAGTTGGGAGATGCTCATTGATAACCATGTGATGATAATGGCTACAAAATAACAAGTACATTTCTTGGAGGAAAACAAATAAGTAACACAGAAAATTGAAAATTAACATGTAAAACAATCCCATTTCAAACAAGAAGACCAGCTTCCATTGTGAATTCCATATCCAATGACTTCCGTCTTTAATTTCAGAGCTTCTCTCTACTCCTTGCAGCCCCAGTTAACCTGGCTAACAAAGCCAAACAATAATTCTGTGGAGGAGCACAGGACATCAGTCATTCTCCAGCTCAGATGCCAAGGCAGATAGCTGACAGAGCCACGTGTGGCCATGGGGTCACAAAGAAGGGCACTCCCACCCATAACTCTTATGGCAGCCCCAGGAATGAAAGACCTGAGGCAGTTCTCACACCCTCTTCTCCTGCCACAGTCGAAACTAAAACACATTGCATAAGAGAGCTTAAAAAGAATAAGTCATCTTTGGCACTAACGTTAAAACCATCTACATTTCTAGTAAGCTCTCCAGTGACTCCATCCTGTAAAACTATAGTAGGAAGAAGAAAAGTGGGAAGAGGAGATAGCTTCTGCTCCTTATAACCACAGACACTCATGTGAATTTTATTGATTACTCGGTACTAAAACTTCTCCAGATACCAATTCCCTCTTACAGAAACTTCTTTAATTCCCCACCACTCCACCTCTGGGTTGTTTTACACTCTACTAAGTCAATCTTGAACTAACCAAAGAAGGCTCCTTTCCACAAATCCATCTGTCCTTGGCATTTTATAGACTGCCATTCACCTATAACACCTATGACTGAAAGAGGGAACAAAAAAGAGGGGAGCATAGTCAAGAGCAAAACTAGATTTCCCTGGCAAAATTGAGCTTATCCCTAAAAGCAGTAGAGATACCCACAATTATTTCTTTGAATTCATGTTTAACATCAAGAAAACCCAACCGGTTTTATTGGGTGAAAATTAACCTTTATTATCAAGTCTTGATTGCACAAAGGTCTGGAAATACCGATGGCTTTTTTTTTAACAAGAAGATTGATGGTCCTGAGTGTGCATGGTTCAAAGCCAGAAGCTCTTGATTGCCTCTTTTGAAACAGGCTACTCATCCTGGAGCCCAGATAAATGTAAGGAATTCGGTTCAGGGATCAGTAACCGTCTGAGTCCATAAAAAACTTTCCTGGACCTTGGAGTTTTCTTATCTTAGCCAAGATACCAGGATATACACAAATAATAAGTCAAAAGACTTTCAAGACTTCGCACTGTCAGATAAGTTGAATAGAAAAGTTTCTTGTTTTTAAATTGAAAATGTGGCAAATAAAGTCTCAGGAGGTTTTAAATGATAGTTTTACTTGTCCTCATCATTTTTTCCTTCCAGATCTCCAGGGAACTTTTTAAATTCTGGCAAGATAGTAGAAAATACTCTTGACTAAATAATTAAAGTACTAGTAAATTATGTGACTATTATACCACCAGTTACTCCTTGCCACTCTTTGCTATTCATCCTAATGAAGGAACATTGCAGACAGAATAAGTCTTAGGTTCAATAGCACTTGATAAATGACCCCAGCTTTATGATGCATGTTTAACAATGGTTTTACAGTCACTTAAGTTAACATTACTATTGATTATTATTGACTATGTAGCTTAAGTTAAGCTGAAAGGAAAGTCACAGGCAATACACCAATATGTAGATGTTCTCAAAAGTTATGTGTAAACACAGTTTATTATGTAATATATACGATTATTATATCATATATAAGATTATATTTTACATTATATATTTTAATGTACTATTTGGAATTCTTTCATAAAACATCTTTATAAATTAATACATCTTTATGCAAGTCCTAGTTTTTATTTAAAAAATTGAGCCCATATAAATGTGGGGGGAAATGTATATTTTTAAAAGTTAATCTTAAAAATTAGTTCCATGCATAAGATCATACAGGATGTATGTATGATATATATATGTTTGGGTTAGGTTACCAAAAAACTCGAACTTTTGCTTCCTGTAAAAGAATAGATTATAAAAAAAGTTTTCCCCATGCCCCTTCTTCAAAACTACTTACACCAATGTTTAAATTATCATTAGAAATTAAAATACAACTTTTTACTGAATTGTTAAGTAATCATTATTTATAATGTTAGAGAGAAAATTTTTAATTAGGGTACAGTTCTTTATTCCACATTGCATAGAAGCCATCAGACCTGTTCTAAAAGCATACTTTAATTGTCCAAAGAGATTTGTTCACCATTATATAATCAAGGATTACCACATATATATCCTTTGCATCATCTATATAGATTTAGTACAAGTATCAAAAGATATTCAATAATAATGGATCAAAATGTGCTTTTTTCTATTATAGTTTTATGAGGGCTGTTGCCACTAGCAAAATATATAAAATAACAATAAATTAAAATACTAAATACTAATATATTCTGTACTTCGAGAGGGTTACATTAATTTTTCCATGCTAGAAAGAAGCGTTATGTATTATGCTCCATAAATTTCAAAATTATCGCTAGACCTAAATAGTAATTAAGACCAGTTCTTTTGAACCTTAGAAGAGTGTTGTCCATGAATTTGCCTAAGATCAAAGCATGGCATTTTAAAGCTAAACTAAAAGGCATGTTTCTTCCACTACTAAGACATAGAGCTCTGGGTTAATAATAAACTTTCAAGAGCCATCAACTTTTCATCTCATAACTCTGAAGTAACACTCATCAAGCCAACAAATACAAATAAACCTGAAAACCCTAACAGCCAGAGGGTTGGGCTTCTATTAAGCAAGTAAACTCTAATCAAAGTAACCTCAGGGAATCCCTAAATGTGAATCACAGCAAATCATCTACAACAGTAAAGTTTGCTCATACTATAAGATAAACACAACCAGAAAGCTCCTGTCCAATATTACATTGTTCCAAGTCAGCACTATCCAGCCAATGCCGGAATATGAACACCGTAAATGCTTTCGTCTAAATCACACTTCTCTCCAAAAAGACTTAAAACAAATTTCACTATCATATATCTGATAACAAAAGTAGGGAAGAAGCCTGAGGAAGGGAGAATTTAGTTTACTGCTATTGTTGTCCTTGAGTTTGAAATTTGGTTTTTGGCTTCAAAATAGCCAGAGTAAAACAAAAATGAAAGCAATTAGTGACAGCTTTAATAATGGAAGAGGAAAGGCAAAGCAAGTTTTCAATAGAAGTCAAGTTTTTTTGATTCTGCATTCTAAGATAAATTTCTCATATGGCTGTGGCTTTCTTTACATACAGGACAGTCAGCAGTGTAGTGAACAATTTCTGCAACTACATTTACTATTGTAGTATTTAGAAATATCTGTGTTAGGTGTCCAGAATGTTCATTAATTCATACACCAATTGTTAGTCACAAATGATGTCTGAGACAATTACATGTAATATATAATTTATATGTAAATATATTTGTATGCAAACATATGTAAATACATTTCTATGCAAATGATGGGAAACAGCAGGGAATAAGCTAATCAAAGGATCTGCTTTCAAGGAGTTAAATTTCACTAAGATTATTGGAATGGAAAAGACAAAGTAAACAAACAAATAAGTGACCAAGATAAATTCAGATAATGAACATGAAGAGAATAAAAAGAATAATGTGGTAGAGAACAAGGGAGAAAGAGATTACTTTAGATTGGGTAGTTAGGAAAGGTCATTCTGGAGAAGAGACTTTGAACTAAGGTCTGAATAACAGAAGGGAGCCTGCCAAGTACAGATGTGGAGGCAGAACACTCCAGGCAGAGGAAACAACAAATGCAAAAGCTCTGGGAAGTTTCAGCTTGGCATGTCATAGGAGCATATAGAAGGCTAGCATGGATGGAGCATAATGGGAGAAGAATATGAGCTAGATGAATTTGGAGAGGCAGGCTGGAACAAACTCAGATAAGGTCTGTGGGCAAAAGTAAACATTTTGGATCATTTTCTAATAGGAAGCTAATTAAGCAGGACATGATGGGATCTTATTTGTATACTAAAAAGAGCTTTCTGCTTTGGGATAGAGAATTGATCATAAATGACGAAGAGGGGAAAGTGGGAGGGCATGAACTGGATTGAGACATAGTCTAGAAATAGAACTGACTTGCTTTTAGATTGGAGACAAAGCAAGGAGCACCTAAGTGGATAGTGCTGCCATTTATCGAGTGGGGATGACTATGGCGGCTATGTTTTGTATGAAAAGTCAAGAGTTTTATTTTAATCATGCTAGCTTGAACTTCCCATTGCTCATCCAAGTGGGGTATATTAAAAAGATGGCCTAAATAACAATAGTAAAACTTATTGGAGGGTTGGGGCAGGAGACATAGATTTGGAACTCAAGAGTAAATAAATGGAATTTAAGGCCATGGGACCAGATGAGATCTATTACAGAAGAAGAGGTACAAGGGCCCAGATTTTGGTACCATAACATTTAGAAAAGAAGCAGAGTAGCCAGCACCAATAAAAAAAATCAAGAGGGAATGGCTAGAGAGCAAGCAGAAAACCAGTGTTGTGATGCAGCAGCTGAGAGGATACTTTTTCAATGGTCAGCCCTACCAAATACTGCTGAAAGATGGAGAAGCATGAAGACAGATGAGTGACTGTTGATTTTGGCATCATGGTTGCTATGAATAGCTTTAACAAAATAGAGTCCATCAATTTGGGGGAAAGAAGTTTGGCTAAAGTAGGATTAAGAGAGAACGATAGTTAATGGGGTGGAGACTCTGATCATGTGGTGCGAAAGGGAGCAGAGAAATGGAGATGGTAGCTGGAAAATGACAAGAGGTCAGGAGTCTTTTTATTTTAAGGTGTGAGCTGTTAAAATTTGTTGTAAGCTAGGAGGAGAATGATTCAGCAGAGTGAGGAGGACTGATGAAACAGAGAAGGGGGACACTTTGAGCAGATGAAAAAGGATATGATCCCTTAGATAGGAGCTTGGACTCATCATCTGTAGTAACAGGAAAGAAGGCAAAAAATACAGGTACAGATACATTTAGGTTGGTATATATAGTGAAAAGAAAAGAAGTTCTCAACTGGATTGCTACTATTTTATTATGAATCATAATCATCAGTTAAAAGGAAGATGGGCAGTGAGGAAACAGGGTTTTAGGAAGTTTGAAGAGAAATGAGAAGATATGAAAAAGCTATTATTTTTCAGTCTTACAACTTCAAAATATCAACTTGGTGTGCCTGATCTAATAAATCTCCAATATTATTCTGAGAGCATGAAGATAATTTCTCAATTTATATCTTTCTACCGGCAATGGGATCAGCTCAGACAAGGACTCAT
The DNA here is from genome assembly GCA_004027375.1 of Macroglossus sobrinus. Classification (NCBI taxonomy): domain Eukaryota; kingdom Metazoa; phylum Chordata; class Mammalia; order Chiroptera; family Pteropodidae; genus Macroglossus; species Macroglossus sobrinus. The sequence goes on along the minus strand of PVKZ01000522.1, from coordinate 385,332 downwards.
CATCTAAACCGCCAAACAACAAGCACTGGTCGATTTGTGTTCCTAAACTGTATAGGGATTGGTCAAAATGTTTGTATACCAAACCACCACGTCTTGCCTTTTGTGTGTGGGTCCTATGGCACAATGTACTACTGCTAATATTACTATATAATAACCAAAATTTAGTGAGATATTGCCAAGCACTAAGCTAAGGCCTTTGCATGTCTTATTTTTTTTAAATTCTCCCAGCAACTAAATGAGTGGCATGTATTATTATTATTATCCTAGTTTTATAAATAATGACGCTGAAGCTAACAAAGGCTAATTTATATTGATATTAGAGACCATGAAGTTTTCCTTGAGATGGGAATGACAGAGAGTCAGCAATTAATAATCACACCATGTAGTTATGAATGGAGTTGTGTAAATAAATGTAAACCCAAAACTTAATAAGGTATTCATGTTCATAAATAATTTCCCCATGGAGGATAAAAATTATAAAGCAGAACTTATATAAATGACCTATATCTGTAAATAATTCACTATAGAAAGTTAAAATATTTCAGATAGAAAGTCCCAAATGAAAAATGGTAGTTTAGAAACTCTTGTTGACATAAAGTGTGTCAAAGAAAATACTTAACCACTGGTATACTGGTAAAGTGTTCGACAGCTGGCTTTTGGCGGGGGGTGGTGGTGGGGATGCCTGGTTTGTAGTAATTGCTAATTTCTGTGCTGTAAATATTTCCACCATGGAGTTCAGCCTAGTAATGAGACACCAACCAGCTCATAAAAATTCTTTAAAAATTACCAATTTATTCTCATGTGTGAGCTGTAGCATACCACAGGAAGAAACTAGTTTGACTTTTTCTGGTACTACTAGACCTCATGTTTCCTTGGGCATGTTGAGCAATGACAATTTTGAGACCTCAGAATTTCAGCTGGTCTGAGATGATAGCTCCCTTCCTATGGACTAAGTGGATAAAACAAAAAGGGGACTCCAGCCATTGACTGTACTGATTCTAATGTATTTTATGTTAGGGTTAGGAATAGGTGTTGGTATTTTCTCTTTTTTCTCCAAAATATTTAAACAGTTAAGTGAATAAGATGTAACCACTTACAGAGTTTTAGAATGGTTACTTCCCGTGTTTCAATATGTCTGTGTAGTTCCAGGCCTACAGCTTCCTCAAGTAAGTGCTTGAGAAGTTGGTGTTGATTTATTGAATAATGTAAGTGACTGAGTTTTCTGTATGAAAACAATTCACACACAGAGATTTAGCTTAATGCCATCTTAAACAAAGGATTCATTGACCTTCCAGTTTCATGTTCATTTAACATTGTGAATACTCACCAAATGGTGCATTTAGAAAGTCATGGGTGATTGTCATGTGAACTTTCAGAATTATGTCTTCTCAGGTTCATTTCTGAGTCTTGTCAGAACAAGCATAGGTTAGAATCCAGGATCAAAACAGGACTCCAGGGTGGAATCAAGTTTTCTTTCAGACATGACTCTTATTTTTTTTTTTTTAATGTCAGTGTTCCTGGTATTACAGGGACACTAAATTTTTTTGTCACTATACAAAAATCTAGTCAAAGCTTTCTAAAACTGAGATTCTAGATAAATATTTCAAAAAACAAGTGAAGTAACAAACAATATTTTGAAAGAGGAACAGTTAAACAACATGGGAACTTGTGATTGAGAAAAATTACTCATATATTCATTAATATTTACTGAGTATCTATTAAGTTCTAGGCACTCTTTGGACTCCTTGAGATTAATCATTTCCCTAAAGGACAACAATCAGAGAGTGATAAGTGCCACTGTGGCTGGAACAGAATGAAAAGGAGCAAGAGATGGAGGAGAGGACCTGAGAGACTAGAGGACTGGGGATCTGGACCGTGTAGAGCCTGGTAGAATATTGTAAGTGCTCAAGACTTTTCTCTAAGGGACATGGGAAAACATATCAGGGTTTTTTGATAACCCAGGCAAGAGGCAATGGTGACCAGCTCAGGGTAGTAGCAATAGAGAAGTGATTGGATTCTGGATAAATTTTGAAGATTGAGCCAATAAAAATTCCTGATGGATTGATGTGAAATGTGAGAGAAAGTTAATTAAGAATCCAAGTAACTGGAAAGATAGAGAGGTCATTCACTGAGCTAGGGAAGGCTGTGGGTGGAACAGGGTATGAAGAAGGATTAGATAAGATCAGGAGGTCAGTTTTTGACATGTTTAGTATGAGATGTCTATTACATAACCAAGTGGAGATGACAGGTAGGAGGCTGGATATATGCATCTGGAGTCCAGGAGAGAGGTCTGGAATGGAGAGATAAACCTGCGGGCCAACAGCCTTTACTTGGTATGAGACTGTGTGAGGTCACCAGAGAAGGAATAAAAGGATAAGAGGACAAAAGACTGAGCTCTGGGGCGCTCCAATATCAACAGGTTGGGAGAAGGTGAGGAACCTGCAAAGTAACATTCAGTGAAGAAGGAGGAAAGCCAAGAATGTGGAGTCTTTGAAACCAAATGAAGGCAATATATCGAGGAGGAGGGCATGGTTAGCTGTGTCAATGCTATTAATTAGTTGTACCAGTGAGGAGTGAAAATTAACATTGAGTTTAGCATCGTGGATGTCATTGGTGATGGGGTATGAGTTGATGGGGTAGCAGGTACAAAGGCCTGACTACAATGGCTTCAAGAGGAAATTGGAGGAGAAAAATTGGTATCTATGGTAGTGGATAATTTCTTCAAGGAGCTTTCATGCAAAGGTGGGCTGAGGGAATGGGGTAGTAGCTGGTGGAGAAAATAAAATCAACAGAAGTTTTTCTTAGATTGGAATGATTAACTGGTGTCTCCAAATTAATTTTATATGCATAGCTCCGTGTATATATGCCAGTCTTAACACTTTTATTATACTGTTTATACTTCTCTCTTCCTCAATAAATTGTGAATTTCTTGAGGACAGAGAGCATGTTTATTGAACTTTACACACACATAGAATAACTCAGTATATTGCTGTTGTAACAAATGACCACAAACTGGTGGCTTAAAACAACACAATTCTGTAAATTAGAAGCCTGACATAGGTCTCACTGGGCTGGGATCAAGGTTTCAGCTAAGTGTTCCTTTGCTTTTTCTAGCTTCTAGAAGCTTCCCACATTTCTTAGCTCATGGCCCCTTCCTTCATCTTCGAAGTCAGCACCATTGCATCTCTCTGATACTGCTTCTGTAATCACATCTACCTCTAACTCAGAAATCAACGAGGAAAGGTTCTCTGATTGTAAGGAGGCATGTAATTAGAGTGGGCCCACCCAGACTATTGAGGACATTATCTCAATCTCAAGGTCTTTCATTTAATCACATCTGCAAAAGTGTAACACATTCACAGATTCTGAGGATTAAGAAGTGAACATCTATCCAGGTCATTATTCTGCCTGTAACATCCTGTGGTTGATATGTAGATAAATAATCATTTAGAATATAAAACATGCATTTTTCCCTTTGACATTTATCATACTGTGTTATAAAAGCCCAAATTCCTTAAAAGACTGTAGTCTCTCTGACAGCAGAAACTGTCTTACTTTTGTTCTTCACTATATTCTTAGCACTTAGCCCAGGAGATGAAGTAGCTGCTTAGTTAATATTTGTTGAATGACTGAATGAATAAATAAATGAGTACACCTGTTCTTTCAAGTGAGCTGCTATAGGGGATATCTCTTCTTTGGGCACAGATAATATCTGATCCTTTTAAGGAAAGTGGGACTCCCTCTCTGGGAGTGGGGTCAGTTTATCTTCCTTGCCCTCCTCATGTCTAATCTAACAAGATTATGCATAATCTAAGTCTGTGCATATACAACTCTGTTATATAAAAATGGAGGCATCCAAAGACAAATTTTTCTACACCTTGCTTTTTTATATGACAATGTCAATCTTTCCAACAGCCACTTAGTATGTTATTAAATAGAGATGCAACAACTTATTAGACCTTTATTTATAGGGCCCTAAAGTGGTGACTCAAATGAGGTAGAAAGAATTTCAGGCATCCAAGGCAGAGAGAATGTGACTGGTCCTGGGTGATGCAAAGATAATAGTGTGGATGGGGACCCTGGAAGCCCAGACATGTGTCACAAGCAAATCTTGTGAAGTAAGGAAAGTAATGTAGAGAAGGTTACACAACCAGAGGGCAACTGAAGAAATTCGGATGCCAGAAGAGAGACACCCAAGAGAGCAGAAAGAATAAGCATTCTGGACTCTTGACAGTCCATCCCCACCCAACCCATCCAGGTAAGTCAGCCTCTACTTCCCCTTGCAGCAGGTGCGTTTCCTCTCCGCTCCCAACCCTCCCATGCACATTCCTGTGGCTTTGCTCACATACTCCTGCTTTCCCAGATGCATATGAAACCATTGCCCACGCCCTCCTTTCTGAGCAATCTCCTGCCCAGTTTTCTGGGTCACCTTGCCCTACTGGTATTCCTGCTACCTCTCTGAACTTTCTTTGATTTTCTTTGGATCCCCCTTTAAATTCGTTTTTCTAGGGCTGCTATAACAAGTACCACAAACTTTGTAGCTAGAAACAACAGAAATATAGTCTTGCAGTTCTGGAGGCTGGAAGTTCAAAATCAAAAGGCATATTCTCTCTGAAATCTCTAGGGGAGAATCTTTCCTTGCATCTTCTAGCTTCTGGTGTTTCTGGCAAGTCTTGTCAGTCTTGGCTTATAGATGCCTAACTCCAGTCTCTGCCTCCCTCACCACATGGCCATCTCCCTATATGTCTCTACATCTTTTTGCGGGGGCATGTCTTCTACTCTCCTTATAAGGATACCATATAAGTCATATTGGATTAAGGGCTCACCCTACCCCAATATGATCTCATCTTAACTACATCTACAATGACCCTATTTCCAAACGAGGTCACATTCACTGGCACCAGGAGTTAGGACTTGAACATATACTTTTAGGAGACACAGTTCAACCTGTTACACCCTTCTATAAAGCAGTGATCTACAAAGTAAGGTGAGACACCCTCAAGTACACAAGATAATTCTTTGAGGAAAGGAAAGAAAATATTGAAATTTTTATTTCTACTTGTTTTTTTTTTCTAAAAAAATAAGAAAGAAATTAAACTTTACTAGTATTTAATATGTGGACTGACACAGGTGACTTCCCTTGCATCCTATGTGTTAGAGCCCCATGTCATGCTGTGTGAGTGATGGGTCCTGAGGGAATAGCAGACTCTCCTTAGTGTAGAGGGGTTGATAGAGGTGCCCTGCTTCTTGTTTGATTTCAGTATATCATCACATATTTCATTTACATGCTTTAAGATGTCATCAACGTGGCTGCTTTATGAAAAAAAGACCATAAAGCATAAACATGGAAGGATCTAAAATCCAACCAAAATATGAGGCTGCACTTTATTTTACAAAATTACAAATTTTCCAATTGTGCTAGCCTTTTCTGCAATGACAAATAACAGTAACTAGTATGATATCTAACAAATATTTGGGGAGAAAATACAAAAGGCTGGGAGCTGGAACTGGAAAACCATCACCAAGCTGGGTCTTCCATGAAAAGATACACTGAAAGATCTCCACTCACCAGTAAAGAGATGCAGGGGTAGATGTGTTAGTTAGCTTGGTTTTTAGCTGGAGAGAAAAAGGTCTCCACTAAGGACTTTTAACCCCATGCTTGTCCTCATATCATTTCGGGAGATTGAAACTATACTAATTTCATGGACTAGGCACCTTAAAGCCAAGAAATGTGCATTAAAAATTGTACTCAAGTAACCAACACCCCTGGCAGATGCAAATCAAAACCAAATCAGAGAGACATTCTCATAGCTTATATCTGACAGGATCTTTTTTAATATAACTTTTTAATAAGTAAAATATTTGTGTGATTAAAACCCATTTCAGAGGCTATAATAGACCAGGTTAGAGGCTCTGGCACATGGACTAGAGTAGGGTGGAAGCTAGGAGATGTATTTAAGAGATTTTGGATGCATGATAGTAAATAAGCTTTGGTAACTGATTTGGATATGGTGGGTGAAAGAGTGAGACGCTAAGGATGACTTTCTGGTCTTTAGCTTGCACACCTGGGTGAAATAATATTACCTTTTACTAAAAGAGTACATAGGAGCAGCAACAAGTTTGTGGAGGTAAAAAAATTTGTTCAGCTTGGCATATGTTGAGCTACAGTTGCCTACATTGCATCCACAACCAGCAGCAAGGATGTTATTCCACTCTGGCGATGAAGTTAAAAAGTTGGATGTTACAGCATATGTACATGGTAATCTGAGCCATTGGAATGGACAGGAAGGCCCAGGATGTGTGTAGAGTGATCCAAGCCTAGGACAGAGACTAGGAATGGCAGCTTTTAGAACACAGGCCAGAGAATTCTAGGGTCACAGAGGCCAAATGTCAGTAAATATTAAGAGCAAGTGATATTGACAGAGGTTAACAGCCACTTTCCTTCTAACTGTCATCTTCATTCAGCACACAACTTGTCCAATTACTTATAAAATTTCTAAGCCATACCTCTGCCCAATCTTCATTCATGAGAGAGCAAATAAACTTAAGGCATGCAACACAGCAAGGCTGTATTTACACAGATGATCACAATTACTTGAGACATTTATTTGCTCTTCTTTCTTGGTATTTGAATATTTCAATTAAATAATGTGCAGAGAAAAAGTTGTTTACAATAGCAGTAAATCCTTTATACTAGCAAAAGCTCAACCCACTGATATGAGAACTGTGGTTTTATCTAAATGATGGGAAGGTCTGTAAATGGTATTTTCTTGAACACGGCCATGTGGGATCCAGTGACTCTCAGAAGTCCTGCATGCTGGTTGCCCTGACATCTGCTCTAAGTGCATCACATGTCCTTTTGGCCACTTACTGGCTCAGTTCAAACTTTAGACTAGCAAATTTGGTGTTAAGGGGCCAGTTAGTCCATTTCTCATTCTGGAGCCACATCTTGGCTTCTTTCCTTTGTACTTGATGTATGAATTTTGCCTATTACTCAAATGTTCACCTCACATCTGGCAGCCATTACAAATCTTTCCTTGACCATTTCAGCCTAAGGATCTTTTTCCTTCCTACAAACTTTTATCACATTTTCTGTTGTTCCCCTGGTTCTTGATAATATCTGGTTTGAGATGACTTCACTCTTGACCTTATTTCTCCTCTGAGATATTTACTATCATTAGGAAGGAGAATAGTTAATACTAATAACTAATTATATATAAAATATAGAGATGTTTATAATCATATATAAACATAATATGACATGTTTAAAGTCGTAAGGTTAAAAGTCATCCTACTTTAGACTGGTTTCATTTTGAAGCAATTCATTAAGTATCGAGGAATAGAGGTGACAAAAGGCTAGAAGAATAGGCTAAGATCACATCTAGGCAATGTACAGTACAAGTGATTCATTTATTTCATATATATTTATTTAAATTTTAATGTTAAAATTGAATAACTTGAAAAATCATATATTATAGAATGATAATGTGCCAGTTATTGATATATTGCTTCTCATCTCCAGTGTGTGGTACTAAAGCTGGATGCTGTGAACATTTCTCTTTAACTTATGGCTTGATGTTAAGTATCCCTATATCTATCAGCAGAGAGTTCTGGAGGGGTACTGCAGGACACAAAGGAAAAAGGATTTCTCTTCCTAGGTCTGGTGTGCTTTCTTTTCTTCTTACTCCTGTGGCTTTGCTGTGGCAGAGGCCAATGTGGGAGGCACACTGATCTCAAGTAGCTTCAGCAGCACCCCCACAGGCAGCTTCTCAATGAGTTTTTCTAGCACCCCAGTGGATAATTCCTTATCTGGCAGCACCAGCCTGTAACACCTCAATGAATTGTTGTGCCATTCATTGGGTTACAGCTGTAAGATCTTTATTTCAGTCTTGGGGGTGGAGACTTTCTAAATTTGTCCCTTCCTTGAGTACTTTGCCTCAGCCCGAGGGTAGGCCTTAGGCTGTTCCTTCTCTCTGCTATTCCAATGTTCTTCAGAGTTTACTTTACCCTGAATAGCCAGTTCTCTGTTGTTAGTTAATAAATCTTTACATTAAACATCTCTTGTTCTAAGTACTGTGTGGTTTCTGTCTCCTACTTGGACCCTGAATAATACCAATAGAATGAAAGGAGAGCATTTCATACAACTCTCTCACTTTGCAAGTGAGATTGGACCAGAGAGACCAGGAGAGGAACCTGAGAAGTAAATGCTTTGCCCAAGTCACACAGGTCGGGAGCAGTAGACTCAGAAGTAAGAGTCACATCATTTAAAGGCCTATTTAAGTGGTGACTACACTATATTAACCCTGCACAGTAGGTAGGTGTTGAGCGACTAGATTAATGAATTAAGCCTCTGAGAGCAAGGCTTTATTAGGGAAGGTCAGATAAGAGAAAGCATGAAGGCCCAGGAGACTTTGATAGTGATGAAGAAAATTATCACTGAGATTAAAAAAAAAAAAAAAATCCACAATTAGGAGAACCCAAGACCTCTTAGCAAAGAATTTGCCAGTTACTTCACAATGAAACAGGCTATACCAATAGCTTGACTTCAGCCCACAGACAGCCAAGGAATTTGGAGGTAATTTTGCTCTCAGGTTTCTGAGCCTTGAGCATCCTTGGCCAGAAGGATCCCAGTGCCCACCAACCAACTCTTCAGATCATCCAGATGGTGGCAGCTTTCCTGAAAGGATCTCAGCCTAATTGATTTGTGCTATCCAGAGCAGGCAGCTCTTTTTGGTGTGTCAAAACTAATGGCAGTGGAGAGGGCCTCTCCAGAACTATCCCTATCACCCATCCACACTCATGAGATCACACTCCACAAAGCCACAATTTGTGTTTTGTAATTAAGTTTTTCTTTTACAAATATGGTTTGGAACGGTGGGTGCCAATACAGTCTCTCTGAAGCCACACAGCAGTGGCTTCTCATTTCTAATTAGGGCAAGAAAAAAAAAAAAAAAAGGCCAGTCCAGCATTGTAATTAGAATAAGAAAATGCTGGGAAGACTTAGCCTCAGGCAAAGTTATTTTAGACAAATTGTTTTAACAAGTTCAGTGAAAGAAAGGGGATTCCAGGAGTAGCAAGACAGAGGAAAGATGCTTAGACTCAAAGCCCAGTACCCAGAGTTTTAAGTCCCGGCTCTGCTACTAATGGTTGTTACAATCCGGGACAAATCGCTTCACCATTGGAGCCTTAATACTCTCACCTATGAAAGGTTGACCTAAAATATCTCTGGACCCCAGTAATTACATTCGAAAACATTATGGGATTCAGGACTCCTGGTAGAAAATAAAAAAGCATCTCCCCTCTTTATTCACTGCTCCCTTCAAGAAATTGACTCCTGTGTGTTTCAGAAAAAAAAAAAAAGTTATTCTTTGAAAGAACGAGAATTTCGCTTTGTGCTTATCTGGCACAAAGTGCTTTTCCTATGCATACATTCATTCAGTTATTCTCTGAGGATCTGCCAGGTCCTAAGGAAGCAGCTGTGTTCTAACCATCTTTCAGGTTCACACTCAAAGCTTTTCTCTACAAAGTTTTCTTCCTCACTGGCACACTCTTTTTTTTTTTTTTTTTTTTTGCACTCATAGCATTTAGGGTCTGTTCAATTAATTTTATAATTAATTCTGTAACCTATAGGATTTAGCCAGTAATTTGTTTTATTTCTCAAGCCTTGCTCTCAGAGAGTTAATTCATGAATCTATTAATCAATTTATTACCTACAGATGTATAGGCAAATTCATCCATTTGTCATGTCTCTATAATGAGGCTGTAAGAACTGGATCTTACATTTGGTATCTTCCACAGAGTCAAGTTAAATATCCTGCATGTAGTTAGTGCTCAATTAATAGTTCTTAATTGATTGTACTGTTAGCATTGTGGATATACAAATGCCTGTAAGTGGAAGTTCTTGTCTTCAGGAAGTATTCAATCTAAATGAAGATATAATCTATCCTGAAGAGTTACAGGACAACACAAGCAATATCCTTTGGCTTGTGAGTCATTTAAATAAATGCAATAGGTCAGTGGTTTACAAATTTTGGACTTTGGATCCCTTGTAGTCTATGATTTGTACTAAGCATCACAAATCCTTATATCTGTAAAATGACTCAGCCAGTTCAGGAGGTACATATCCTTTATTTTTCAGTTTTATATGGTGATTGGCAGAATATGTAGCCACTTAAAGGCTAGGATTTTATGCTATTTTTTGATCATCGTGAACTTTTAAAATCAGTGCTAAAAGAACAATTATTGTCACGTGGGTTCTGTGAACATTTTTTAAAGTTAAAAAGAATTATCATACTCAAATAGGATTATTCAAACCACTGGTATAATTAGAAAAGAAAGTGAACCCTTTAGCCTATGCAGGTGAAAGGGTTTTTCTTTTTCCTGAAAGAAATAGAATTTGCATTCAGCATTGAATAAGTTCTTAGCAGCAGGGTCATAGCTGAAGTTCAACCTATTTCAGGTGTTTCAATGTATATGAAAGGAGAAAGTCCACAAGACTCATACTGACATGCTATAATTCTCTTTATGACGTGTCATGATGCTTCAAGAGCAGAAGGTACATGGATGAATTAGTGCACAGGTGGATGGAGACCTCAGGTTAATTAACTTCCTTTAAGTGCATCCAGAAATTTAGCAAAGACTTGAGAAACCATTCACCTTAGTGATGTATAACAATCAGACAAGAAACTCTGACACTTACCGGTTTTTTAAAAAATACCTTCTAAGTGCTATAATTAACTGTGCAACATGAGTAATATGCTCAAAACTTAATGAAGGAAATGTGTAGAGGGATACATGTGTACAAGAAATGATGTAACCTTGTAGGCTCTCATTTCCACAATCCTTTTGTAAAAGTTCTTCTCTGCAAGAGCTGACATTACACTCTCTCCTATTCTGACCTTTCCCTTTAGGCTAAAATTTGCCCGTGAATCCAATTTTTGTCTGTCTTTCTTTGAGCTTTGTTCCACTTACATCAAAAATGCTGCCTATTCACTCCCCTGCACTTTTGGGGAGAGATCATATCATGTAAGATGACCTAGCTCTTTTGGAAAACATTTTGGCAATAAGGGTCACAACGATTAAAAATATTTATAGCCTTTTACTTTATAAACCTCCTTGTAGAAATCTATCTGAGAGAAGTAATTCTAAATGTCATTAAAATTCCGGCACAATTATCATGGGGCTCCCAACCTATCCCCCAACGCCACAGTGGCCCTGATGAGATGGTACAGCTTAGTGACTTACTTGCCAAAGTGACTCTACTGTGGTTGTCACTAAATTTAGGCTACAGGTGGCAGGAGGAAGGAGAATGATCCAAGGGAGCAGCTGCCTAGGAAGTCTCAGAAACCCAAGTCGGGGTTGCTAACACCACTTCCAAACATTCCAGCCAATCATAGCTGCATTGTTTGTCCTAAAAACTGGAGGTAGACGCACGTGTCCCCACAAATGCCCAACCTGTGCACCACCGGCAGGAACCAACTAGACAGATAACCCCACTAGAGACTTTGGAGTATGCTTTGTTCCTTCTCTCTGCTGCTCTAAAGGCTGACAAACTCCAGCTGCTAGGAATTCAGATTCCCAGAAGATTACAGGCTGGACAAAACAGCTACAAGTCCTACATCTCATACATCTGGCATCGAGCTGAAGAGTGAAGGCTCTGGAGTGAGAATCACGTTTGTCTTCCAGCTATTCCACTAACTAGCTGGGGGACCTTGGACATGCTGTTTGATTTGTGCCTCAGGTTCTCCATTCAGGACCTTGTATACATAGTCGATGATGGATAAATAGTGTTGAATGAAGAACAGGGAGTAAGATAGGATGGGCCTCATCAAGCAAACCCCTGGGGAAAGCTCTCAGGGGCTTTTCCCCTTTGGGAAGGTGTTTCCTGACCTATCACATTCACACCCCACTTACCTTAGATGAATTCCCTTCTGCTCAACGCAGTTTTTTTCAGCTTTCCTCTTGATTTGTGACATAAATCTATAAGCCAGTCCACTATCAGGAGTTACTCGGTCTTATCGTAAGTGTCACCCAGCACAAGTTCATTCAGCATCTGTTTAAACTCATGTTAAAGAAATCAGTAATAAGTGGAGCTAGAAAGACATGGAAGACCGACTCCTGGTCCTCATCAAGATCATTGTTTGGCCAGAGGAGAGATGACTAATTATGATTCAAAATGCTAGGAGAAAATTAGAAGCCTGTATCAAGTGCTCCCTTGAGGCTCAAATTGTGGAGGCCAAGTAGATGATGGGAAGGGTGACACAAATCTTCACCTTTGAACTGATGCTCAGGAGGAACTATTTGCCTGATGGATGGTAGGCATTCACAGTGGAGTGAAAGCTAAAGGCAGAGGAGCAGGTGCCTGTGCTTCAGAGAAAAGGGTGAATGTAATGCTGGGATTAAGAAATGAGAGAGCAAAGAGATGTGGGGGCAGAAAGTGGGAGAGATCTTAAATGTCAGAAAGACAGTGTGTGGTAGTGGGGAAGGAGTTTAATCACTTGCTCAGGAAGCCAGGCCTGGGAGCTACTGAGCTCATGATGTGGAGATGCTATTTGGAAATCAACAGAGGGCTGAGGTTAGACTCTGAGTTGTCATGGGTTAAACAGGGACGCAATGAAAAAAAGATTGTAGGTGCTGGAAGCAGAGGGAATCTGTGGGAAATAAGCGTGGGGACTCTTTGGAAATCACAGGGAGACCTTCATTGTCATAGACAGAGCGGTGGTCAAGAGCTAAACTGGGGGGACATGCCTAGTGGCAGGGCTGGGAACAGCAGCATTCCATCATTGGTTGGTGGGGTGGTGGGAGCTGTTTTTCTCTATCTGTCTCACAATCAAGCTTCCTCTAACATACTTCTATATTCGTCTTAACCATGACCTTATTATATTATCTTAAAAAATGCGGGAAAGCCCCCCATCCCCATTTCCCACCACCCATACCCTGCTGCAATGCTGTGGTCACACACAGTGGAGTCCAGGCTGGAGCCAATGTAACCAGCCCACAAGGGTCAAGAGGGCCCCACGGGACCTTAAACATAAAAGGAAAAATAACAGCACATGAAGGCATCCCCAAGGGGCCATCCAAGTGAATGTCGAAGCCCATGCAAAAGTCTCTTAGTGCTGAGAGGGGTGGGAGAGCTTCCCTTGGATGTCTCTGAGGGAAAAGATAAACAGAAAGAAAAATCAGCATTCAAGGGAGAGAAAGAGAAGAGTGGAGGCCACCGTAAATGCGGTAAGAATGTCAGAATGTCCAACGAGACAGAGCAATTCATCTACAGCTCAGTCAGACTGAGTCCCTCTGTGGCCTCCAACCCACACTGGGGATTCAAGCAGAGGAAGGGACATGTAGTTAATTGATGACTGGACTCTGGATTTAGGTGCATGTGCATGTGTATGTGTGTGTATACATGCGAGAGTGAGTGAGTGAGTGAGTGAGTGAGTGAGTGAGTGAGTGAATGAGTGATTGTGTATGTATAAAATGGAGTTTGTCCCCCAGCTGGTCAGGCCCACCAGCAACAACTGCTTTGGAAGTTGGGGATTTGGAAGTGTCCTCTGAGGCCGGTGGAGCTAATTTAAGGCATCTGTCTGCTAGAACTTAGTTAAAATAAAGTTTTAGTAGGATTCTTCATGTGGGCGCTGTGGTTAAACAGAAATTCTTTTAAAATGATGTCTGAAGAGTGAGTCAAAATGAGGCCAGAAAACTAGAGATGAGTAACTCCAGGCCAGAGCATGAGCTGGGCTAAGAGGATATTTACGTAGCTCACACCAGCCAAGTCAAAGGGAGAAGCTGCTGCCCTAGCTCTCACCCCAGGGCGTAGGCTTCCGCTCTCTGTTCTAAAGCAAGCAGTTTTTCCTTAACAGAATTCTTCAGCATGATTGAACTTGGATAATCACAGTCAACTCCACTTTTTTTCAAAATAAAGTGTTTTTTATTGCTTTTTTTGATTAAAAGCACCACTGTTCATTATAGAAACATTAGAAAATATAGATAAGTAAAAAAAACAAATGGTAAAATGTTCATTATTTCACCTACTTTAAGCAATACTAGGAACACCATGTTAGAAAATTAGAATACCCTCTTAAGTAAATATATATTTGTATTATTATACCTATACAATATATTGCACATAATGTAATGCACTTTGTACAATATATATTATAAACACACGAATGTATCTTTTTCAACAAAAATGAGTTAATCTTGTGTATACTGTTGTGATTTCTTTCCTTCTTTTATCTGACATTTTTTGTAGCTATAGATACATTGCTCAACATCATTTTAATGCCTGCATATTACCTTAATACTTGGAGTACTAAGTTTATTTAACCAGTCCCCTGTTGCTGGACCCTTAGGTTATTACGACTTTTCCTCTGTCAATACCAACATTGTAATGAAAATTCATGCAACTAAATATTTGCATAAATTCTTATCTATTTGTGGGGGATACATTCCCAGAAGTCAAATTGCTTGCAGCTTCTGGATTTTCACATGTTAGGAAAATGAAAACCAGAGGCTGGCCTAAAGTGCTACACAAACACTAAAAGCTGATGGGGCAAGGGAATAGACAACCCCAAACCAGAGCCTAGGCCTGTTGGCTCAGGTGCAATGCTGTTTTCACTGTACAAGATGAAGAAGAGACTAGCCAGATACCTCTGACAGTTAGAAACACCAGCTATGAAAATGGGGGCCACAGTTATAATACAACTTCTTGTTAAAGCAAGGGCTCTTAATTCAAAGTAATCTGTGGGAGTTACTTATCTCCTAGAGCCTCAGATCTGGGATTCTCCTAAAATGTATGTTATGTTCATCAGCCCTGGCGGTATGTACGTGCCTTTAGCATACTTGGGCATTACATCTCTATGCCATCTTTTTTGCCTTCTGGCCACAGACAGGTGAATAGGAATATAAATGTTTTTTGAGTTTTGTAAGAATCTGCCAGCTCATTATTACACAGTGCTTACTCTTCGCTTAACATCTCTTCCCTGGGGGAAATTTGAAGAACAATCCAGAGACCTCAGAACAGAAACACTAATTATCATATTTATTAGAAAGCAGGGTGAGATTCTTCCCACCTGTCATATCCTACCGAGCTTTTTAGTACAATTTAAATTAAGCCACTTAGTGACTGAATCAGTATAGTAATAATCTTCCTCCAAGAAGGGAGGTGGCTGCATGAAGAAAGGGTGCTGGGGGAGACAACAGATTTGTGGAGAAATATAATCAGGATGTAGAAGCAAGGGGTGGGGGGCGTGTGCAGTGAAATAGAAAGAGTATTGACCTGGGAGTAAGGAGACTGAGCTCCAGCTCTGCTGTGTGGCATTGAGGAAGCTGCTTTCCTAATCTGGTCCTGCTCCTTCACTGGTTAACCAGAGGTATCAAACCAGAGGTGCTCTACTGTCCCTTTCTGCTTTAGCTGCTCTGCTGTTTTCATAAATTTGTTTAGCAACATTGTTCAGAGCATTCCTTTTGTGACTTTTGATGCTCTTGTGTTTTTGAATCTTGTAGATGAGTTGCCAGTACAGATCCTATGTTGATGCCATGGAAAAACTCCAAGGCAAGTTTTGAAGTACTGAGGCCAGTGTCAAAGGCATTCAGTCCCCTCTCTTGTAGCAATAAGCTCTTGTTTAGAGTTGACCATGCCCCTCGTATTTAAAGCCTAGAAGATGTGGACCTGTAGGAGCTAAGAATGTCCACCTCATGCATACCTGAATAATTCTGCACTTCTGCCTCCTTTCTGCAAGGCCTTTGGGTCACCAACAACTATAGAGTTGGCAGAGAGATTCCATCCAGCATGCCAGTCTAATCAAGTGTCATGGGTGCCACAAGGGATATATTAAAAAAGACTCTAAGCCATTTCCAATCTCAACCAAAAAGTTTGTCAGGTCTGCCATGAGCAAGGAGTGTAAGACAGCAGTGGCATCACCATTTGTCACTCTCCCGATTTGCTCTCATCCCAGCTTTCCAATGGGTTCCTGTGCTCCAGGGTGGTGATACAGAAAATCAACACTCTCAAGAAAGATGAGCCAGGGATAAGGAGGTTCCAGGTGCATTCTGGATCTTCTAGCAGTGTGAAGGCAAGGAGTCTACTATCACTCATACACTGGACTTCCGTGAGTTTCATTCTTCTCTCTAGCAGTGGCTTATCCTCTCCAAGCCTTCTCTTGACATTAACTTTAATTTTCTTCCTGAATCACATTTTTTTTTGAGGAGGTATGTTGGGTACTCGCAGTGAAATTGGCTCTGGGCCTCTGTTTTCCATCAGGTGGATACTGATCCTTTATGGGCTGGACGTTGGAGCTTCAAAGAGAATCCACTATCTTCTCTAGACAACAAAAGATTTAGAAGCCAACATCTGGGAAAATGTTTGATGTGTTACCCTCATTCTTCCCAAGTGAATGCAAAGTAAAGCAAGTTTAAAATGGTTATTAGTGGAACTGTAAGGTGTAGAGTAGAAAATCCCAGAGAGGTTTTAAAAGCAGATTTCATAGAATTGGGGGACACCATGCAGCCCTATTTATGGTAGTGTGACCTACTGGACAGGCCAAGATCTGAAAGCAGAAAGCTAGAGCTTTATTTTAAGCCTTGTCACTCACTGAGAAAGTCACTTCCCCTCTTCAGGCCTTAGTTTCTCAGTCTGTTACCTGCCCTGCCCACCTAAAAAGGTTTTGGGTATAATCAACCAGATGAGAGAAAGGATATGAATATGCTTGCAAAAGAAGGCTCAAGAGCTATGTAAATGGAAGGAATGATCATTTGTTTTCATAAGTGGAGTTGTCTCTTTGCCATCACTGCTGGAGAGGCTGTTTGGACCATAAGCATTTGGCCTTTGAACTTTCACTCTGGAGTGGAGCAGCTGTGGGCGGCAGGAATGCAGGGAGGGAGAGAATATCAGAGTTAGCAAAAATGGGCCTCAGCCTCAGAGTTGGCCCAGTTTCTAAGGGAAAAAAATCTCAAGCAGCTCTTTGTGGTCTTGAAGAATACACTTATGTGATTGTTTTATATTTTTTAGAGTCTGAAGAAAAGCTTTAAGGGACACATCACAATGGATAACAGTAGAGTTACTCATTCAATCTAGGTTGTACAAATCTATGTGAAATGGAGAATAGAAGAAATTATATGAGTAATTCAACACACTTCTTCCTTCTCACATGTACACACACACACACACACACATGCACACACATGTACATGGATTATTTCATACAATGACTCAGATACTGGTTTCAATTCTTCCCTCTTTGCATCTAGTCAGAGCCTTTCCAGTGTTAAAAATTCTTCCCAATTCTTTTGCCATTTTGTACTCAGTGCCAGGCACAGTATCTGGCTCATTGTAGGCATTCAATAAGTTTCTGATCAATGAAATACCACCACACTTGGAGTATATTGCTACAGAAATGGCCCTCAGTAAATCATGCTTCTATGAATCCACATCCTTGTGAAGCCCCTTACACACTGACGTTGGGCTTGGTTACATGATTTGCTTTGGCCGATGGGGCCTTAGAAGAGGCTTGAAAAACACATAAGAACAAACACACCACATGTAGAAGCCTGGGCCAGCTGGAGATATGTGGTTCGGTCAACAGCTGATTCCAACTACCAGTCTTGTGAGTGAGGCCATTTTAGACCTTCCAGTCCTCATAATGCCACCAGGTGCAAGACAAAGTCAGCAGAAGAATTGTCCAGCTGAGCTCAGCCCAAGTTGTTGACCCATAGAATCATGAGAAAATATAATTGTATTTGTTAAGCCACAGTAATAAATAATTGAGATACTACTTTTAAAAAAACATATATAGACTCCTCTAGATCAGGAATAATAAATATGTTTCATCTCATCTATCAACTTTAATTGATTGGTAGTGTCTTCCTGGAAGGCTGTGTTGAAAGAATTTGAAAACCAAATTAATGGAAAAGAAAGCCATGATTCATTATCAGTGTTTGCAAAGAACCCAGAGGGGAATGGTGGCAATATATCTGCCTAATATTTTCCATCTTTATTGCATATTATCAATCAGAGATCAATAAATAAGGAAAGCAGAACCATCAAATATAATGTTAAGTGGTCCAATTGGTGAAGGAGTTTTCCAATGAATTAGGTAACATTTCCCAGAAACAGTGATGCCGAAGGCAAGACTCCTTGAATGAACTCACCCAGACATTATTTATGTCACTAGAAAATACAGTTCTGTGAATACAGAACTGTGAATACAGTTCTGTGAATACAGTTCTGTGAGGAAGCTCACAGCTTGGGATTCTAGTTGGCCACCCAGGCTTGCAAACAAGTGTGTTTGCTATAGCCACATAAATGGTCATCAGTTTCATAGGTCCAGAAACTCAGTGTTGATGAATTCAGAACTTACTGGGCTCTTGAGGGCAGAGCTTCAAGAACCACATTCATGAGGTACTGAAAACAAAATAAAATGTGAGGCCTTTCCAAGGATATGACAACATTTATCTGGTCCCCATACTAAATTAGTCATTAAAAAGGCCCACTCTCATGAAAAGGATGGAATAGATAAAGAGAAGTGGGAAGGTTCAAAGAGAATATTTCACATGAGTCAGGAAAGGCAGATAAAATATCACTGTTGGACCATAGTAACTTCTATCAACTAAACTGAAGGAATACTTACCACTTATGGATATTGATTCCTTTTCTAATATCTGCAGACCCCATTCCTCTGGAAGACATGTTTTCTCAGATACATAATATAATTAATTAGGCCACTGTTACTTTTCAGAAGTACTTTCTGGGGATTCTAACTTAATTAGGGTTTGCTTTTCCAAGTTCCTCACTATCCATTGCCACCTTGACTTATAAGGCATTTACCACTTCAAAGATTTCTACATAATGCATTGATTTTGTCCATTCACTCTTCCATCACCTATCCATCCATCTATCATCTCACTTAGTTATTTATTCTGTAAATAATTTGCACTCGATTGGTGCTGGGAGACACACAAAAAAGTAAGACATAGGCCCTGCCTTTAAGGAACCTCAAAGGTGAAAGAGATGATAGAAGTCTAGGTGGGAGACCAATCCTAGACAAGTCTAGGGGAGAAATAAGAATATTCTGATTAAGATTGAGCAGAGATGATAGGGAAGAAGATACAGATAGCAGAGAAAGAGTGTTAAAGAGAGAAAATGGATTGTAATTGCTTATTGGATGGGCTGTGAGGGAGAAAGAAAAATGATTGTTAACTACTAAGTATTTATTAGTGTCATCATCATTATTAGTAGTAGCATGCATTTATTGAGCATTTCCACCATTTCAGGTACTAGTCTATGCTTGAATTCATTTAATCCTCACAACCCAGCAAGACTGGTACTGCCATTACATTCAAATTTTAGATGAGAAAGTGGAGGTATAGAGAGATAAGTAACTTGTTCGAGGTGACACAGCTAGTAAGTGACACTGAACACTCAGGTGTCCAGTGTTTAAGTGGGTACCTTCCACAAAGATAGGAAATATAGAAAGAAAATATACAGTATGGTTTTAGAAATATACAATTAAGAATGCTTGAAACCATCTCAGGGGAGAGCTCTAAGAGAGAGCTGTATATATGGGGTAGAAGCCAAGGAGAGCATCTGTGCAGGAAACATCATTAGTATCTGTCTGCCTATGGTGGTGGAAGCCATAAGTCTGGTGTGGAATGTCAAGGACAAGGACAAGGTCAGGACCTGGAAGAAGACCCAAGAGTGTGGGGCATTTGGAAGAGGAGGAGCCAGGTAAGGAGTATAGAAATGAATGATGAATGTTAGGATATGAGCAAGGAACAGGGGTTGTCATGGAAAGGGAGAGAGTGAAGAGTTTCAAAGAGGAGGCACTGTTTCAATGGGTCACATGCTACCAAAGAGAACATACTAACCAGGCCTGAACAGCAGCCCTAAATTAGACATTCAGGAGGTTTGACAGCTAGCGACCAGCACAGTTTCAATGGTATGAACTCTAGCTCTTAAAGCACCTGGATCGGTGGTTCTCAAAGTCTGGTACAAAAGAATCTCCTAGTGGTTTATTAAAGTTCAGATTCCTGGGACTGCCTCCAGAAACTTGAATTCATAATGCTAACCTTGAGGCCCAAGAAACTGAATTTTTAACCCCACCCCTTTTGCCCAGGGGATTCTGATGTGGTTGTTTCACAAACTATATTTTGATAAGCACTGCCCTGAAGACACAGCAAGCATTTCCTTTCCCACTTGCCCCAGGTTCTAGTTTCCTGTTCTGTGATCCACAATGTCCCAGGGAGAGATCCACATTGAGAGTGGCCAACCTTTTGAATTCACACTTCCCCACAGGGAACTTGCCCCTCAGGCCCTAGTAGTCTAATCATATTTTAATGCTACAATTAGCAAAACATTCATACACAGGAGAGGAAGCCATTTATTTCATAGATAAACATCCATAAACGAGATAAATATAAATACATGTTACTAATCCAGAGAAAGAGAAGGAAGAGACTGGAATAATACAGAAGGAGACATTGCTCAAGTGAGTCAAATACCACCAAGGAGAGCACACAAATGAGATTCTTAACTATTGAGAGTAAATATAAATACACTGTATTTATACTGAGAAAAAAAGTGCAAAAGAACACAGAGGAATAACATTCAGCATGGAGGAGTTGGTGAAGGCATCAATGAGAAATGACATTTGAATTATTCACCAGTAAGAGTTCCTGAGGGAGAGAAAGGGAAACAAATTTCAGGCAGAAAAAAGGCAGTATAAAAGTAGGGAGGCACAAAGGGGCTTGGTGTTTCCAAGAGAGATACTTCGGGGCTGAAATAAAGGAAGCCGGGTGTAGGGAGGTAGAGCAGATGAAATAACAGTGAACTATGTTGGAAAGCTGCACTGGGCCACCTTTCAGAGGGTTTTTGATGCATGCTGAGGGATTTGGACTTGATCTTGAACAAATGGAGAGCCCACAGGATTTTTAAGTGGAGACTGTGTCTTTTGTTTTAGGGAGCCTAGGATATCACAGTGGGGAAGCTAGCAGATTTCTTCCCTTCAGCTTACCATAGCATTCAACAGATGGCAGAGCTCTAGTACAGACAGAACCCCTGAATTCACACAATATTTTCAGACCCAGCTTTTTTTTAGTTTGTTTCTTCTAAACTGTGGAACCTGAAAACTATCATTTGGAAAATAAACCATGGGGAAGGAAGAGGGAGAGAAAGAGGAGGAGAAATAACACTCAAATGGAAAAAAGAGGTAATAACATCTCCCTAACTAAACATGGATTTAAAATAATTACAAAAAATAAAGTTTCATTTTTGCAGGGTGGATCAAGGGAGGAGAACCAAAAATGACCAAAGGACAACAAAGTAGGAAAAACAAGCATTGGAAGAAAGAATATAAAAACAGGAAGTCAGCAGGCAGCAGTTCCCTGCGAGATCACTGGCAAAGGACCCAGCAGCAGATTCTCTGCAGGTCATGAGGGTGGGGAAGGAAAAGCTGGGGTACAGCCTTGGGCACCAGAACAAGCCAAAACATGGGGTCAATGCCAGATACGTCTAGAAAACTTCAAAAACTATTTCTATATGGGTGGAGGAGGGATAGTCTTTCAGCTGCCCAAAGGGCCTTGTGGGTGAAGTAGGAGGCAGCAACTAAATTCAGGTCAGAAACTGGGTCCTTGCCTGGATCTTGACTCTGGGTAAGGGCCTCTACCTCCCTGGACCTGTTTCCCCATCTGAGATTTAGTGTGCTTAGCCATGCCTCTGGGCACAGGTAGCCAAGGGGCATATCAAAATCCAGCTGTGCACTCTGGCATGAGCGATGACTGGGAAGAAAGAGTGTTTTATTTTTCTAATTTACGCCGAAACATTGTTCTGCCAGCTAAACCCAGAGCCCACAGGGCCATGACCAACTAGAGTGATGCATTTTTTCTCATTCACATATAGGAGCTCCATGGACTAATGGTGGCCCTGAAAGTCCTGGGGTGAGGGATGTGGAGATGCAGTGGACTAGGTTAGAAAAACAGGCTTGAACAGTCTTGGATGCCAAGCTAAGAAACTTGGACTTGATCTTGAAAGAAAGGAAAGTGAGATATGCTTGCGTCCACTTGCCTCCACCCATGCTCTTTTCCTGGCCCTGCTCAATGGAAAGCCGCTGCTGCCACTGTCACCTCCTCCTAACACAGAAGCTGTCTCAGCCACCCCGGGGGTGAGCACTTGGTTTTGGCATGGCCTCGATTATACCCACTCTGATAGGAGGAGCACCACGTCAAACCTGACCTTGACCCACTGAGGCTGGCCAGAGGGCCCAGGTATACCCAGACGTATGCAAGAGAAAATGTACCATGGGTAAATTTTGGCCAGCCTCACTTCCCCTTTCTCTCACTGTCACTGCCCTAGAATTAACTCCCCTTCCCCATAAAGCTTTAGCATAGTATAATCTTTCCTTCTTGTCTTTTGTGGTAACAGGGCTAAGACAGGGTTCTCAGTAACAGCTGATACTGGCCAACCTGCTGACCCTGGCAAGTGAGGGCTTCCCACTTTAGTAATAGAACTTTTCTTGCTCCAGAGTGTGTTGGAACACACTCATACTTGTCACAGACATTGGGCAGTTTGATCAAGAGGGCATGGAATCAAACAGACCAGGCCTAAAAATCCTGGCTCCGTTGCTAACTAGGTGCTTAAACTTGAGAGATGAATTCACTTCTCTAAGTTTTGGTTTCTCCTGGGAGGTGACAATAATAAAACTTACTTCATGGAGCAGGCGATGATCAAATAAAATAAGAGGATTATGTAGCATATTTAGCAGATTGCTGGACACATAGGATGAGCGTGGACAATGCTGTTTTGCTGTAATGATTAGGAAAACTGCTGAGTAGGCAGCCAGGAGGCCTCTGAGTCAGTACCTTGTAATAGCAACTGCTGAGAGGGACATTTGTGGCCTGCAGGAGGGCTGTGACTGTGATGGCTAAGGCAGTCTGGACGATTTCCCAGACTAGATTCTGAGCGTGGGGATTTTCTATAGCTTGAATATAAAGAGTAACTTAAACATTAATCCTGGTCCCCCCTCCACGCCCCCAGCTACTCGTTCCATCTTCAGTCCCCCCAACGTCCTCCCCCCACCACCACCCCAGCTACTCGTTTCATCTTCAGACCCACTCAGTCGCCCACTCTGGTCTTGGCCCGGATGTTGTCCACCCCTCACCTGTGAGTGCTATTTCCGCTGCTGCTCCTGCCCTTGTTTCATCCTCAGAAAGGACAGGATTTTGCCTGGCTCATTTCCACTCTGACCTTGGTCTTGGCAACTGAAGGTGCGATTTGGCGGAAGGCGAGGCCTAGGTCAGCCTAGGATGAGGTTCTCGCTGCCCACAACCTCAGCAGCTTGCGGAAGCCTCTGATGCCAGCTTGGATGTCAGTGACTTGACCTCAAGGTCATTGTCATGTTTGCTCAGCAGACTGCTGCAGGGGCCCTGGGTTTACTTTCACTGTTTCGCTTCTGAGTGGTAATAGACCACCGGTGGGGCAGACTGGAGAGAAGAAGGGAAGGGGCTTCTATTCCTTTCTCATCCCTCCCACCCACTGCCCGTGTCTCTACACCTGCCCCATATCTGAAGCTGAGCCCTTAGGTCTGAGGCAACTGAGGCAGGCTTGTGCTACTATAGATCTCACAAAGGGTTAAGGGAAGGTTTAGTTTTGTTCTGTTTCATTTTTGATGATGAAGGAGTTTGTACATGGAAAGAACCAAAAAGAGAGAGACGAAAGTTAGTAGAGCAAAGACCCAGGAGAAATCTGGGATGGGTGGAAAGCTGTGGAATCTAGGACACAGGTAAGGAGATTCTAGTCTGTCTACGAGTAGAACACCTCTGCTCTCTAACATTGGCAAGTAGATCTGGGGGGCAGCAGACACAAATAAGTTTGTAGGAAGGAGCCTGGAAGTTGAGGGATTTCATGCCAGGTAATCTTAATATTCTCTGGCACTAAGAAGCAAAGTGGTCTGTTGAGAGGGCAATTGAAGCAAGGGTGGAATTAGAGAGTGGTGGTTAAGATCCGGACTAGCCACCATGGGGAAAGGGCAGGATGCTTTCTAGAGACGTGGCAAAGGATAGCTCAGAGATGCTGAAGACTGAATTTATGATGTCCTCTTCAACAGCATCCAGCAGTACAGACCCAGGGTCCAATAGAGTGGAGGTGGGGTTAGTCGCAGATCACTACCTATGAATGGGAGTAAAGGACGTTATTGTGGAGAGCATTTAGTCCTATGCCTGGAATCTGAATAGTTATTAATCCTACAACTTACCTTGTCCTCCTGAGAGCAGTCGAAAAGTAAGTGGCTCGGAGAGATTTTAGTCACCATCAGGCCATCCTATCACTACCCTGTGTGCTTTCTCCCCCTCCTCACTCTCCAGAGTCAAGTGACTGGCCTTGTGGACAGCTCAGGTGCTACAGGAGCAGATGACCAGGGAGGTACCCTGCCCCTCTGGTAACGATTTATCTCCCTGTGCCCAGGGTCCCAGAGGCAGCACACAGCCAAGACAGGGTGGGACTCTGATTCTCTGGGGTGTATAGGCTCTTTAAATACTGGGATTATAGGCCTAGATGTCAGCCTATCAATCAAAAACTGCTCATGAGATGTCACTCTCCTCTGTTCCTAGGACCCAACACGTGGACAAAAAATCCGACCCACTTTCCCTGGTGCCAAGGCCAGCTTTATTAAGAGGGGCTGTTCTCAGAGATTTTATTATAACTGTCTCTTTCTGTGTTTCCATGGATTAGTTATTTCCCCAAACTCTCCATTATGGGTAGGAAGAGCTAGGGACTAGTGTGACTTAGCAATATATTTCCTAGCAGAGAATTTTTTTTTAGGCAGAGCAACAAAATATGTGCCACTTATTGTACTTATATATAAAATAGCTTAGTGCTCATCTCTGGCCTACCTTCCCGAGATGCTGTGAACACACAAATGTCAGTTAAATGGCTTGACTGTCTAGGAGAGAGATGAGCTATACGTATCACTTTATTTTTAACTTTCAGTTTTATTGATTCACTTATATAAAAGAATAAAGAGCCCCGGCTCTAAAAAAGAAAAACCTACCTATGCTACATAAAGTTGTACAATATCTTCAGGTTAAACTGTTCATTCTTTTTCATTTTGGCAAAGTTAAAACTTTGTTCTATGGTGATGCTTGGTGTGTTGCCATCTTGTGGTGGAAGAGGGTAACTGCCTATCTGTGCTCTGGGGTTGTCGCCATTATCTCAACAAGTACTGTACTTGTTGAGGGTCAGGCATATTGCCTTCACTTCTTTACATAAAAAATAAGAGTCTACCTATATAGTCGGAACCCGCCCCTGGGATTGGAGGTAACCGCCATTCCACACCTTCTGCAGCAGCTGTATCAGAGGAATCCAATAGGCTCAGTCACCACTCTATTTGAGATTTCACCCAGAATCTTGAGTGCTGAGGGAACCCAGTAGAATGAGGCTGCCCAGGGCTGCAGAATGCGTTTCAGGTGCAACAAAATATGATGACCTTTTCCAGTGATGGTAATTTCCCATCCACACACATCGCTGGTTCTCAGCCCTGGCTACACATTGGAATCACCCACAGGCTTTTAAAAACAACAGTGCCCAGATTTCACCCTCAGAGATTCTGATTTAATAGTTCAGCCGTGAGTCATTGGCATTTTTAAAGTTATCCAGGCGATTCTAATGTGCAGTCAGCATTGAGAGATGCTGCAAGAATTGATAAGCTTGGGAAAGACATCACCCTTTTTATTGCTATTTTAACTGGAAGAATTACTCCCTCGAATTTACACACCTCTCCTCACTCTCCACACTCAGACAGAAATTGGGGAGCAGCATGACCATATCATCAAAGAATTTCATCTGTCTCTCACATTACAAGGAGTATTTTCCAAGTTTCCAGAAGTCTTTGAGAAGCTCCACAAGCTACTATTAAAGGGTATATGACCATTAGGCCTTTCCTCTTATTCTTGTCCAGACTAAGGGAGTACAATCTGAGTAGAATAAATGGGGAAATGGACTGAGCTGAGCAAATAAACATATTCTGGTCACCAAAAGAATAGAAGTAAAACTCCAAGCGGCAGCCTTGAAAAATATAGAAGTTAGGCGGCGGAAGGCGGCGGGGGGGGTGGAATTTTGTTTTGTTTTTGCTTTCAGGGTCTAAAGTTAGTCTGTGCTGTCTCTGGGAATTAATGTTTGTCCTTGGGAGGGGTTTGTATGTGTATGCATCAACTGTTAGCCCATGGATATTTGCAAGAAAAAAGAAGTCCATTTTCAATTCACATTGGTGGAACATTTTAAAGAGAACCAGCTCTGGGGTCCCCACACTCCCCACAGGT
Source organism: Macroglossus sobrinus (assembly GCA_004027375.1). Lineage (NCBI taxonomy): Eukaryota > Metazoa > Chordata > Mammalia > Chiroptera > Pteropodidae > Macroglossus > Macroglossus sobrinus. The sequence continues at coordinate 359,031 of PVKZ01000522.1, read as the reverse complement.
TATCTGGCTCTGAAGAACTTGGGGAGCCCAAGTTCATCTTAGACCATTTGCTGAGTTATTCTGGATGGAATAAATAAGAATTGGCTAAATGAACTTCCGAGCTTTGGATGGGAGTGTGGGGAGGTGAATATCTTCACGTGACAGACCAGTCCCCATAGGCTGGAGGTAGAGTTTCTCAGGATGCCCATTCTAGAGTGGGGAGGCTTGAAGAGAGAGACTGTCTCTCCAAAAGGAAGCAGGTCACGGCAACATCATCGGGTTCTGGAGAGCACCCACCTAAAGAGGCTCCTCCTGTGAACCATTTCATTTCTTGGATGTTTTTCCACACACACACACACACACACACACACACACACACACAACAGTACTGGTGACTTAAAATTTTTCTCTCTTACATGGTGTAACTTTAATTTTTCAACCTTTATTAAAGTCTGTTACATTTATTTGCATGTGTGTGATGTTTTATGAAGTGAGAACTGCCTTCCCCTGCATGTACGTAGGCCATGCATGATTCAGGAAGCAGCAAGATGCTGGGACTGCCTGCCCGGCGTTGACACACATAGAACCCAGAGCCACCAGGAGGAGAACAAGACTCAGAGGGGCAGAGAGCAGGAAAACTCAGACATGGGGGAAAGGTGACAACCCCCACTTCTCTCCCAAATATAGAGGGACGTGATCCTTAATAAGAAAGGGAATGATGTCATTAGATTACACCGTATATTCCTGCATTGCCGAGATAAAGGGGAGAAGAGAAAGGTGAGTGACTGAGAGGGCTAATCTAGAGATGTAATTTTTACTTAATTAGTTTGGGGTAGCGGCAGGATATTCAAGCGGAGTCATCCCATAAATGAGGATATAGGTAGTAAAGAGGAGGTGAAAATTTAAGACCAGAGATAAAAATTGAAGAGTCTAAGCAGTATGAAAAATTTCCAGGTATAACAGGTTTTGGAGACACAGGCCAAGTCCTCGCCCTTTAAGTTCCACATGAGGAAACTGAGACTCAGAGAGTGGACAGAGTCCATGATGTCCCCAAGGCTACAGAGACCTGAGATCCATGACTTGCCTCTATTTCTGATTCCCAGTTTAGGTCTTGTTTTCTTTTCTTGTTTCCCAGGTGTCATCTTGATGCCGGTAATTTGAACATTGACTTTGGCGAACCCATGAAGGCAATACGTGGGATATTCTGGGGAACTCACCAACCAAACTCTTCCATTGGTTTGTCTTGTGCCAATTAAAGGTAAGTTTTCTATTCAGGTCTCCCCCACACCCCCAATCCCCCCACCCTGCCTCCAGTGTTTTGTTTTTAGTAATTACCAATGTTTGTGTAGGCAGGGAGTTAAATATCTGAGCCAGCACTCTCCCCTTTGTTTTCAGTGTACTCAAGGACTTTAGGACTGCATAGGCAAAGTGTATCAAATGGTTTCCTTTCAAAAGGAAACTTGAAATCAAGCCATAGAGCTTGGCTGCAGTCCCCATGCTAAATGATTCCAACAGGGGCAGGCCTAACCCTTTCCTGGAGGAGACATTTGCTTAGGACCAAGGTGATCAGGGCTTTGAAGCAGAGAAACAAAACAGGAAAGAGGTGCAGAAACATCTTGGGAACCAAATGCAATGCCCCCTTGGGAGGGAGGTGTCAACCATTCTTAGAATTGAGGCTTAAATCTCTCCCTCCTGCTCTTCTTCCCCTTTGCCCTCTCCTTCTCCCAATCATCCGTATAGCCATTTTGTCAACTGAACTTGGAGATTTGGGCACCTCGAGCCGCGCCGGACCATCCGGCAGATCCTGTCCCTGGGCCCCTGCGCGGAGCCGGGCGCAGGGCGGGGTGTTGCCAGACCAGCCACAGACGCTGACACACCAGCCCTGCTGCTCCAGGACAAGTTCCCCAACACTGCCATCGCGCTCGGGAACATCGATGTGTCTGCGTGGCCCTGAATGCCTCCAGACACTACAATTGTGCCTTCTGTGACCCAGGCCTGCCAGGACCGCGCAGGCGCATCATCTCTGGCCACGCGCCCCCTCCTGGGGACTCTCTGTGTGGTTAGCGAGCCCGGAGGACTTTGTCCTCTCAATTCTCTTGCCGCACATCCCAGAGTGGCCAACACATGCCACTCTGCCTCAACACTGCCCCTGGGGTAATGGCCCACAGTCCCATGACAGCCACTACATTGTGCCTTTTATCTGCTGGGTTGGCATTTTTGAAGCTAGTAAGAGGGTCCGGCAAATACAGACCTATACTGGCACCCAAATATCATCTCATTTCTGCATTAAATGAGAAGCTGCTTCAAGTGGTGACTCACTGGCCTCCCAACAACCTTAACCACCCACATTTTCCAGTGTTTCCTTAGGTCTGAGGGCTAGCCCTTCCTATAATGCTCTGTTCTTCATGGTTGAATCCCCACTTGTCCCTGAGGAGTTGGGATGGCATAGGAAGTAGCTCCAGGAGGTGTTCAAACTTGCCCAGGCCTCCTGAGTGCTATGTTTATAGCAACAGGGCCCAAGCTGTGAGCTGGGGGAAGTTGGCAATGAAGCTTCTGTGGTCTGGATCAGTTCACCCTGTGTCTGGGACCCTCTGAAAAGCTTGGAGACACCACATTTGTTTATTCTGAGGCAGAAGGCCAAGAAAACACATTGGAAGGAAGCCCTGTCCTTTCATCACTGGAGTCAGTCAGACAAGGAAATTCTAACCAAAAGACCACACTACATTTTAAAAGCAAACTGGTTTCTTGTCTCTCCCTGTCCTCAATCCCAGTTAAATGTTCCAATTATTCAAACCTCTCTTCTCAAGGTATAATTACTTTTCTCTTTATCTTTTTATTTATTTATTTTAATGTAAAAGGTCCTTTCCCCATAATTCTCTGTTATACATACGTTCTCCACATTGCAGCCAGAATGATTTTTAAGGAGCAGATTTCTTTCTAGGTTTTTTCCTACGGCTTTACCTGGGCTGGCCCTGCCCTTCTCCCTGACCTCACTGTGTGTCTCCCAGTTATTATCTCCAGTTGCACTGGGTTTATTCACCAAGTATTTCAGGTTTAGGAGATTGATAAAGATGGATCGGTTGCATAAATACTTGAAACCACCCATCATTCATTTGTATTACTTTTTAAAATTTGACATACAATCAACTTCACTTTTGTTGTTGTGCAGTCCTATGAGATCTTACACATGCATAGATTCTTGTAATTGGTACCACAAATGACCCAAAACAATTCCAATATCTAAAATAATTCCCTTGTACTGTCCCTTTGTTCCTGCCCCTATCATCCTGATCTATTCCTATACTTTTGCCTTTTCCAGACTGTCACATGAAGTGAACCATACAGTATGTACTCTTTTGAGATTGACTTTTTTCACATAGCATAATGCATTTGAGATTTAGCAACATGGTTGTTAAATAACCCATTCCTTTTCATTGTCAAGTAGTATTTCATTGTATAGATGTACCACAGTTTTATTATTATTATTATTATTATTATTATTATTATTATTCATTAGTCATTGAAGAATATTTGAATAGTTTCCAGTTTGGAGCAATTGTGAACAATGCTGCTATTAAACATTAGTGTATAGGTTTTTGTGTGAGCATACATTTTCGCTTCTCTATAATAAATACCTACAGATGAACTTGCTGGTTCAAACGGTAAATATATGTTTAACTTTATAAGAAAACAAACTGTTGTGCAAAGTGCCTGTCCCCTATACCATAATGCATTCTCATTGTTCCACATCCTTGTCAGCACTTTAAATTGTAAGAATTTTTTTTTACATATTAGCCATTCTAATAGGTATGTAATGGTATCTCATTCTGGTTTTTCATTTGAATTTCCCTAATGACTAATGATGTAAACAGATGTCCATATGTTTATTTTCCATCTGTATATATTCTTTGGTGAGGTGTATGTTCAACTCTTATGCCTATTTTAAAAAATTAGATTATTTGATTTCTTATTGTTGAGTGTGAGAGTTATTTATATATCCTGAATATGAATCTTTTCTTGGATCTGTGATTTGCATATATATTTTCTCCCAGTCTGGGCTTATCTTTTCATTCTCTTAATAATGTTTTCCACAGAGCAAAAGTTTTTAGTTTAATAAATTCCAAATTCTCAATATTTAAAGGATTTCATTTTGTGATCCAAAAGCATAAAGATTTTCTCTTATTTTTAAAATCTGAGTGCTATAGTTTTTTAATTTTACATTTAGTTCTGTGATTCATTCGCATTTAATTTTTGTATTTGATGTGAATGAAGTATAGGGTGAGGTTCAAAGCTTGCATATAAATATTCAATTGTTCCACTACCATCTGTTGAAAAGGTGATCTGTTGACTTGCTCTCATATCTTTGTCAAAACTTTGAACAGATACTTCACAAAGGAAGATATACGAATAGCAAATAAGCACATGAAAAAGTCCTCAACATCAGTAAAAGATCTTCAGTGTTAGAAAAATGCAAATTAAAAGCACAATGAGTTATCACCACACACCTTTTAGACTGGCTAAAATTAAGTGTTGGTGAAGATGTGACAGAGCTGGAACTCTCAGATACTGCTAGTGGCAATGTAAAATGATACAGTTTGAAAACAGTTGTCAGTTTCTTTAAAAGTTAAACACACAATTACCACTTCATTCAGCCATTCTACACCTAGATATTTACCCAAGAAGAATGGAAATAGAAGTCCATTTGCACGTCCAAAAACGTGCATATAAATGTTCATATCAGCTTTATTTGTAATAGCCAAAACAGGATACAACCTGAATGCCCATCAACAAGTAAATGGATGAGCAGAATGGATACAATGGAATACTCCACAGCAATATAAAAGAATGAACTATTAAAAGATGCTACAACATGAATGATTCTCAAAATAATTATGTCAAGTTTAGGAAGCAAGACAAAAATATGCTGTATGATTTCATTAATATTAAATTTCAAGAAATGTAAACCAACAGAAATGATTGAAAGCAAATCAGTGATTGCCAGGAGTTAGTAGGTAGGTGGAGAGGGGTAGAAAGAAAGGATTACCAAAAGACATAGGAAACTTTTAGGAATAATGAGTATGTTCATTATCTTGAGTGAGGTGATGGTTTTGCAGATGTACAATTTTTTTGTAAGTCAATTATACCTATATAAAACTCTTTAAAAGTAACCATATTTAAAATTGATCTACTTCTGTAGTCTCTATACTGTTACATTTATCCATGTACCTATTTTTTAGTCCATATTATCCTGTTTTTATCACTGTACTTTTATTTTATAGTATATATTAAAATCAGGGAGTGTGAGTCTTGCAACTTGTTTTTTCAAAATTGTTTTGAGTATCCTAGTTCCTTGACTTTTACTTACAGATTTTATAATCACCTTGTCTATATCTGCAAAGAATCATAGTGGGATTCACTTGGGATTGCCTTTAATCTACAGACTATTTGGGTAAGTTTGACATTTTAACTATAATGAATCTTCTAATACATGAACCGAATATGTTCCCTCATTTACTTAGGTTTTCTTTGATTTCTTTCATCAGTGTTCTATAATTTTCACCACATAGGTTCTGCATGTATTTTCAATTATAACTAAGTACTATCATATTCTTTTTGTAGTTATTATAAATGTTAATTGTTTTTTGAATTTGTTTCTAATTGTTCATCTGTTGGTATAGAAAAATGATTGATGTTTGTGTTGTGACTATTCCATGACCTTGCTATACACACTAAGTTCTAGAAGCTTTTTTTTTTTTTTAGATTTCTTTGTATTTTCTATGTCATTCATGATAGATACCAGTTTTCTTTCTTTCTTTCCACTATGAATGCCTTTTATATCTTGTCTAATTACACTTGCTAGGATTTCCAGCAATATGAAATAGCTGTGGTTAGAGCTGACATACTCCACTCACCATTCTTAACATAACAAAAAAGAGAAACAGCCATGCGAGTCCCTCTTAAAGTGATGCAAGATACACAGAGGGATAAACAGAAAGCTATAAAGTAATATTCTTGACAAAAAGTTGAACCTGAAACTAACTAAGCCTCTAGCTAGGGGATGCCAAAAAACTCAGTGATCAAGATAACTAATATTTTAATGCAATATTTAAAAAAATGCAAAAAAATCATGATAAACAAAATATTAACATTTTTAAAAAAGTATTGATGTGTTTTGTTCACCTCAGGCTCCATTATTGCTCAGCACTATTACTGATCTTGACCCTGGTTGAGAGTCTAGATCTAATCATCATTTTACAGAAAACATAAGAATAGAAGAAATGTTGAATGAATCTAGTATGTGGAAAACTGCAGGATGATGATGAATTTCTTCAATGAATAAAGTGTAAGAAAAAAACCCGTGGAGTGCCAGAGTGGTAATTACAAAGATGCATTCAGTTTATGATGCTTTAGCAAGCCATGCTCTTATGATACGTGTACTTTCAACACTATGTTCTATTGGAATAAAAATGTTTTTTTAAAGGTGGAGAAACAGAACCTAAGTTGAAATAGTTACTAAGTTCAGGTGATTAGGTTTGGGTTGTTTATAGAATTTTATTTTTAAGGAAGGAAGGAAAAACTCCAGATGAAGTTTATATGGGAAAAATTGATAATTGTTGAATCTGGGAAACATAACAGAGTTTCTTATGCTCTCTACATTTGTATTTGCTTAAAAATTTTCATTATAAAATTAAAAATAAATAAAATAACCTTTAACCCCCACTGGCTGTCATTTCGACTGCATTACTTTGTTTCGTTTTTTCTAAATTAGTATCTGAAATTATCTTGTTTATTGGTGTATTGCCTGTCTCCTCCTAGAAGAATATGACCATCACAAGAACAGAATATACCTGAGTTTTGTTCACTCCTTTATTCCCAGCAATGAAAACAGTTAAAAGCAATGAACTTTATTAGTATTCTACATCTAATATGATTCCTCAAACAGATTATGTGTTGTAGTTGATATATATTTTTATATCATTTAAAGAATAAGATTTTAGTACAGTCTCACTTTTTGTCTCAAAGGGATCCCAGCTCTTCACATAGGTGTTCCAGCTCATTTTTGCTTGGATGATCAGCAAAATTTTGATGGATGCTGAGACTAAATACCCTCCAGGAGCTCTTCACAATCATTTCATAGCCTCAAAATCTGGTTATTTGCTAGTATGTAAAGACTACAAAGCCCAGCACTTTCATTTGACCTACTGTTGTTTCTCTTTGAAGTTGTTAGTTTCAAAGTACTTTAGGGTTTTATAGACTTGATCTTCTTTAAATTGTTGTAAAGCTATTCTAAACAAAGAACAGATGTTGCACTCTATAAATCTGCAATTACCAGCTTCTAATCAGTTCTCAGTGTCAAAGTCAGCTTCTCCAGCTTTGAAGAGGCTGTACAATTCAGCATAAGCAATGTTCTCTTCCAAAATTTAGCTCCTTAAAAGTAAAAACAGTTGAAATTTCTCACTTGAGAAAAACAGGAAGAATTTACTTGTGTCTCGTTTATTTTCTCTGTTGTGGGTTTTTGGACTTGTAGTATTGGCAGAATAATTTTTGGATAGAGAAAATATTCATGTTTATAACAATTTTTCCTTTCTCTAAAGTCTACCCATGGCCACCTGAGATGACATATTAGAGACCCAAATACATTTGTGTAATTGAATTCATCTGGGCACTTCCTTGGGTTGTATTCCAGAGTATATTCCAGGTGCTTCAGGAAGGGACCTCATTTTACAAACAGAAGAGGCAGCTTCAGTGGTCTTTTGGTCCTGACTTGGCTTCCATTCCTAAGCTCCTCCCATCTGTCCTAGGTACTCCCATTCCTTCTCTGATTCCTCAGAGGTTCAGAATTCAGGAGTCTCCATCCTAGACTTAATATGCAGACACTCCAAGGAACATTCCAGGGCCAAAAGGTTTTAGGACAAGGAGCTGTCAAACAGTCCTGAATTGTAGAGCCCTTGGAATCTATAAGAGAGTTGGCTTGGATGCTTGGAAACACTAACTTTATAGCACACTGTGCAATATTTTTAAAGCTGAGGAAGACAAGTTTTTATTCAGTATCCATTCAACAAATACTTCCTGAGCTCCACACCATGGGCCAGATTTAATTAAATGCCGTGAGATTCATGGTCTTTGCCTCATGGTTCATAATCCAGCAAAGAAATGGTGCATAAACAATTGACTAGAATGCAAAGTAATTACTGCTCTAGATAAGTCTTTCCCACCCTTCTTACTTAGAATGAGTTCATGGCTGAGTTTTAGTGATAATATGTTTTTTGGAGCAATTTCTTTAAGCTAGAATGGTGTGAATTATCTTCCATATATTATCACCTTTAATCCTTACAAGAACACTGATATTGTAAGTGCTATCATTCTCATTTCACAGATAAGAAAACTGAAGTGTAGAGAGTTGAGACAGGCTTTGTAGTTTGTCAAATAGCTAAGCTGGAATTTAAACAAGGTGTTTTCATATTTCCCAGTGATGGGAAAGCATAAACTGAACTCCGCAGTATTATGATTCATTTAGAAATGTCTCTGTTTGGACACTAGAGGGCGCTAACAGAGAGAGAGGAGGGAGAGAGAGAGAGAGAGAGAGAGAGAGAGAGAGAGAGAGAGAGAGAAGAGAGAGAGAGAGAGAGAGAGAGAGAGAGAGAGAGAGAGAGAGAGAGAGAAGAGAGAGAGAGCCCGCGCAAACCCATGGGAGGAATTTGCCTTCAGGGGTACCATTCTGAATAGCCATAACGAATTGACCTTCCCAAATTCATCTTTGAAGATGGGTTAGCTATATATAACCACCGTGTTGAGAAAGCAGGCCTGAACCTACTGCACATTCCAGCTACAGAATAAGGCAAGAATTACTTAGGATTCATCTCTCATACAAAGCACTTCAGCCCACTGTTTCTTTTACCCACAATATAGAAAGCTTGTGGGATTTAATTAGATGTCTCTGTATAGTCACAAGATACCTGTCTCACTTGATTCTACTCATCCTATAGCTGATTCCAAATCGGGCATGTCGTGCAAACAGCTGCTCAACTAGAAATTAGTCCAAGTCGCTCAGTTCACCCATCGGTCTGCATACACACTCCAGACACCACCCCACTGTCCCATTTATTCCAGCTCCCAGAGGCATGGACCGTACTCCATTGGCAGCATCAAAAGGACTGACTCATTGACATGCCCATCATCCTGAGGGATGCATGTGGGTGAAGTACTCCGGCTGAAGCCTACAGGATCACATTTCCGTGAAGGGAATGGACACTTACCAGGATCGAAGGCCATGTTGGGACATGAAGTCAACACCCCCTGCTGTTTCAATCCTTTCCCCCTAGAGTGTGGCTGTTAGTTTCTAGCTGCTTTTCCAACTTGTTTACAACTCAAGGATAGAATATGCAGCTAAATACTACTGGAAAAAGCGAGTTCACATGTTAGGGAAAGTAGTTATAAATAATTGGTGACCAATGTGTCTTCAACGAGTACTTTCTCATGTGTTGCACTCCCATGTGGCAGAAACCAAGAAGAGCCTTTTTCAACCCAGCCACACCCTGGAGTGATGCAATGGTAAATGAGACACAGACATAGACATGTTTCTGGATCAACCGAGCTAACGTTCAGAGGGCCTTCCCACCAACACCCACAGCACGACAGGGGATTGGGGCTGTTTGCCCCTTATTTTATGCTTAGGAAAGGGGCAGCCAGCAATTTTTTTTTAAATTAAGAAGTTATGTGAACAGAATTCTAGTAAGAAAGGGTAGGTGGTAAGAGGATTGGTGACAGGGAGACCTTAGGAGGAAGGTATAAAGATATAAGGAAGCATTTGGGGAGGGAGAGAGCATGTAAGAAACATATCAAGTCTAGAACCAACAGTTCTGAATTGTTCACTGAATGTGGAAAATGGTGAAGATGTAAATAAGAGACACTCAAATTGTTTACCATGTGTAAAATACTAAGCATTTTACAGGTATTAACTCATTTAATTCTGATAAGTCAGATGTAATAGGAATATTATTGTTCACCTTTTATGAGAACTGAGGCACAGAGAGGCTAAGTCATTTGTCAAAGGTCACAAGGATTCGAACCCAGGCTGTCAAACTCTAAACCTGTGTTCTTCACATATGCCACAGTCTCTTTTCCAGTCTGGGGGACACAGAAGATGGTGATGTCCTTGCCTGAGATAGTAAGTCAGGAGGAGTGGGTGTGCATGCATGCGTGGAAGGCGGGTTTGGATGTGGGCAGTCTAGGTAGTATTTTGGATGTGAATGTTCGGCAAGCACCTCAAGTGAAGATGTCCAGCAGGCTTTGGGTCCTAGTGTGGAGAGGGAGCTGGTTTTCATTAAAAAAAAAAAAAAATCTGTAAAAATACTGTTGGCTGAGTTTCATGCTCAAGCTACTCAAGAAAGGCCTGCTATGCTAACAAACAGGAAGCCCATGCCCCTGCTGAAGGTTTGGCCAGAGCTTTAGAGAGGTCAGGTGCATCAGCAAGGTACTCAGGGTGTCTAGGATGCATGGAGGTCTGCAAGAGAGACCAAGGCCAAGCCTGGAAAAAGGAGCCTCCCTAAGTTGTTTCTAGTGTCCCCCTCATTCTAATGATCAGTGCTCTGCATACCTCCTGCCCATTAGAATTTTCCAGGGAGTTTTAAAAACTGATGGCCAGGCCTCACCCAGGACTAATTAAATCAGGCTATCTCAGGGTAGGCACAGGCAGGTTTCAGAAGCTCTCCAGGTGATTCTAATGTGAGGCTGGGGTTAAACACTAGAAGGAGGGTTCGTCTTTAAAGATGATCAGGGAGTAGGGTAATGGCTAATATCCACAAAGTACTTTCCAGTTCATAAAGAACTTGCACATAATATGGCCTTATTTAAAAAGCATCTTATTGTTGTCCACTGGTTGGATGAGGAAACTGTGAATCAGAAAGAGAAATGACTTGCTTAAATACAATCGCTTACCAGAAAAACTATGACTGGAACCCAGATCTGCTGACCCCAAATTCAGGGTTCTTTCATAACGCCATACAGGACAATAGTACAGACAGAAGGCCACATTCATCTGTATTTACACAGAAAAAAGACAGTGTAGGTATTTTTCAAAGAAATTACAATGCACTGGAGTGAATCTAAAAATAGAGCTGCAGCTTGTGTGCCAGAGCATAAAGGATGGAAGAGCCTGAATGCAACCAGGCCAAGAGCTGGCAAAGCCCAGATGGGAGCAGTCAGAGAGAGAAGCACAGGGAGAGGCCTGGAGCAGGGCAGTGGCACTGCTCACGGTCAGGAGGCTGGCATCCTGGGGTCCAGACTTGGGCTATTGGTCCCCCTACAGCTAATAGTGGTGGAAATGGGAGAGCCTAGTAATCGCTGGAGGCATTTAGCAGTTAACAGGAATTTTTCTGTGTCTTCAAAGGGACACACTATCTTACTAACCAGATAATAATCACCTGCTAATTTGTTTAGAGCTGGATTTAAAATACATGATCTGTTTTCACAATGGCTTGAGGTATTATCCTACCTCAGCTGTCTCATGAGCAAAACTGATGTAATAATACCTTATAGGGGGCACTGATTGGGTAACTGGAAGAATGTGTCTAGTAAAATGCCTAGCACATAGAAGGTGCTGAAAAATATTATCACCTTTTGTGGTTGCTTTTTTTTTTTTGAATGTTGATGGTGAGATTCAGAGATACTGAGTCCCAGCTGGTGGTTAAGAGTGTGGGCTCCAGCGCCAGATTGCTAGGTTCAAGCCAGCTCCACCATTGGATGAGTCAGTTATTTACCCACATAAAATCTGTTTCTTCAGGCAAAAAACAGATATAATATCTGAACCCTTCCCATGTACTTGTTAGGAGAATCATATGAGATAATGCATGGAAAACTTTTAGCATAGTCCCTGGCATCTAATAATTCAATACTTATTAACAAGTTCCATTAAGTGTGAGTTGCTTAAAATGCCCCCAAATAGCAAGTGGGTAAGCCAACACTATAATCTCACTCAGCGCTCTTTCTGAGACACCAAGAAACAGTGATGATGGACATTAATTTAAGGAAAAAGAGCTACCATTTTTGGAGGGCCAACTGCATTTCAGACACTGACATCATGACAAAGCACTTAGTAGGGACACAACAAGACTGAAGGGGGCTAGTAAGTACTGTCCGAAGGTCACAAAACCAGTAAGTGGGGGTGGGTTGGGGAAGTCACACTGTCTAACCTGCAGTCCTACACCTTCGTCCTAACAGCAGTTCCCAAGTTCCGGCATGCATTGGGATCACCAGAAGGCTTGTTAAAATCCAGATTCCTCAGGTCCCTCTCTCAGTTTTTGATTCAGCAGGCCTGAGGCAGGGCCCCAAAATTTGCATCTCTAACAAGTTCCCAGGTGATGTCCATGCTGCTGGTCTGGGGATCATGTCTAGAAGCCTTGGTCTGTACTGAGCTGCCTTTGCCAGGTAGGATTCACTGAGACGAGAGCCGAGGTGCTCTAACATCTGCACAAACTCTGCCGACCTCCAAGGCTTCTAGGAGCCCCAGGGAGAGCCCGAGGCTGCCCCGGGGCACATTCAAGAACTGTGTCTCTGTTAAGCTCCTCAGGGCCTCATGACACACTAACCACAGCCTTGTCAGACAGGCAGACTTTTGTCAGGCACAGTCTATGACTTCAGAGGCAGCACTCTCAGTTGGGTGTTTTATTATTTATTCACTTGACAGGAAACATACATTTGGTCTAGAAGCAACCACACTACCGGCTTAACTCGTTGCCATGGGACAACAGAACTCCTCTGGGTTCTCAGGAAGCCCCTGCATGGCCAACTGAGGACAGCTCAGTCACCACAGGGAAAGTCCCTGCCCCAAAGAAGAGACTCGCTGCCAGGCCTTCCCCGGGGAGCCTCTGTTCCACAGCCCTACGGAGCCATGACACTCAAGCACTCTGGGCAGCAGCAAAACAACGGTCATGCTAGGAAGAACGGGTGTTTGGTATGAAAGCCAGAGCGTACCTGACAATCTACATACATTACAAATATATAAATTAAGAGGTCTACGTGTGTACAAAATCTTTCAAAGGGGACTTAATTTCATTTTATGTCATGCCAGGTTTTTGTCAGAAGCTTGAAAACAGAGGTGGTTTTCGATGGAGCTGGTATTAAAAATAGAAAGTATTTACACATGGGCCCTGCTCCTCTCGTGCCCACCGTGAAACCCTCTGGTGTTGTCAGGGCCTCTGGGCAACCGTAGCACCCCCACAGGCAAGCCATCTGCAGTCTGCATCTTCCGAGAGAGCAGGGGACTCACTCTGGGGCTCTTCTCCTGTGTCTCCATCTCGGCTTGGCGGCGCCTGCGAACCCAGGGGCTGCCGGAGGGAGTGACGCTGCTGTCGGAGGAATAATCCATGCACTTGCGAAAGATCTCAGGACTGGTGCTAGAGTTCAGCCTGCCTTCCTCGGCCAGCGGGGATTTTCTGGAAACGCCTTTGCGTTGAGCCAAGGGGCTGCTCCAAGGACTTGAGCACGGGGAGGCGTTTGGGCTCAGAAAAAGATTCTGGTGGCCAGAAGGGCTGAGCTTGCTGGTGGCCACATGCCGCCTGCCAGCCATAGGGGATGTGGGATTGCTCTCAGGGTCAGAGGAGCTGTTAGCAGAAGATTCGTCACCCATGTATTGAAGCTCCTCGACTCTCTTGTTCGGGGACTTGTTCAGATGGATGCTCACACTGGGCTCCTCATCCTGGTTCTTGTCTTTGGGGGGTTTCTTTTTTGGTGGCTTCATACCAATCAGGATTGCTTTCATGTTCTCCTTGCCCTGAGACTCTGTGATCATGAACTCGTGGGCTTTGATGGCTGCTTCTACCTCCTCAAACTCCACGATGGCACACTCTTGAGCCCCCACCTGGCTATACCGGCTGCTAATCCTCCGGATATCAGGGGGCAGTTCTCTCCCAGGCTTGAGGATCCTCACGGAGGAGATGACACCAAAGGTTCCGAAGAGCTTGAGCAAGTGTTCCATCACCTTCTCCTGTACCCTGCCATTCTTCTGGGAGGTGCCCAGCGCCCATAATTTGGGGGACAGGTAGAGATCGTAGACCAGGAGCATCTTGCTGGGGAGGTTCTCGTTGGGGAAGAGCGGGACAGGGGTGGTTCTCCTCACCTTCCGGTGGTCTTCATTCAACTCGAGGGTCACCGAGTGCTTCAAGGCGTATGCTGTGGTCCTCCAATCCCGAGTAAGGTGTTTCACCTGAAGAACACAAAGCAAATATAAAATGGCACCTAAGGTCCTTGTCACCCCGTGTCCTCTGCACTCTCCATCCTTCCTTTCCTTATCCCTGGAACCCTGGTATGTAGAATCACACCTGGCGTGGCAGGCACTTAAAAATTTAGTGAATGAGTGAACAAATGCACTTTCTATGATGTCAAGTGAGGCAGTGCAGTGTAGGGCAGTGCTGTCTAATAGAACTTTTCATGGTGATGGAAATATTCTACCCTGTGCAAGTTCAGGGGTTAAACCTACAGGCTCTGGAACAGGGCTATTGAATTCACAAATGTACGGCTCACCTCCAACTGGCAGTGAGACCTGAAGAGTTATTTAATCTCTCAGTGCCTCACCTTCCCCATCTGTAAAGTGGAGCCGTTAACAGTGTCTACCTCATAGAGCTGCTGTGAAAATTAAATGAATATATACATGTCTACATCCAGACACCCGTTATAGATCTATAAAACTTATTACAGTGTCCAGCTCACAGTGAGTACTCAATAAATATTAGGTGCAAATATTACATTCTCTCATTGTGATAGGACTGAGAGATTTTAACATGCAAATGCTTTTCTGAAGCTGTATTTCTGCATTTCTGCATTTGATAAAAAGAAAGTTCCAAAAGATCTTTCATATTTCATTGCACTATCTCCTGGAAATAATGTGGACTGTGTCAACTTGAAATTAAACCCATCTTTGGCTTCGTGGAGGATGAAATCGTCCCCCTCCTCCCTTAGTGGAAATTGTGCGTATCAATGTTGCAGTATGTGAAAGCTATATTTATATCGTAAAACAGTAATTTTCAAGAGGCCACTTCCAGCAAAGGGAATGCCAGGGAGAATGAGTCATCCTCTAAAAAACTGTGGAGGTGGGTGGGGTGGGTAGCATGAGCCAGGAATGGCGAGATCGCCCCAAGTCCTCTGAGGCCAGGCCAAATCAGCTGCTCTGCAGAGGAACCTTGAGACCAAAACAGCAGTTTCCCAGGACTCAAGAAGGGAGGGCTCCCTGACAGGGCGGTATGGGGAGGGGGGTACCTTGGCGGAAATATCAGTAGTACAGGAAGGCTCCTGGAAAGAGAGCACTGTCCACTCTAGCCTGTAGCCTCAAGGTGAAATGGCCCAGACTTGGGCTTAGAGTATGGGAACCCATAAACAAATTCAATAGGCCGATCACCATGACACACGCTAAGGGCAGAGAGAAGCAGGTCAGGTAAAGGGTCAGACTTCAGGTGGATGGAATCAATTATGGATCCAGAAAGGGTGAAGACAAAGACTGCAGGTCAGTGCCAGGCTGTGGGAAAGCCAAGCAGTGGCTCCCTTGGGGCAAGAATAAACCCCTTAGGGAGGGAGCCCTCAAAAAAGGAGGAGAAGCCACCGCCTGAGCTTGAAGCCTGAGCAAAGGGCACCTGGGAGGAGGCCAGCGCTGCCTTACTCAGAGGGCTGGAGAAACTGCCAGATAACCACATCCAGTTGAGAGAGAAGCAGGCTCTGGAAAGGACCCCACACCCCTCCAGAGCCAGGAGCAAGCTCCACAAGGCAATCTCGGTCACAGTCTGAACATCCTAGGCCTATGTCTGTGAGCCTTTAGGAGGAGTGGGCTTTGTACAATTACTAGAAGAACTTGGCGACATTTTAAAAAACTTTGTAATTTTCTTGTTTGTTATTTTTGTCATATAGGTTTTCTGTTATGATTAGCAGGAAACCCTTTAAAAGAAAAAGGGCCTTTGCTCTCATTTTAGAGGTGTTGGGGCATCTGTGTCCACTCTGTGGTTGGTTTTCAACAGAGAAGACCCCTCTTAAGTAGTGGCAATTTAAAAAGGAAAGAAAATCGAGCTGACTCTTAGAGTCCCTGGGGAGAAAAAGTGTAGGAGAAATGTGTAGGGTGAGTCCACTCGCCGCTTCATTTTGGGTGCCCCACGAACACTACATGTGAAAGCCCCCTCACTGTTCTCTACACAAGCGTGATATTGTGATTTATAACAAGAAATATATATATTTACATATTTGGTCTCCATCCCCCTTCCTGTCACTGTGCTCCTGAAATCTTTGTAACTTCCTAAGGGATAAGAGCACTAGGAGTATTTTTTGTTCTAATAAAGTGACTCTCAGAGTTCTCCTGGATAGCTTCTGAATGGGGGCTGGTCACCAGAAAAGCCAAGCCATGATTAGAAGTTTGGAATTTCAGCCCCACCACACACACACACACACATACACAGACACACACACACACACACACACACACACACACACACACACACACACACACCCTACAGAGAAGAAGAGGAACTGGAAATGGAGTTAATAATTGGTCATGTTTACATGAAAAAGCCTCCACAAAATCTCAGTAGCAGAGTTTGGAGAATTTACAGTTAGGTAAACATATCCACCTACCTGGAGCGTGATGTACCTCAACTCCACTAGGAGAGAAGCCCCTGTGCTTAGGACCTTTACAAATCTCATACTATGTATCTTTTCATCTGGCTATTCCTCTGTATCCTTAATCATGTCCTTTAATAAACTTATAAGTGTTAAGTAAATGTTTCCCTGAGTTCTGAGAGCTATTCTAGCAAGTAACTGAATCCAAGGGGAAGAGGTCACATGAACCTCTGATTTGTAGCCAAGACGGACAGTTGTGGGTAACCCCGAGACCTATAACTTGAAATTGGCAGCTGAAGTGGGCAGCAGTCTCATGGGACCGAGCCCTTAACTTCTAGAATGTGATGCTCTCTCTAGGTAGACAGTGTCAGAATTGAGTTAAATTGTAGGACACTCAGCTGGTGTCACAGAATTGCTTGGTGTGGGAACCCTCTCCCCCATATCTGGTGTCAGAAGTGTGACTATGGCAACAGTGTGAGAGCAAAGGAGAAACACAGGAGGAAGAGTGGGTTTTTCATTTTACAACATAAAATGTTCCTTCTCCTCTCCTATACCTTGAAAACTCCTACTCATCCTCCAAGACCCTACTTCAATGTCACAGCTTCTGGGAAGACTTCTCAATTCTCCAGGCAGAGTTAGTTGCTCTGATCAACCTGTCCCCAACAGAACCTTGTTCTTTTTTTTGTGGTACTGTAATCCTTCACTGATTGCTCTCCTTCTCTGGCCTTTGCAAGGACAGGGGGAATGCCAAATTTATTTTGTATATCCTGTGCCTAATGCAGCACTCAGCATAGAGGATGAATATGTTTAGTGAATAAATAAAGGAAAGAAAACAACAGAGAGGGCAGAGAATACCAGAAGGTGAGGCAGAGAAGAACTCTGAGGGAAAAGGGCTCCTCACTGCTCCCTGAAAAGGGCATACGCAACTTGGCCAGGACCCACTTGTTACACATCTTGTTATACAACAGGCCACATAGTGCTTTTCCATTCTAGTAAACACACTTCCCCCAAGAGAGACACAGAGTTCTTACGCCAACTGGTCCGTCAGCTCTTCGAGAAGCAGGGTAAACACAGTCCAGTTGCTGGATGTGTACACAGCAGGGACATGCGGTCTGCTGCTCAGACTGCTGCAGTCATTAGATATCCCACATCCCCAACTATAGATGAGGGGGGTGGTATCGCACAGTAAAACAAATCTTTTTTGTTGGAGTCTTGGAGAAGACTCATCTCCCAGGATTCTAATACTCCTTCCTCCTCTTATTTATTCAACTTGACAAATAAAAAGATTAGATTTCATATAATTCTAGGCCTGATAGGTGTCTTGCAAGGCCATGGAGTCCCTTTGTCCAGGCATTGAATCCTCCTGGCCACCCACCTGTCTGGCAAGAGTCCCAGAACTCTACTAAAAATAAACAATGTTCTTTTGGCAGAGATCTGTGCCGGCATCCAGGACCCTTTTAATAGTATGGGAGAGCATTCCTAATAAGAACCCTAAATCCCTTCTCTTGATCATTTATCTCATTTTCAGGCCTCAGAGGAAATAAAAATATTAGTCATTACATTTCAAGGGAGTAAAAGTTATTTAGACCTACAACCCAAAACACTCTTGAAATCCTTGAGGCAGCTTCTGAGAATGAAACCTCACCTTTTTGAAGGACGTGAGTAGCTTGACGCTCACATATCCCAGCTTGTTCCTCCTCACATGCTTTAGCAGAAAGGCATCCTTCTCCAGGTTTTCATCAGAGAAGTAGAATTCGATCTGATCCACTAGTTTCTTGATTAACTCCTCATCCGGGGGCTTCCATTCCTGTTCCAGGTCTTCACGCTCATTCTCACCCCCACTTGTTGTGGCACTACTGAGACCAGAAGGAGACACTGGGTGTTATAAGCTGAATTGTTTTCCTCCGGCTAGAAATACATATGATGAAGTCCCATCCCAAAGAATGTGATCTCTTTTGGAAAGAGAGTCTTGCAGATGTCATTAGTTAAAGTGAGATCACTAATCCAGTATGACTAGTGTCTTTAAAAGGAGAGATCTGTAGACACACATACACACACACGTGAAGGTGAAGGCAGAGATGGGGTGATGCAGAAGCCAAGAAACATCAAAACCTGCCAGTAAACCACCACTAGGAGAGGCTGAGGACAGATCCTCTCCTAGCATCTTGAGAGAAAGCATTCCCCTGCTGACACCTTGATTTCGGACTTCTGGCCTCTAGAACTTTGAGGCAATACATTTCTAGGCCCTTCAGTTTGTGGTACTTTGTTACAGTGGCCCTAGCAAACTGCACTGGGTCACACCTGAACTGGACTTCTCAGAGGGATTGATCTTATGGACACAGAGGATAGATCTCACCTTTAACAAGCTAAGAAATCGAGCTTTTGTTTTAACAAGGAGGGAGAATTATTAAAATAACAACACTCTCTACAAACATTTATAGTGGCTGCTCTGCCATTGATAGGTTGCTTTTCAGATACACTTAACTCTTCCCTCCTCACTCCATCCTGCAAATCTCAATTTCTAGAAGAGAGTTTAGCAGAACAAAGTCCCAATTCTAGAGTTAGACTGCTTGGGTTTGAATCCTGACACCACCATTTATTAACTGAGTCAAGCCAGGCAAAGAACTCCACTGCGACACCTCAGTTCTTTTACCTGTAAACAGAGAATCATGATAGTCATGATAGTCATGCTCTTGATAGGATTATTGTGAAGATTAAACGAATACACGCAATATCCAGAAAAGTGCCTTGCATACTCTTAGAGCTCAGTTAAATGACAGATACGTTTATTTGCTCACTTGTAGGAAGCAGATCTGGGTTCAAACTCAAATTTTCCATCTCCAAAGCCGGCACACATAATACCTTCCAGGTTTTGTTGTGACTCTGCCATGGAATCTGGATACATTTCCATTAATGGGGCCTTCCGAGTGAAACCCACACCCACCAGCAGCTCCACCAAGATGGACTTCCCCTCCCTGAGCATATTAGGACATGGGAACAAGCCAAAGAAATCCTGGGCAAAGCTTCTTTAAGAGGGCCAATCTAACACAAAGAGATTATAAAAACTTTAAAACCATAAATATTTAGGGAATTTGTGATTATCCACATCATAGTGGATACCATTATTAGAAGTTATCAAAAGTGAGTTCTCTTCTGTATATTCAATTACCAAATTAAAGTACATATTATACAAATACTACATATATTATTTTTTAAAAAATGAATTGGTTAAAAATTACTTCCAGAAAAAAATAACTGTTTTTCTATGTGGCAGCTTGATGTCTCATAAATGACCACCAGACCCAGAGCTTTCATTAACGTGTTCTGAGCAGAGAGAGCAGCTCCTTGGACAACGCCCATACCCAGTCCACCTAAAGCATCAGTGTGCTTCTACTCTGTTGCCTGGCTCAAAAGAGGGCTCAGAAAGTTCACAGCAGCATTATTCCCAATAGCCAAAACACAAAGAGTCCATCAATGGATGAATGGATAAACAAGATGAGGTATATTCATACGGTGAAATATATTTCAGCCTCATAAAGAAAATTCTGACCCATGCTACCACATGGATGAAACTTGAGGACATTGTGCTAAATGAAATAAGCCAGTCAGAAAAGGGCAAATACTGTGTAATTCCATTTACATGAGGTCCTTAGAATAGTCAAATTCACAGAGACAGAAAGTAAAGTGGTGGTTAACAGGGTGGGGGAGGGGTGAACAGGGAGTTATTAAATAATGAGTATGGAGTTTCAGGTGGGAAAGATGAAAAAGTGCTGGAGATAGATGGTGGTGATGGGTACACAATAATATGAATGTACTCATGCCACTGAACTGTAAACTTAAAAACGGATGACAAATTTTATGTTATGTATATTCTACCACAATTTAAAAATTGTTTTAAAAGGAGGCTTCAGTACAAAAAAGTAGGCATGTTTGCATGTATACTGTGTGTCCTTTATAAAGAAGCAAACAGTTAACATTTCCCTGGGATCAAGATTAAGCTCTTAAATAAAATAATCAATCCATAAAAGAAAAAGGGGCAGGTTCAAAAGTAAAAGTACTGTAAACAATTATTGTGATAGTTTAAAGCTGGAAAAGGCACATCTAAATATGCTCTTCAATTCTAGCAAAATTTTCACTGGCTCTAAACCATCCCCCAAAAAAGTGATTGTGGAAGAATCAAAATGAAAATAAAAAATAAATATTCTGTCAAGAGAGAGAAAAAATAAACCTATCTTATAATTTTTCAAATTCAGAAATAAATATAGGCACTGGTTAATTTTAAAAATGAAGAGTTTTAGTTATACCTGTAGACAGTCTGGAAATGGTTTTTAAAATACCTAATGACCCAAGACAAATGTTTATGAATTAAAAAAATGATCTGGGAGGCTAACTTTAAAAATATGTTTTTAAAAAAGTGTTTTTAAAATAGGATGATAACTACACTAGGGGACTATATTAAGGCAGCCCATAGGTACAACAGGTCAAATGCAACTAAAACATTGTATAAGCTGAATATTTTAGGTCTGTAAAAGATAACTGGGGCAGACAGTCTGACTCACTAAACATCTAATAGCGGATTCTTCCTCACTTGCCTTTCTTTACTATACAGACTATAAAAAAAAGGGAAGGGAAGGGGAGGGGAGGGGAGGGGAGGGGAAAAAACTAAATATATACTTTCCCCGTTTAACTTACAGGCAGTAGCCATTTGTCATGTTATGGCTAATAACATGCAAGTGAAAACTTTTTGGCTCTGACACTTCCCCTTTTTCTATTTTGCGTGTAAATGTGATGGATCTATAGCAGCTATTTTACTGCCATAAGGAAAAACCAAGAGAATCAACTTGGCCTGATTTATTGATGCTGTTGAGCTGTGAGCCAATTCCTATAACTACCTTTGCACAGATTTCTAATTACATGTGAAAGACAAAATTCTATTTGTTTAATTCACTTGTTCGTTGGGTTTTCTATTACTTATAGCCTAAGACTCTGATAGTAATACTACAGTGAGGAAAGAGGTCTTCAAAGCTTGCCAAAGGAAAATGTCAGTGGGACAATCAATGAAATGAAAAAGAAGCAAGATGGACAGAACAAAATTTCACTTTATTAGAGAAATTTTATATGCTAAATGGTAGTTAAAACATAAGTTGAATATACCAGATAAAATAACTGCAAATGCATAGAAAATTGTGAGCCAACCTGACAGAGATGACAATAAAAGCAGAGGATGGAGTAAGGTGCGTGATAATGACCAATGAAGAATTTCGGAAGGACTTAGGTGTATTAGCAAAATGGTCTAACTTACTACAAATGGCTAGTATATCAGAGGTGACCGAATCATCAAAGTGACCATGAGACCAGTAAGTTCAACTCCCAAACTAGAGCAGTTGATGCTATTATAAAACTGTATTTGTAAAGGAATAAAACATAATGGAAGGCAATGTAATTTTTCAACTTTGCCAGTGCCCATTCTAGAGCCTCCTGTTCTTCCCAAGGTCTGACATGGAAAGATCTCACTCCCTGTAGATGATTCTATCTCGGACTTGATTAAGAAAAGAAGCTCATACAATCAGATTTGCCCAGAGCTCCCTTGTGCACTGCCCTCCCTCCAAGCTTGTTCTGTGTCTGGACATCCACAAAAAATCCGTTTGCCATATTTTTCCATCTTGGTCCTCTTGCCCCAAGATAGGACACTGCTGACCACTTTCTTCTTGATATTATTCTCCCTGGGCTTGTATGACTTACTCTTTTCTGATTCTTCTCCCCATTTAACTTCCTTTTGTCTCCTCTTTCTTTTTCCATTTCTAAATGTAGGTATTCCCCAAGGATGTCTCCTTAACTCTGGCAACCTCTACATTTCAGCTCCTAGTTAGTTCATCCAATTCAAATCTGCCTCCCCTCTCACTCCTCCATCCTTCCCTCACTCCTGAGCTCCAGTTCTCAATACCTAACTGCCTTTCCTGCCTAACAGTTTTTTAAACAAATGTATTTAAATTCGTTTCAAGTATACAGTACATTGGTTAGACATCTATAGTGTTCATAAAATGATCCCTCCAATTGCTCCCTCCCTCCCCTGGCCCTCCACTTAGCCATCATATTAATGCTAACTGCATCCCTTATGCCATGCTCCCCGCAACCAACTATTGACTACTAATCTGTATTTCTTTAACTCTTCACCCCATTCTTCCAGCCTCCTAACCCCCCTCCCCTCTGTGCATCACCAAATTGTCCACTATATTTGTGAGTCTCTTTTTGATTAGTTTGTTCTTTTTGTTCCTCAGATACGCATATAAGTGAAATCATATGGTATCTATCTTTCTCTGTCTGACTTATTTCACTCAGCATAACAACTTCTAGGTCCATCCATGCCATTGCAAATGGTAGAATTTCATTTTTTTAATGGCTGAGTAATATTCCATTGTATATATGAACCATAATTTCTTTAGCCAATCATCTATTGATGAGCATTTAGGTTGCTTCCATATCTTGGCTATTGTAAATTGTGTTGCTGTGAATATTAGAGTGCATAGATCTTTATAAATTATTGTTTTGGGTTTTTTTTGGATAAATACCCAGAAGTGCAATTGCTGAGTCAAAAGGTATATCCATTTCTAATTTTTTGAGGAACCTACATACTGTTTTCCATAGCAGCTGTACCAATTTGCAATCCCACCAACAATGTATGAGGCTTTCCTTTTTTTCTACATCCTCATCAACACTTGCTGTTTTTTGACTTATTGATGATAGCCATTCAGAAAGGTATGAGGTGATATCTCATTGTGGTTTTAATTTGCATTTCTCTGATGATTAGTGACCTTGAGCATCTTTTCATATGTCAGTTGCCTAACATTTTGACTTCAAATTCACTATGTCCAGAATCAAACTATCACTTTCTGAAGAACAAGATCTCCTAAGGGACATTCTATCTGAGAAGCTCATTTTTTTTCACAGTCTTATAGTAAACAACCCACAGTGTGTCAGGTGGTGACTCTGTATCAGTTATTTGCACCCAGTGAGTAGATAGGCAGGTAGCAAGAGAGTCCAGAAGAGATAGGCAGTTCTGAGGAGGCGATGTAAAACCCTAACCTAGTTCAGAGGTGAGCTACTTGCATGCAGAGAACCCTTCCCTCTGCACGGTTGCTGTCAGCAGCAACTGTGCGTCTCCAAAGGGGAATTTTAGAAAAGCAAGAAAGCCTTTTTTATACCTGGAAGCATGCTGTACTGCTCCCTGGTTTGTGCAATAGGCTTTGAACAAAAAAAGATCTTATATCCTTTATAAACAATAAAGAAGTTCATATTTCTTAAATATGAAAATGGCAACTTTTTGTCAATTACAATAGTCCTGTAAAAACCATATATCATCCCTCCCAAACTGCCCCAACTACTTCCCTTATTCACTCGTTTCTGAACTTAGGCTCAAAAACCTAAGATGAATATTTTAGCCCCCACATTATTCAGTTTATCAAGTGTTGATTTTATTCTTCAGTGTCTCCTATCTGCTCTCTTTTCCATTCAAACTATCTTCATTACTTGTCCCATTGGACACTATTAATAGTTCATCAAAACTGAATCTTCAAAAAGGAAAAAATAAGTGGCGTAGATGGGAGAAGCTTTGTTTATCCCTCTTGCAATCACATCAAAGTTGTAAGAAACACAGAGCAAACAGCAAGCAGAGTCACTTGGGATCTATATGAACAGAAGCACTACAACTAGAGAGAGAAATAAGAAATTACCCTGCAACAGTAGAAGATAAGAGGGGACAGACAAGAGGCTGCTGGTCTCTAATAGCTAAGTGAGATAGAGGCTGCAGTGGTGGCTGCTGGCAGCTGCAGATGCCTCTTAAAGGGGCTGTGTCTGCAAGTGGACTTTCACGGTGACAGACCTGCTCGCTCTGAGCACCAGTACTAGGGTGGCTGCACAAGGGGCACAAGGGACGTACAGGAGGACACTGAGTTGTCAGAGCGAGAGCCAGAGGTGAGGCACTCTCCCAAGCAGAAGTGCTAGTGGTATCCATTTTTCCTTTGTTGAGCCCTCCCCATCCCAGTGTGCAGATGCAGCCCTGCCAGGGCTGAGATGTCATCAAACTGGATAATAGAGGTTACTCTTCCCAAGAGGATTCCCCACCTCCCCAAACTCATGGGGAATAGAGGAAACTCCACATCCTCAAACTCATGGTACTACCCAAGCCACATCTGGTTGTGTCCTCAGTAAGTCTGGTTCTCCTTGCTAAGCAGTGCCAAGATGAACACTGGGAGCAGCTGTCTTCAGCTACTGGCATGGCCCCTTGAGGTAACTATAAGCACAGCATATGTGGATTGCTTACTGAATCTTAACAGGTAGCCCCAGAGGGGAACAGGCTCTGGTTAAACTTAGCCTGCAGCTGAACCCCTCTCAGGTCTGTGCCACTGGGCACCTACTACAAAAAGCCATTCTAATGAGACATAGGAGCTTTGCTTAGTACACAGAAACAGACATGGAAAGGCAGTCAAAATGGGAAGACAAAGAAGCAGAAACCATAGGAGATAATGGAACAGAGATCCAGGAATAATGGAGTCAAGAAATCTAACAGATGCAGAGTTCAAAACATTGATTATAAAGATGCTCGATGAACTTAGGGAAAGTGTAGATAAACTCAGTTAGAACTTTAAAAGAAAGATAAAAAAACATAAAAATGGAAATAGAAATTGTAAAAGGGAACCAGTCAGAAATGAAGAACATATTATCTGAGATGAAGAGTATATTAGAGAGAATCAACAGAGTGGATAAAGAAGAGGATCAAACCACTGACATAGATGATGGGGAAGCCAAGGACACTCAATCAGAATGTCAAGGAAAAAAAAAAGCCAAGATTATAATAGTAATTTAAAGAGCCTATGGTACACAGTAAAATGTAAAAATATTTGTGTCATAGGAATACCTGAAGAAAAACAAGAAGTTGAAGAGTTATTTGAAGAAATAATGATGGAAAACTCCCCTTACCTGGTGAAAGAAATAGACATACAACCCCAGGAAGCTCAGAGAGTCCCTAAAAAGAGGAACTCAAAGAAGCCCACATCAAGACACATTATAATTAAAATGCCAAATGTTAAATACAAAGAGAGAATCGTAAAAGCAGCAAGAGAAAAGCAGTTAGTTACCTACAAGGGAGTACCCATAAGATTGGCAGCTGATTTCTCAAAAGACATTATGCAGGACAGAAGAGCTTGGCACAAAGTACTCATCATGATTAAGACCCAAGGTCTACATTCAAAAATACTTTATCCAGCAAAGCTATCATTTACAGTTGAAGGACAGATGAAGAGCTTCTCAGGTAAAAATAAGCTAAAGGAATTCATCAACCCCAAGCCAGTATTGTAGGAAATGTTGTAGGGAATTCTTTAAGAAGAAAAAAACATGTATCAAAAATATGAAGAAAGAATAGTAATAACTACATTTGTACCAACATGTACCTAGAATGAAAAAGAATTAAGTGCTTCAACCAAAAGATAGAGTAGCTGAATGGATAAGAAAACAAGACCCCTACATATGCTGCCTACAAGAAACTCACTTCAGATTAAAAGACACACACAGACTAAAAGAAAGGGGATGGAAAAAAGATATTGCCTTGATGTACCTAGAATGTACTGTGCTGAACAAAATGGGTCATATAGAGAAAGACAAGTATCACATGATTTCATGAACATGTGGAATCTAAAGAACAAAATAAATAACAAAAACAACAAAAGTGGAAATAAACTCATCGATACAGAGAATATTTCAGGGCTACTAGATGGGAGAGGTTGGGTGGATAGTGAAAAAGGGCAAAGGGATTGAGAAGTAAAAATGGATAATTATAAAACAGACATGGAGATATAAAGTGTAGCATAAGGAAAACAGTTAATAATGTTGTAATAAACATGTGAGAAAGAGGGGTACTAGATTTAGTGGAGTGATCACTTGAGAGTTACATAGATTTCTAAACACTATGCTGTATAATTGAAACTAATATATTATAGTATGCCAACTATAATTGAAAAAAACAACTCATTGAATTGTACAATGTAAATACGAGCAACTAATTGTCTATTATATTTCAATAAAGCTGGAAAATAAATCTTCAAAATTAGAGTAATACATATACATAGCAAAAACTAAAATAAAATATTAGAGAACTAAGAAAGAAAACAATTTCTTGTTCCACCTCTCCCCCCTTAGAGGGAACCTCTCTATCCAACCCTTTAGTTCTATGAGAGCTGCCTTACAGTCTCTAACACATGCTCATAGCTCTGCTTCTCACTTGCCAGTATTCATGTCCTCTTACACAAGGGTTTGGAATCACCAAAGCCTCTTTTTTCAATTTTTAAAATTTTACATTATTTTTGGTTTTTCTATTAGCCTTCTAATTGTGTTATTAAATAATATACTTAAAACTCTGTTTCTTATTCCATCAACATTAAATATTTCTCAATTCCTCACTATATTATGATGTATATATTATTACTCTACACTCTTTCACTTTCATTTCTAACCTTTCAAATTCTATCAGATGTATGTACCTTTATTTCGTTTTGTCATAGTTCATAATATTTACATTCTATTCTGTAATTAATTTTCTGTTTTGTATACAGATAGATAGTAAAAGTTGAAAGTCAATCGGTTGTATGTTATTTTTATGACTATGTAAACAGTGTTCACTGCAGGGCGAAGGCATTCACTAAGATAACATATCTGTAAGTCCTATTAGTTGATTGAACACCTGGATTGATTCTCTACATCTCTTATCTTTTCTCTCATACTGTCCGTCTTTACATTTGTCATTGATTTGCATGGTAAGAGATTTCCTTGACATTATCTTCAAACTTTTCCTAGTGAATTTTTAATTTCAGTGATTATTTATTCTTCAAGAACTCTTCCATATCTTCAGATTGTTCCTTTTCTAAGAGCATCTTGTTCTTGCTTTGCGGATACAACATTTTAAATTCTCTCTCGGGTACTAAGTGAAGTATTTTTTTTTTTAGTCTTTTTGTTTCCAATAGTGTCACTTCTATACTCTTTGGGGTCACTTCTCCCACTTAACTTTCATGTCATTGATTTTATTCATGCCACTGGTAGATGGTTCATCTTTTCTTTATAAGGATTTTCAAAAATAAATTTATAATAGTTTTAGGTTTACAGAAAAATTGTAAAATAGCACAAAGAGTTTCCATGTACCTCACAATAGCCTTCTTTTATTAGTAGTAGCTTACATTAGTATGACACATTTAATAAACTAATACTGATATATTATTATTAAAGTTTATACTTTATTCAGATTTCCTTAGTTTTTACCTAATATCCTTTTTCTGTTTCAGGATCTCATCCAGGATGCCACATTACATTTAGTCATCATATCTCCCCAGGCTACTCTTGGCTGTGACAGTTTCTCAGAATTTCCTTGTTTTTGATGACCTTGATAGTGTGTGAAGAGTACTGTTCAGGTATATTGTAGAATGTACCTCATTTGGGATCTGTCTGATATTTTTCTCAAGATTAGACTGGGGATATGAATTTTGAAGAGGATCACAAAAGTAAATTTCCATCATATCAAGGGTAGATACTTTCAATACGACTGATCACTGTGGATGTTGACTCTGGTCACCTCGCTGAGGTAATCTGTCTCCTCTGCAGAGTGACTCCCATTTCTCCCTTTCCACACTATACATTTTGGAAGGAAGTCGCTATATACGGCCTACACTTGAGGAGTGGGGAGTTATGAAGATCTGGGTTGCTTTTTCTTGGTGGGTCATGTGGGTTCCCTCTACAGCTGTATACTACTATTGTTTTCTTCTTAGGTGGCTCAATAGAGTAAGGCATGCCAACTGGCAGGCTCCTGATCCTCTGCCTCATTCCAATTGTATTTTGGGTTAAGTCTCTTCTGCTCTATGCCTTATTACATGTTTTGAAGAAGAGCTATGTCACTGCTCTACTTTAATAATAATGTTAACAACAACAACAACAATAATGTTTCCTAGTTCATATTAAATAAAATCCACAGTCCTTAACTCTTCAGTCAGATTTATTTAAAATCTGGCTATAACCAGCTTCCACACTTGTTTCTATCTATTTCCTTTTAGATTTATGTGCTTCAAGAAAATAAAAAAGACTCATAGTTCTTTGTAAGGCTCATAGTTTCTGGACTCTATGCCTTTGTGCATGCTGTTCCCATCTCTTTGAATGTCTTGCCCTTGACTCTCAGGTCTAAATCCTAGTTACACATCAAGGTCTATCGCAAATGCAACTCTCCTAGGAAGAAAATCATTTCAACTTGCAACTACCACTTGCCTATACTTGTATCAGAACTACTTGTGTGCACATCTTTTTAGTGCTCTGAACTGTGTCTGGAAAGTAGGATTCATATTGGTTTCTTTTATTCTGGCACCAACCCAGAGCCTTATACACTGTAAAAAAATTTTAAATATCATCAATGTAAAGTGAATCATTTCCATAGGGCAAATCATACCTATCAGGATTCTTTGAGACAGAAAGTATGGTTACCAGTAAATGTCTTGTTAGTGGTCTTTCAAGAGGACCTTAGAAAAGTTTTACATTTAAGTTTTACATATACATTATTGTTTCATTTTAAACAAAGCATTGCAAATTAGGAGCTGTGATGAGTTCTTTTGTAATAGTTGTAAACCTGCTGGAAATGAAGAGTAGAAATAAGGGGCCACATTTCAAACCTGATGATTGAGCTGCACAGACCAGTGTTCAAATATTTATTATCTTTACTAATAATTTGGAGAAATAAGTGTAGCATAAAATCTCTAAGGCTGCTTTTCTCATTAAATCTCAAGCTAATTTGGATATGTTAATTAAGGGGTTAATCAAATGATACCTTAAACAAAGAAAAATATCCTAAAATGATGAAGTAATGTGACTTTCAACACAGGAAAGATTTCTTGGATTCATCTATCCTTGCAGATGGTCTAATTTGGTGCTTTGGCCACAAGACCAGGAAGAAGCTGGCCAGCAACAAGAAGGATCTTGAACACAAAATAGAAAACATCATTTATGAAAAACATTAGGGTCTAGTACCACTTGTGTGAAGTTTCTTTTGCCTCACCTCTAGAAAAAGATGGTGAATCTGAAAAGGTTCAAAGGGCAACCAAATTAAATATAAAAATATAAAAACATGAGGGCAGATTCAAAAGATAAACTTTCTTTATAGAGGCAGACTGGAGACATAGATAAGTACATCTCCAACTTGGAACAGGCATGTTAGGAACAACTACATTTTGGATGCCACTAGCAGAGGCCACGTCGTGTGTTTGTGTAGCTCACAGGTTCTTATATATTTATTATAGAGATCATGACCTGCCTTGTGACATGGTGTTCTGGCATATTTCCTAGGGCCTGGGAAAGGAGTACAAAACGTGGATGTCTCTGCAGATCTAAATAATGGTTTGTGGTGTGGAGCAGAGATAAGGTATACAAAATACTTTGTTTCATGTATGGAACAAAATTGGCATTGATAAACGAGGCTGTCATCATCATCATCCAGAACAGGGAAATGATAGCTTGTGCAATGTCCCTAGAGATCATGGAAAGAGAGATGTTTCTGTTTGTTAAGTGAGAAGTAGATGTGTTCAGTGATTTTATTAATTGTACTAATATTTAATATTTTAATTTTAAATCATTTTCATACATTGTAAGACAAAGCAAGCAAGTAAGTAGATCAATTTATTAGGAATCAAGATTTCCAGCGTAAAAATAAAAGAAGTAAAGCAAACGCCATATAATATTAAATTTTAATTGTAATTATCAACATAAATTTATTTTTTTAAATGTATTTTTTAGCTATGTCCATTGAAAGGGCCTAAAAGCAATCATGACCCAATTGAGATTAGCACTCTTAATTCTAACTCTTCTTTTCTAAATACATTCCCACTAGTATTTGAAAAAAACAGGGATTTCTGTGGAAATGGCAGGATCTCATGATTAGAGTAGGAGATATACAAAGTAAGCCTAGAATATCTAGTATCAGAAAGCAAGGACTTGCTCAAGGAAAAGGGAAATAATTAACCATATCTGCTTGCCTCTTTAGTGAAAACTCTACAAAGCTCTTTTACAGAAGAATGACAACTAAAAAATGTTCAAAGAATGATAAAATTAGAAAATCACTAATTTGCAATCCCTAGTGAGTTGATTCAAGCAAGGATCATCAGCAGATGATAAAAACATCAGGAGAAAGGTGAAATATTCTTTCATTGCTGGAAGAATATTCACAAGCCCACACATATTACTTGTTAATTGCAATGGAGAGATAGCCTTAACGAAGAAGTCAAATTTAGCATCACTAATGGTGGATGCAGCCTAAGGTGATGCAATGAGAAGTCCATGGCATTGCCTAGGAAGTATTCTTGACAAAATGTTTAATCTGAATCTAATCAAGCCTTTAGTCCTAAATTCCAGTTTATGGGAAATACCTTGTACAAAGAAGCAAGTTAAATTGGACAATGAGAACATTACTAGACCAATTCAAACTGTGAGACAATCAAGACATCTGGCCTCTTAGTTCTGAGATAGCAAATATTTTTTTAAAAAAGGTAATGTTCTAGATTTTAAGATTCTAAAGAGACATAATAAACAAACACCTTGACCTGGATTGGATTCTGGTTTAAGGGGGAAAAGAAACAGCTGTAAAACACAATATGGGACTATTTCAAGAAACCTAAATATGGAACTTGGCTATTAGATTACTTTAGGAATTGTATTAGAGAATTATTGTTAATTTTCTTAGTTGCAATAATAGTGTTACAGTTTTACAGGAGAATGTCATCATCAATAAAGCACTACAAAATGAAGTACTTAAGGTATAAGTATTATGTACGAGGTATTCTCAAATGGCTCAGGGAAAACCATACACACTGTACATCCAAACAAATATGGGAAAATATTGACAATTGTTAAGTCTCAATGATGGATACATATATGAATGTTCACAGTACTACTCTATCACATTTTATGTTTAAAATTTTTATGTTAAAAAAAGGAAAGAATAAAAAGAAAGACATCTTTTTAGTGAACAAGATGTGAGGAAAAAAACTAATGAACATTGGAGGTTCTACAGATGTTTCCTTATTTCCCTTTATCCCTTGTCCCCCGGTTATAAGCCAGATATTGGGCTAGGTACTGGTGATATGGAGAGGATTTAGGCAAGGTCACTGCCTTCAAGGATCTCACTCTCTAGTGGAGGAGAAACACACAAGTATTTCAACTCCATGGAGTGAGTGACAGAGATGTGTATTCATTCAATAAATATTTATAGAGCACCCATTACATGCCAGGTGCTGAGGATGCAATGAGAACAGGGCAAACATGGTCCCTAAATTTACAGAGTTCGTATTCTGCTGTGAGAGAGAAAACTCTAGAATGATAATTGTGGGTAAGTACTAGGCATAAAATGGACAGGGCTACAGCAACACAAAAGAGATGAAACAAATCCAGCTTTGGGGTAAGGATGGGGTGGTAGGGAAGAGGCAGTGAAGCTTTTCAGGCTGACTAGAAATCAGTCAATCAGAGCAACCTAGAAGTGTGAATGCACAGGCATGTACACACAAACTTCACCTTGTGTTCAGGGACCCAGAGGGGGTTGACTGTCTGGGAGTAGGAATTGTTAGGATAGGCAGGGTAAAGAACAATGAGCTGAGGGGATGATGTGGGTGGGTGCCACCCCTCACCAGGCAGATTTAGGAACCTGGGCTTTCTACTGCAGGCTTTGAGAGTCGGGCTTTGAGAGTCGAGAAGTGCTCTCTCAGTGCTGCTCCCATGCCAGGATGGGCCTAAACAGGGGACAGTGTGGATCTTGTTCTTGGCTGCATCTCCTTGTGCTCTGAATGTTTGCCTGCTGGGCTCTGTCAGCTCCACTGCCCTAAAGAGCCCCAGGGATTTTCTGGGGTCAACTCTATGCCAGTGGGCATCAGGAAATGCTTCACACTGAATGCTCTATGAGACTCAAGCCACTGAAACTGGGAGAGAAAGGTGGCTCTAGAGGAAGAGAGGTAGGGGTGAGGGCAAGACGCCTACCAGAACTGAGGATCATATTCTTCTAGATCTCATAAGGGGTCTTTCTGGGCCCAAGAAATAAGTAGAGCTTTAATCCCTGCTAATGGTACAGTCTCAAAACTTAGCCCCCAGGATAGGGGACATCTTTTTGCCAGTCGTGGGCAAGGAAAAAAAAAAAAAAGGCAGAAGGATAAATCACTAGGGGCTATTACACATTACTTCTAAAATTATTCTACTAGGTGGCTGCCTTCTCAAGACTGTGAGATGCCAGTGACTCTGGATTCATTATTTATATGCACTCAACACTCTGCACAGAGCTGAATGAATGAATCAGGCTTTACAGTATATGAAGTGTTAATACATCTACTGTCTCATCTGCTGTGGCCCAGCTTTCCTGCTCTAAACTGTTGGGCTGGATTTTCCTCCTCGAATACCTCTGTCTCCACTGAACAGCCCTGAATCTTTAGGTTCCTAAATCCATACCCTTTCCACTGGGAAAGGGTCAGCCAGTGATGGTCAGCCAGCTCTGACCCCAGTCTCCTTATGACCTTGAGTTTTCTTCCAATGAAGCAGATATATGCCTGCCACAGAGTCCAGATAGCTAAAAGCATGTGCAGAGTCCCAGTGCCCAGAGGCCAGGTTAGACAGGTGGCTTCTTGTGCCATACCCCGTTCCAGATGACCGACCCATCACGCAGGAACTCAACGCCAAGGCAGCAAGATGATGATGCAAGAATAGAAGTCAGATGGAGAAGACTGGATGAAAATGGGAATCCCCAAGCGGGGGGTAGGGAGGATGCAGGCAGCAAGCCCTGAGGTGATCCCAGGGCAAGAGAGCTCTCTACACCATGAAATCAGTCCTCCTAGTATCCCCCCGCGGCAAATGTCAACTGAGCCTGGCCTGCTCCCAAGCAGAGACCCAGGAAGCCATTTGGACTGATAAGCAGATAGGGCAGTGAGGGCTAGCTAGTGGGACCACGGGGGCGGGGGCTTGGGGCTGGGGAGCAGCCTCGGAGCTGAAGACCAGGTTGGGCTGGGCTTTTCGGAGGCTCTTTGGCTGAGCTCACGCAAGGAGAGGCTCCTCCTGGGGAGGACAGGGAGAGGATAGCCCAGAAAGGACTTCCTCCTGGCTTCCAGAGCATGCCCACGTCCAGGGCCCTCAGGTCCCCGCCGGGAGGAAGCCTTGGTGGGGTTACCAACGACTGTCACAAGCCGCTTCTGACACCGCGAGACGGCCCAGAGCCGCGGCCCCGGCGGCGGGGCTGCCATCCCCGAGCCGTGCGCGGGGACCCGGGGGTCGCGGCTCTCCCCCACCCCCCGGCCGCGCGCGCCTACCTGTGCCCGCGGCTCGGCTCCTCCTCGCTGGCGCTGCCCCAGCCGGGGCTGAGAAACCGCGCCGGGTCCCCCGCGCGCCGCGCGTCCGCGCTCTCTTCCTCCTCGTCGTCCGGCTCGTCCGCGTCCTCGGCCTCCTGGATGGCGACGCGGATCTGCACGGCGGTCTCGGGCCCGGGCAGAGCGTCCTCGCCGGGCTGGGCCATGGCTCCCGGGCCGGCCGGGACTGCGGCGCCGCGGGCCCCCGCGCCGCGAGGCCGAGCCAGGCGCGCGGCGGCGTCTCCGGCCGCGGGGGCGGGGGCGGGGGCGGCCGGGGAGGGACGGGGGTCGCGGCGCCCCGCCCCGCGCCGCGGCCGCCGCCGCTCGGGCCGCTATAACCGCGAGCGAGCGCGGGCGGGGCGGCGACGCGGGAAGGAGGGCGACTCCCTCTGCTCGCCGCCCGCAGAGGCCTGTCCCGGAGCGAGCCCGGGACCCCCGAGCCCTGCGGCGCGCGCCCTCCGCTCGCCGGGCCCAGACCCGAGGGGAGGAGCCAGGGTTCCGGCCGCCCGCGCGCTCCTTTCACGGCCGCCCCGAGGAGTGGAGGGACGGACGCAGCACATCTTCCTGCTCGTTTTGCAGATGACTCTGGGGGCGAGGCACAGGCAGCAGCGTAAGGGGCGTCGGTCCCCGCTGACCTGCCAAGGTGACTGAAATCTCCACCGTTAGTCTCTCTGGTATGTATGTATAACCGCCCAAACTGTGCGTCCTGCGAGGTCAGGACCAGGTGCCTGTCGTGTCCTGTACCGGGTCTCTCGAAGTGTGGCCCCCAGACCAGCAGCACCAGCCTTACCTGGAAACTGCTTAGGAAAGCAAACTCTCAGGGCCCACCCAGACCTCCTGAATCAGAATCTGTGATTCAGAACTTTGCCTTTTAACAAGACCTCCAAATGATGCTGAAGTTCGCTGAAGTTTGAAAGCCACTGTCCTATATTGCTTAGACTATGCCCTGAACATAGTGAGCATTCAAGTATTTGTTGAATGAATAAAGGGAGCTATTGAAATGCCAGCATGTTGGGAAACCCTGCCATCTTTCCACATTTAGCATTAAATGAGTTCCATCTCAACCCTGTGACCCAGAAACTAGAGACAGAGTCACAGAAATGAGTAAAACCTGAATCCACTTTCAGGAAGCTCTTAATTTAGTGGCTTAAACAGAATTCATTGTATTAATTTTCCACAATAGCACTCCAGAAGAACAGAACCCTGGACGGATACATTTTGATATAGAGAAGCAAGTCAGGAGAGGTCCAGTGTTTCTAGGAAAACAGTTCCTTTGTACAAGAACACCATATATGGGGCCTTAGGTGTCTGGGCTGGGGCCAAAAGAGACACAGGAATGCAGGAGAGACAACCCTGCTTTATTAAGGTGTCAGTGAAAACTGCATCCATTTCTTTGTCATATCTGTCTTTTGATAGAAAAGGCCTTAGAATATATAAGTAAGTGAAGGAAGAGAAAGACCCTTGGTGTTCTTCACCAGAATAGCTCACAGCCCTGGGTCTAAGCTACTGGAAAGAAGAGGCAAGAAGTGGAGAAAGTCTTTTCTATGCCAGCGCTGCCCGCCTCCAGGGCTATAGGGTTTATAGAACCTCTATCCACCTGGTCCACCCCCACCCACCCGCTACTCCCGTGATGAGGATCAAGAGGAGAGAGATATGTAGCCCTCCTCCACACCTCTAGATCTGATGACTTTAGTTCCTGAATTTCGCAAAGCAATATATATTCTTTCATTTAAACCATCCTGTGTGGCAAAGACAGCAGGGTTATTATACTTACCCATGATAATGGCTCACATTCATACCAGGTTTTACAGTTTATGAGGAATTCATGCATACATTACCTCAGAGTTTCCACGTGCCTGATTATAAGAGTTCCCTCAAGACTTTTCTAAAAATATAGATTCCTAGGGCCCCATAATTTGAGAATTGGCAGTTGGTGAATGAATCTGGCCTGCAGAAATGTTTTATTTGGTTAGAGTTTTGGGGAAAAAAATGAGTTTTATATCCTTAGATTCAAATACATTTGCCTATACTGATTCTGATATTATTTATTTATTCCTGACTCCTTATAAAGGAATTTTGAATCTAGAAAATATGTCAGATATCATCCAGCCCCAAGCTCTTCCCATTAAGGAATGAGTACCCCCAAGCGTACAAAACCCCCTTCTGCCAGGGCTTCTCTGAGAATGTGTATGTGTGTGTGTATACACACAATATATATACACATATATACATATATGTGTATATATATATATAATTTTTTAAACAACTTGGAATATACTGTGGAATCAAATGCAAAATGTACATGGAATATTTAAGGCAGCTTCACATTTCATTTGATTAGTCCTACCCAAACACCCCATCATTTGTGTCATTGGTGAAGGAACCAAGCCTTTTAAAGGATCCATCTGGTTTCCAGCTCCTTCCTTCACTGTTCTGTGGCCAGAGAATTAGGCCTGTCCCACCCAGGCCAGTGTTGAGCATCATTTCAGGGAGTTTGCATCAGCATTGAGATGATTAGCAAAGTCTCCTTCAACAAAATTGTGACCTCAGTTTGGAGCTGGCAGCTGTCCCTTTTTCTGAAATCTTGAGGGCTTATTTTTATAGTAAACTCAAAATGGAAAATAGCTTTTCCCCAGCACTTCTTAGGATAAAACAAAATAAAACACATTGACAAGGCATCAGGATAGATGGAGGTTAGATTGAAATTAATAATAAAATAAATAAAACGCTTAAAAAATAAAAAAATGATATCAATTCCCAGTTTTAGATGAATATATAACCATCTAATTAGAGGTTACATTTATCAACACACTTTGAATATTGTTTTAACCATATGACTAAATTCTAGTCAATAAGATGTGAGCAAAATGTTTTTTTTCCACATCTGGGCTGTGCTTCTGGAAATGCAGATGTTATTCCTTCTACCTGTTGGCTAGAACAACCGTTTTGGACACAATGATGGAAGCCACATGTTAAAGATGTCAGAGCCAACAAAAATCTCTGGACTTGTTTAGTGGGCCATCATCTGGACCATAATTTGATAAAAAAAAGAAAAAAGAAAAGAAACTCACACCTTGTTTGAGCTTATATTTTGAGATCTTTCTTAAGTCTCTTAGCCTATATCCTAATCTTGAAAATTTGGTAGGACTGAATGAAATAACATATGGAAGCACCTAGTTCAGAGCCCAGAACAAAGTAGCCACTTAGTAAATTGGTGTTGGATTTGAATTTTTAAAATTTGAAAATGTAATATGTGTATTGCATGAGAAAAGTATTCAAATTGTGTGGTAAGAAAGATGCAGGATTCAAAAAAAATAGAATATGGTCTCTCTGGGAACTCATGTTCTAATAGGAGAATTAGATTCTATATTTCTTCTTCTAACCTCTCTGCAAGGATAGCATCACCAGCATTATTAGTAGAAATCAACCATTGCTACAAATGGCAAAAACAGTGGGGACTTCCCAAAAGGCTCTCAGCTACTCTCTCCTACCTCCCAAAGTTTGAGGTGCTTTCCCACCAAGAAAGCTACAACATCCCAAGTTTAGTTCCCACCATTTAAAAATAACAGCTCACTGTTATATAACAATTTCTTTGTGGCATAGTAGCAGATTGTGTTGGTACGTATTTCAGAGAGAGTATTTAAGTTTTGCGTGCCATTTTATGCCTTGTGGAAGACTAGTTTATCAAACTGGTGAGGTGTATGAGACTTTAAAAATAGATTAATTTTATTTGGGGAGGAAGGAAGTTAGAGGAGCGCTGGGTCTAGGAGAGTGTTTAGAAATCGCAGGGGTAACAGTGACTGGCAGAGATGCCAAAAAAGCACACACAAAAGTTTTTATTCATTAATTGAAAAAAAAAAAAAAAGCCTGAGGAACTTGTACATAAAGCTAGACCACGCAGAACAAGAGAGCCAGCTTCATTCTCCAGTGAGAAAGATGGGCCCCTTCCTAGTCCTCCAATCCCTAGGAAGACACACAACAGTTCCCATGCTTCTAATCAGGGCGAGGGCACTATTAGGTCAGAGATTTTGCACATTAGAATCACCCGGGGAGCTTTTAAAACTTTTGATGCCAAGGCTGCACATCTATTCAATTAAGTTTTAGGGGTGAGACCCAGGCATCAGAATCTTTCAAAGCTCCCAAAGTGATTCCAATCTGTGGCAAAGGCTAATGATATATGTTAGTTATTTCAAGCTCATATTCTCCAGACCCCTCTCAACAGGTCTAGAGACTGATTACTGGCTCACCTGATATCCAGGAGCAAGTAACCAAAACATTTCAATCCCAATATTTTTCTAGAATTTGCTGAAAGATTGGGTGACTCTAAAGATGAATTTCTCAGTTGCACTATCTCTTAGGAGGAACAGGCTTCAGACCAGGTTGCTGCAAAGAGTTGTGCAGGTTGTGTACAGCACAAGGATACCTGGCAAAGGAGATGAAGGGGCTGAAATTACAGCCTAAATTCTGCTTACCAAATCATAACCCTGACCTTGGACTTGGTGCAACTAGAAGGGGAAGAGGTGCTTATTTCTAATTCTCATAAAGGAGCTAAAGGGCTAATAGTGTCCCTGATTCAGGCCTGCCTTGAGACAGAGGCAAAGGGAGATTCAAGAACCATCTGCATCAAAATTACCCAGGATTTTATTAAAACACAGATTCTTGGGCCTTCACCCTGGACCTATTGAATCAGATCTCTGGGGATGGGCCTAGAAATCTGTATGTTAACAATATCTCAAGTGATTTTCATCAAGCTGAAGTTTGGTGACCACTGACCTAGGGATGGTCTTTCAATAAAAATAAATTGAGGAACTTTTACATGCTAGGCCCAGGCCACCTTTCAGGAATACAAGAACAAATATGACCCCATCTCTTCCTCAAGCACCCTGAGCTACTGGGAGACACAGATGAAAAGTATGGGTCCCAGGACTCCAAGCTATGACCACTGCTGGGTTTCAGATGGGCCTGGCACATTCAGAGAACCAGTGAGCAGACCCAGAGATCTCCATGGGAGGGATTGAAGCTCCTCCCAGGAAGAGTGTCAACCCCGTGGGTAGGAGCCAGGCACCACAAGCCCGACCACTAACAAAGCCTCTATTATCAGAAAGGAGGAGAGATTTGGAGACAGCTTAATGTCTGACATGTGTTTGCTCGTAGACCAAAGCCCCAGTGCCTAATCCCTGTTTACGTGCTATGGTTATATGTCTGAGTCCCAGGGAAAGCTGGGAGCTTATGCACTAAAACTGAAAAAACAGTTTTCCTATAACCCATGTAAACTCTTTGAGCAGAGGCAATTAGACTTCAGGACCTTACCAGTTGAGCATACACACGAAGGGGTAGGCATTCTTTGCCACTGCACAGAACAATAGCTCACAGCTTTGGCACCTCCTGCGCTCCTTGGATGCAGGGGGAGCCTGTGGTGCCCGGTGGACACAGCTGTGCCCAGGTGAGAGGGCACTATCTAACAGAGAGGTGCTGCGGCAGCAGAGGAGGGACCATCTGCGGGCACCAGGTGAAGGCAGAATTGTCTATGAACACGTGAGACCCACAGATACTTGGAGAGTGTTCTTTTGGGGTAGGGGTGGAGAGGATAGGGTCAGATATTAATGGCATTAGTAGGTGAAAGGGGGCCAGTTGCAGGAACCCTAAAAACACAGATAACAGACTCAGAAGATTTCAGCTTCTTTTCATTTGTCATCCCTTTTTCAGTGAGGATGTTGTGCCTAAACAGGGTGTCTTCTAATTTGTAGCCCAGGCCAAGCACTTGGAGGGGCCCTGAGGTATGAGCACTAGGATGGGGCAAGGCATTGAGACAGAATAACCCTAGGTTTCCTAAGAGGGAGGAAATGAAGGGGAGAATGTCATTTCCGTAATTTCCTTTGCCCCTGCCCACCTTTCCCCCATGGTCTCGTGTCACCCTGGCCCTCGCTCTCTCTGCTCCAACCATGAACCTTCTCTTTACTCCAAGACAACTGTCTCTTTAGCTTCCTATCCCTTAAACATGCCAGTTTGGATGCTTGAATTGCTTATTCTCTCATTTCATCTGGCCAGCTCTTACTAATCTTTCAGGTTTCAGCCAAAATGTCACTCACCCCGGTGGACCTTTCTGGTTGACCAGTTTAGTGTACAAAACATTAAATACAGTCCATAAATTCAGATGTGGAGAAAATGTAACTCTTTGGGGTGATAGAAACTGAATTTCAGTTTTAGTTTGGGTTCAACCAATAACTTGTACTTGGATCAAAATTCCAGACATCTGGTCACTAGTCATCTATTTACCCAGGAATCTATCTATCAAGATGTCTGTACCAACAGTCAGGGGCTTTCTTGGCTGCTCTGATACCAAATTTGCTGCTTCAATGCCAAGATTGGGTCATGGGGATTTTTGCTAGGCTCTCTGTCATCCCATGTGCCTGGAGTCAATACCACTAATATGCGATTATTTTCCTCCTCGTTTCTCTTGCTTCCATTCTGGAGGAATTATTTTCTGGTTCAGGGAAAAGTTGCTCTCATCTCAAACCCTATTCTGCTCAATGGTTGCTGAATTATTTCCCAAAATATCATTCTTTCATTTTGAAAGAATAATAAGAATGAATATCCTTGTAAACTTTATGGGATTAAAAAATTGTTAAAATTTTGTCAGCATTGTTTCCTCACCTCTAAGGACTCCAACCTAAATCTTCTAACAACAAGGGCATTCACATACATAACTACACCATAATGGCCACATCTAACAAAATTGTCTGTAGTTTCATAAAATCATCTAATATCTAATTCATATTTGAATTCCCCCCAAATGTTCTATTTCAATAATTTTTTATGCTTAAAAACAAAAACCAGGATCTAATTAAGAGCCATACATTGCATTTTCTCTTTATATCCTAGTCTATTTTAATATAGAACATTTCCTCCTTTTTTTAGGTTGTTGTTGCTGCACAATGCTGACTTTTGAAGGATTCATGACAGTTTTCCAAAAAGACTCAGAGTTTGGGAACAAAAGCCAAAGAACTCTTCTCCAAACTTTTCCTGAGGCAAGAAGTTTATTAGCCAACCTAAGCTGGTTTCCTCAGAACTGAGGGTTTTCCTGGCCAAGGGAATTTTAGTGCCAAAAGCCAAGAAAGTCTTGAACAAACCAGGCTAAATTTGTTACCCTCAAGGAAAAGAGGCACAGAATTGGATATTTGCTTGAATGGTTGCAAAGCACAGGTTAAGACTCTAAACAACAAAACAACACAACCACACTTGATTGATAAATGCTTTCATAGCATTCTGTGATTACTTTTTGCAACACTCATCATATTTTTGACTCCATTTAGTGTCTAAATTTCCCAATAATCAGTAAACTCCATGAAGGCAGGGATATGTATGTTTTCTCATTACTCTAATCCTCATAGTCCTCAAAAATATCAAATATTTATTAAATATTTATTGAATGAAGAAATAATTGAATGATGTCAGATATTTCAGAATTGAATGTATAAAGCAAAACTTGGTATCTATTTTCTGAATGCCTAGATAAGAAATCTTTAAATAGTAAGACTGTAGTGGTTGGTAATCTTGATACCTCTAATCACTGAATATTAATAGATTATGTTGCCACATGGAAAGTTTAATGAGCATCTGGTGCAATTGTCTTGGCCATCCAGCGAGATTCTGGAAGTTTAAATAATCTTCAAGATCAAATTCAGACCTTAGCTTTTAAGTCCTCAGAGGCTTAGTTCAATGAGGGTATAGATAAGGGTAGAGTGTATCTGAGAATCTGGAGACACTTAAACCATTGGCTAAGCAGCACTGGCCCATATACCAGAGTCCTAAGAAAATCAATTACACTGTAAGAAAATGCAATTAAATCAGGTAGAAATTAAAGTAATAATTCTACTCAATCCTTGTTCCATTCTTCAGATTTGAATCCCTCAGAGCCATTTAATGATTTGTATTTGAGAGGCCTGGAAGGAGGGGCTGGGGTTGGGAGGTAATTGAAATATGGTGTAATTCCAGACCTGGCTTGAACTTCAGGTTGGTTCAACGTCAAGTCTGGCCTTTGGGAAATCTTCTGAACTGGGGATTTGGTAACAGCCTTGAAGTAGCATTGGGTGCCTGATTGTATAGGATTCAGTTGGAGGCTGATGTGGGCTGGGGTCTTGAAGGGCCTGATGCCCACCACTGGCAAGGGTCCAAGAGGAAGACACCACATCTCAATGTAAGCTCTCGTATTCCTTTCTCCCTCCTGGGCAGGAATATTTATTTCAGATGCTCA
Source organism: Macroglossus sobrinus (assembly GCA_004027375.1). Lineage (NCBI taxonomy): Eukaryota > Metazoa > Chordata > Mammalia > Chiroptera > Pteropodidae > Macroglossus > Macroglossus sobrinus. Next base: position 316,815 of record PVKZ01000522.1, on the reverse strand, counting down.
TAGTCACTACAAAGTAGTAAAGAAAGACTTGATAGACAAGAGCATTTAGAAAAGAACTTCCTAACTGTGAAGAAATTTTGAAATACATGATGAGATATTGTCTTTTATCCTGAGCATCAACAGAGTACTTTTTGTGTCCTTCACACTAGGGTGGGGGACTGAGATACTGAGAAGATACCAAAGCATTTTAGAAGGAGATAAAGGGAATGACCATTCATGAAACAATTACTGTGTGCAATGTACATGACTTCATTTCATCTTTGCAGCAGTCCCAATGAGGTATTGTTTAAGGAAACAGGTTTAACAAAATCAAAAGACTTGGTAAAGGTTATATGACTGGGACGTGGCTGAGTATGAATTGATACCTGTGCTGTCTGACTCCAAATCTACCCCTTTCCCACTGTACCACACTGTGTTCTTCTGGAGATGCAATGGGACTGAGACCTAAGAGCCTCAAAAGTGGGAGCGTTATTAAATCCAAGTAAAGAACACAGTCATTGCTGCCATGCTATTTGAAGGGCATTGGAAAGACATTTTTGCTCCCCAATTATCTCTTCCACATCCACAACGCTCCCCGAAATGCATCGGTTTGAGAGGACTATTGGGGTCATGCCTCTCAGAGCCATTCTAAATGAACCAGTCTAATCCAGAGGTGATGGGCGAGGTCCTCTGTACTTGCCTCTCTGTCACTTCCATTCTGATGTATTCCAGATGCTCTAGCAGCTCCATTTCTCAGTATTAGCTGTGAACTTGAGAGCATTGTGTTTTTCCTTCTCTTTGGCTTTATTGTCCTTCTCCCCTTGGGGAGGAGGAGGGGTGCAGAAAGCCTGGAGGATGGCCAGATTTTCCATTTTGCAATCTCCAGCCACAGCTGCTAAAGCAAACTTATATTGTGTTTTATTCAGTGGCGGAAAACATGTTTTGTTTTGCACTCTTGTGTAACCATGAAACATCTGGGGTCGTTTAGCTTAAAACCTCCCTCTAGTGTCACATTTGAGCTAAGTGACATAGAAAAATGTTCACCTTGACTGTGTCACATGCATTTGGCTGCATACCCCACAGGGAGTCATCCTGGAGTAACAACTGGAACCCTTTAAACTAAAATCCCACAGCCTTTATTCTGTATCACATTGTCCTTTGGAAATGGTCAGGGCCCAGAAAATGACATTTGGGCACTCAAAATAGGGTAACACTTGGGAGGACTGTGAAAGAACTTTTCAATGCTTCCATCTGGTGGTTCTCAAACTTCAATGATCATAAGAAGCACCTGAAAGACTTGATAAAACTCAGATTGGCTCCCATCTTTAGAGTTTCTGATCTAGTAGGTCTAGGATAAAGTCCAAGAATTTGTATTTCCACTAAGTTCCCAGGTAATGCTAATGTTACTGGTTGAGGGTGGGCGGCTGAGGGGCACATTTTGAGAATCTCAGTTTTAAACTGCGGTCAACCTAAGTGAGAAATTGAACACAATACTACATGGGATTAGCAAAAACTGTATACAGCAGCAATGTTACGTTTTATGCTTTTTTTTTTTCTAAATGAGTAAGAATTGGTGCTAAAATGAGATGACCACATTTAATCTCGCTGATAGGAGGACACTTTGGTACAAACTTTCTAGAAATTAATTGGTAGTAAATAAATATTTATAGACATTGATTTAGTAACCCTACTTCTAAGTATTTCCAGGAAAATAATCAGAAATATACACAAAAAACAAGGTACCAGGATATTTACTGCAGATTTATATGAAATGGTAGACACTTGGGAATCAAAAAAATATACACTAGTTTATAAATTATAATAATATTCATACAATGACATATTATGCTACCATTTAAGTACTTAGGAAAACATTTTAATGATTAGAGGAAATGATCATGATATACTACTAAATAAAAAGCCCACAGCACAGAACTATATATGTAATAAATCAAACACATTATACGTATATACTGCTATAAAGAGCATATCATCTAAGGAAACACCGAAATGTTAACAGTGATGAATTCTGGATGGTATTATATTTGTACTATAGGTATGAGTCATTTCCCCCATACTTGATCTTCTAAAATAACATCTCACATACATAGCCTCACCCGAATTCAAAGGAGACTGTTAGGCCTGTTAGGCTGCCATATTTATATCAAATGATCCCACCCCCTCAGTGACCAGTGATTGAGACACCTGACCCAAAGTGAACCTATTAGAGACTCCATTACAAAATTGGACTACTAAACCCCAAAACTGTGGTTAGTCAGCTGTGAGATATGTGTAGACCTAGGACTGGTGGCCATTGCAGGTTGTATACATGTAGAAGAGGCTAGTATGAATCTACGGCTCTATTGGTTATTACAGCTTCAGGAGGTAAGTAGCACGTGCAGGTGTACACGCACACACAAACCCTCCTTAGAAAGCATGGGCAAGGATAGATTGTGAATATCAAACTGTAATCTTTTTGTCTCTTTTCCAACAATTTTTCTTTTTTGCCTTGAGCTAATTAGAAAGTTTCTCTTCTTTCATAATTCTGTCTAAAATTAACAGGTAACTTTTATTTGTTTATTAATACATGTTTGTTTTTTCTTAATCTCTAATACTAAATGATTGTTGCTTTTATTAATAGGAAAATAATACTAAAATTAAAGCATTGTGCTGCAGCTGAAAAAAATAGTTATTCACTGCAAAGTTTCCTGGTTGATTACTGGCTCTCAACCCCCACACTTTCCTATTTTTGACACTTTGAGATTCAGAAACTGAAGCAGTTTGGTACAAAATCCAGGATACAGTTTAAGTTTGGAAAGTGTCTGTGCAAAAGTCTTGTCCTGTACTGAGCTAAGCCCTGTCATCTCCCCCAGAGGCTCTTTGAGGACCCCAACAGCAAAGACTGATGTGAATAAAAGATACAGAGCATAGTTTCACCACTGATTTACGGACTTGAAAATTGGAATGGGTGAGTCATCCGCAATGTGAATTGAAAAGATTGCTGCAGAGCAGCCCACACTGTCATAAAAATTTTTCTGCAATATCATAGTAGCTCAATTGTAGCTTTTCATTTTTAGAAATGTGAGTGAATGCCATATATTTGGTTATCACTTTTTTGTGACATGTCAGATTCATGTGAAATTGCTTCAACCCCAAAGGGTAATACAATTCAGGAGAAGGCTATTTGGAATAAGCCCATTAGGTGATTCTTATCACTCTCAAGGTCATCATCTCATCCTCTTTTTGGGAATTACATTCTAACTAAGGTATCATTGGAATTGATCTTAAGAATTTTAAGATATGCTGTAAAATCTCTATGGGAAGGGCTGATTCTCTCATGTTTGATTTTACCCTCATTTTTTTGAGTGAGTGTAAAACATTCATGTTACTCTAAGAGATGAACCTAGGGGTTGAGTATTTGGAAGTAACTTTCTGAGGGGTTCAGCTTGGGGACCCAGAATTGTGGTTTAGACGTCTGGGATGATGTTGGAGATAAAGTCGTGATACAATTTAAGGTCTCCCAAAGTGTGCATGTTCTAAAAGGATAAGAGAATTGTGAAGGAGGAGGAAACTAATAGCACTTTAATAAAAGAGGAAATTTAGACCAGAGAGGTTCCATAAGCAGAATTTAAGAAAGCTGCCATGTCTGTGAGGAGAGCAATTCAGATCTGAAACCATGGAGTGAATTTGTGCCTAGAAAGAAAGAGGACCTTATCTAAGACCTGTGAGAGAAATGACTCTTAATTATGGATTGTCCAGCAGAGGTAACCTAAGTCTAAACCTGCAGTAGACCAAATTTTAATAATTATGCTCTGCTATCCCTTTGCTGAGGTAAAATATCACATACAGTAAAATGGATAACTATTATGATAGAAGACTAAGAGGATGAGGGTTAAGTTGAGGAGGCAACAGGAAAATACTGATTGCCTTTTCTTGAGGGAGTCTTTACCGCTACATATACATTAAGTAGTATTTATTGTATAACACACTACCCCATAGTGTACTATACAGTAAAAGACAACCATTAATTTATCTCGTAATTGTGTGGATTGGTTGAGAGGTCCTCCTGTGAGGGCAAGCTTGGCCGATGCTCTGGGCTTACTCATGCTCCTCCAGCCAGTTGACACATCAGTGGTGGCTGGATGATCTAGGATGGTCTCACTCGTGTTTGGCATCTAGAAGGTTCTTGGCAAGGGTCTGGCCACATCTCCATATAGCCTCTTATCCACTAGCAAGCTAACTTGGGGTCATTCGGAGGGTAGTTCCAGGGTTTCAAGCATGGCAAGAGGCTGAGTCCAGTGTTCAAGCATTTTCAAAGTCTCAGCTTACATCACCTTTGTAATGTCCCATTGGCCAATGTGAAATATATGGCCCAGCCAGATTCAAGGAGTAGACAAATAAATATCACTTCTTGATGGGAGTGGAAGAATTTATGGTCGTTAAAAAAAAAAAAAAAAACTACCACAAATAGATAGTAGAGTTGGTAAAGAAATAAACCAATAAACCCTTAGAACTATAGGGAAAGGGTTAGAATATCAAAGAAACAGTCCTTGGCTACAGAATTTATTCATTTCCTAGGTGCTATTAGCAAAACAGTGTCTCAATGTCATTTAGTCCAGCTGCAAAATGCTCTGGTGAGGAACAACAGCCCTGGGTTAAGTTCTCTCAGAGCCATTTTTGAGGATCTGGGTAGAACTGCAAATACCACGTTGGAACAATCACGGAAGTGTCTTAAATGTCTGGGATCCGTCTGTTCTGAAACTAACCAGGAAGGAGCAATTACTTTGGAATTTCTGAAAACCTATCTCTACTGGTTCAAGCAGGAAAGAGAACCTATTTTTTCTTTTTAAGGGTGGAGATTAAGAGCCAGAAGGTGCAAAGAGTAGATGGGTGAGTAGCAATGATAGGGTAGGTTAGTTGTTTGAGCTGGGATCAGGAAAAGAAAGAATATGAATGGTAAGCCTATTACCAGAGGTAAGTGATTAAAATTAATAATAACCCGAAGCATATGACCTGGAGAAAGGTTAGGGAACATTTAGAGAACAAGTGGAAGAAATTTGATAGTCTCTCGAAGCAGTTTTAATTTTTTTTTTTTGGATGACAAGCCAGCAAAGATTCTAATCTCAGCTCTGCCACTGTGACTCAACAAATCACCTCTTTTAGTTTTCTCATTGACAAAATGAGGGATTTTGACTGGACGATTTTTCTAAAGTTCTTTCCAGCTCTAACATCTTCAAGGAAGCTAGAAAAAGCATCTTCTTTTTCTTCATGAAGGGAATGAGGCTATGTTAGTCTAGGAGAAATACCCCTCAGAGAGCATTGGAACAGGCATTGTAGAAGATGTGCAATTTCCAGAGCTTTAGAGACACGATGGATCCCTATCACTCATTCAACGAATATTAATTAAGGGTTTTCTATATGTCAGACGGAGAAGTCAGTGGGCGACAGAAGCTTACTCCTGCTCTTATGGCGCTTACAGAATCATTTGGATCTGATCAAATGATTTTAGAGAAAAAAAATAAAAAAGGATTTGTAAGCACATGTGGCTTTATTTTTCAGTCACTTTTGAAGAGTGGATTGAATTTTCCAGAAATGGGAAGATTGAAACAATTGCAGGCAAGGATTATGTCTGCTAACTTCACCAATCTTCAGTTTCTTCATCTGCAAAATAAAACGGCAGACTAGAGGATCCCTAAAGTCTCATTCAGCTCCAAAATTCTGATATGGCTGCCTAGCAGTTCTTGGTGCTTTAGCTCAGCAACTCCATCTAGTGTCGCTTAGAAAACCACCACCAATTGTCTTGCTCCTGATCAATGAGAGCCACTAAAGAAACTGAATATAAATGAAGACAGGCTTGAGAATCAAGATATCAGAGTAAGGGGCTGAGGGTGATTATAGCTCACACTGACATAATGTTTTCTATGTGTCAGGCACTGTTCTGTGTGGCTCATTCATTTGTTTTCACAACAAATCTATGATAATGGTACTAATAACAGCCTTACTTTGCAGATGAAGAAACAGGGCATGTAAAGAGAAAGTAACTTGCCTAATAAGTAGCAGAGACAGAATTCAAGCCCAGATACTGGCCTACAGAATCCATCTTCTTAACCACCACACTTTCCTGACTCTAGCTAAGGTTATAGAATATTTATCATGTGCCAGGCACTGTTCTGAGAGTTCTGCACATGGTACCTCACTTGATCCTCTCAACAAGAGTATGATGTAGGCACTAAAATACCAGTTTTGCAGATGTGAATACTTAGGCCCAGAGAGATGAAGTAACTCGCCTAAGCTCATGTAGTTAATAAGTGGTGGAAACTGGATTCACACTTCAGTATTTAGCCATGGTGAAGGGAACAAACCAAAACATGCATCAAGGCTGCTGCCATCTCTCTAGAATTTTTTCTCCCATTTTTCTAAATGTCATTGCTTCATTATTCTTGGTACAGAAAGAGATGATGCAAGCATAGAATGCCAGACAGTTTTTTTGTTTGTTTTGTTTTGTTTTTGCCGATTATCAGAAGAGCCAATTCCTGAATTTTAGAATTTTCTAATTTGATTAATGGATATGCATGCTTGTACTTCTTTTCTTGATCTCTCTTGCTTCTCATTTTGAAGCAATGTTGCCAGGTAAGTAATGTAGACCTGAAGTGTCACTGGACATTTATGAGCACTCCCTTAGGGATTCTACATCATCATGGTTACATCTGCCACTTTTACGTAAACGCCTCCTGACTACATCTCCATGCCTCACCACTCTAATTGCCTGAGAAATGCATCTGCTTTCCTGTTGCATTGTCTTCTCAAACTCAAAATTCAGTATGTTTTAGCAAATACTTACGAGCACTTACTATGTGCCAAACACATATGCAAAACCCAGGAACCCTTAGAACAATGCATGTCACATGGGAATACTAGTAAAAGACAGTCCTCGCTTTCAAGTTTCACAGAGGCTAGTAGGGTAGATTGGTAACAGTCACTTATAACACAAGATGATAAATGCTATGATGAGCTAAGCGTGACATGCTTGCTTTGTTATACGCAGTGACATTTCATCCAGTCTTGAGAGGTAAGGGTAGGGTAAGTCAGAGTAAGTTTTTCAGACAACTGAGTCCTAAAAATGAAATCAGTATTTTTCTCTCCAAATTGGCTCCTTATTTCTACTGTACTGTCATTTTTAGTTACCCAGGCTTGAAACTTAATCACCGTGTACGTTTTCCTTGTTCACAAATCTATTTTTGAAATTAATCGTATCCAGTCAATTCTTTCTCCTCGATATCTCCTTCATTCTTTACCTTTCCACACTCAAGCTCAATCTTATATCTTGTCAAGACGGGAAGGACTCTTTGTCAAGCAAGAGTCTGTCATCTTAACCCTAATAATTCTCTCCTTTCCAATTCTTCCTGCACATTACTCCAGATTCACATGCCTAACATACTTTCCTGCTCAAAAATCTCAAAAGGTCTTTAGTGTCCAAAAAATAAAGACTTTATTCTGACAACATTCTGCCTCTAGCTTTTTCTTCCCTCTCCATCTGAATCTCCCACAGCTCTCATTTTAGAGCCTCTGCTTTTAATCCAGTGATAACCACTATCCTTCTAGCCCACTCACTCTCTACTCTTTCTGCATTCATGACTGTGTTGGCTTTTTCTTTGCCTTCAGCTCTTTTTTTTTAGCATAGCATATCTATATCCTATCTCTCATTATAGAGTCATTACAATTTTGCCTCTTCTGTGAAGCCTACCTTTAAAAAATTACAGGATTTATCGCTTATACTAATTAGCCAGCAATTAGCATATATTGCCTTTTTCTTTAGTCAATTGTATAAATGTATAATTTACATACAACTACAACTGTATGCACCAATGTAACCATCATCACATCGGATATAAAACATTCCCGTCAACCCAAACATTTTCTTTTGCTCCTTTGTGTGTAGCGTTCCCCTGCCCCAGTCCTAAGCAACCACTGATTTTCTTTCTGTCACTATAGATAATTTTTTCTCTGTTCTAGAATTTCATATAAATAGAAATATGGAGTATGTACTCTTATTTGAGTCAGGATTTTTTCACTCAATATGTTTTCAAAATTCATCCTTGTTGCTACGTATAAATTTGTTCTATTTTATTGCTAAGAGAATTGCATTGTTTGGATACACTTTTTTTTGGATATATACTTTATTTGCTTACTCATTCATGGGTCGATGAACATGTGGGTTGTTTTCAGGTTTTGGTTATTATGAACATTGTGCAAAAGTCTTTGTGTGGACATATATTTTAATTTCTCTTGGAGGGAATTGCTTGGTTGAACAATATGGATATCTTACCTTTATGAAAGTTTGCCAAAGTGTTTTCCAAAGTGTTTAGAACATTTTACATTCCTGTCAGCTATGTGTGAGTTCCAATTGCTCTTTCTCTCTCCAACACTAGGTTATTCTAAATCCTTTGCATTTTTGTATCGTAAATGATATTGATTTTTCATTTTACTTTCCAATGGTTCACTGCTAATATATAAAAATACAGTTGATTTTTGTATGTTGACTTTACTATATTCCCTTATTGGTTCTAGTAGCTTTTCTGTAGATTCTATAGGTATTTCTGTGTACACAATCATGTCATATATAAAAAATGATCTATGAATTATGGTCTTTATTGCACTAATTAGGATCTCCAGTACAATGTTGAATAGAAGTGTTGAAGAATGGAGTCCTTTCCTTGTTCCTAATCTTAGTTGTAAAGCTTTCAGCCCTTGAACATAAGCTGTTCTATAATTGGCATACACTTCATAGCTGCAATTTATTAGGTTGAGAAAGTAAGTTTCTTCTATTTCTACTTTGCTGAAAATTTTTTTATAAATGGATGTTGATTTTTGTCAACTGTTTTACATCTAATGAAATGATCATAGAAGTTTTTTCCTCTATTCTTTTGATGCAAATTACATAGACTGATTTTTTTAATTTGAAGCCAACCTTGCATTACAGAGCTAAACTATATTTGGACGTGATGCATTATTTTTCTAATTTATTGTAGGATATGTTTGCTAATAGTTTGTTAAGGATATTTGCATCTATGTTCACAAAGGATTTTGGTTTGTAATTTATTTTCTTACGTCTTTGGCTAGTTTTGGTCATAAGGTAATGCTCAATACTTAACATGAAATGGAAGGTGATTTCTAGTTCTTTTCTCTTGAAAAAGCTGTGCAACATGCACTTTTTTCTTTCATGTTTGATAGAATTTTTACGTGAAGTCATCTGGGCCCAGAATTTTCTTTGTGAAAGGATAATTATAAACTCAATTTCTTCAATAGATACAGAACTATTCAGATTTTCTGTTTCTTCTTGTATTGGTTTTGATAGCCTGTCTCATTTCAGTTCTAGAATTTTCATTTTGCTTCTTTTTTAGTGTCCTTTTCTATGCTGATTCCTACCTCTTTCTTCATTATTGCTATATTTTCCTCTCTAAACATATTTATAATAGCTCCTTTAAAGTTCTTGCCTGCTAATTCCAGCTTCTGGTCATATTGGGGTTGGTTTTTACTGATTCCTTTTTGTCCTGATTATGGATCACACTTTCCAATTTCTCCACATGACTAATATTTTTTAATTTTATACTGGACATTTTGGAAGGTGAATTCTGCTACCTTCTTCCAAAGCATGATAGATATTGTTTTAACAGCCAGTTAATTTGGCTGGACTCAAACTCCAAATTCGGTTTCCACTAAGATGGGTAGCAGCTAAACTAAAGCTTCCAACTGCTGCTTTCTGCTGGGCCCCTTGAGGTCTCTCCACACAATACTTGTATAGTTCAGTGATTAGTCAAAAAATTAGGTAGAATTCGTAAGCAGATATTGGTCTCTCTCGCAAGTGGTTTCCACTTTTTCATGATTTGCCCCATCATTTTTCACTCTGACAGCCCTTAATTTTTCACCTCTGACTCCTTGGGCCCGTAAAACTACAGCTTTCTGCTTGAGTTCTGGCAGCCCTTCACAGCAAGGAATAGGGAGTGCACTGAGGTAGAAAAATGCAGAAAGTACATCTCGTCCACTGCAGTTCACCTCTCTCAAGGTTGACTCTCTGTTACTCCCAAGCTCTCTGAAAGTTGTTTCATATATTTTTCCCCAAATTTATACATGTTAAATTAACCATGGGAGGGTTAATTTGACACAAGCTTCTTCATCACTAAAAGAATAGAAACTGTTCTGTTTTCTTGGAGAATTTGAGAAGATAAAAAAAAATGACACCCTCACCACCATCAGTTCTCCAGAATTCTCATTGAAGAATATTTTTAATGGAACAAATTTTACATTCACACACTCTTGACATGTCTCTCTTCTCTCACCTAAAGCCCAATGGGTTTTACTTGTGTATCCAATTAAGTTTAAAATTAAGTTTAAGTATAAAAACTAAATACTGCTGGATAAACCATCCATAGAATATTTAAAAATAGAATTTAAACGTAGAATAAAATTAAAATTCTTGATTGTGACTTCCAATGCTTTACACCAGGGGTCTCCAACCCCCAGGCCTCAGAGTAGTACTCCTACGTGGCCCATGAGGAACACAGCCCCACAGCAGGAGGTGAGTGGTGGGCGAGTGAGACAGGCTTCATCTGTATTTGCAACCACTCTCCAGTGCTAGCAATACTGCCTCAGCTCCACCTCAGATCAACAGATATTATATTCTCATAAGAGCAACCATCCCTGATGCCAGAAAGGTTGGGGGCCGCTGCTTTACAAGGTCTGGTCCTATACACGGCTCCAATCTCATCTCTTAGCATTCTCTTTCTAGTTCATTTTCTTCAGATATTCTAGCTTCTTACCCTTCCTTAAATACCAGAGCACTTGCTGTTCCTGTTATTTGGAATGCTTTTCCCTCAAATAGTTACATGGTTGCTCCTTTTGATTGTTCAGGTCTCTGATCATATATTATCTCTTCAGAGAGGCCTTTTCTGATTAACCTGAAAGAGCAAATCCTCTCTCCCATCCCAATTATGTTCTAACATCTTTTTCTGCTTTACTTTCTTCAAAGTACTAGTCACTATCTGAAATTATTCATTCATTTCTTTGAATATCTGGCTCATTGTCCGGCTCCCCACTAAAAGATAAGAGCCAAGAGAGCAGGATCTTTGTATGCCTTGTTTGCCAATGTATCCTTAGTGTCTAGAAACAGTTTGCCTGTCACAAATTTGTTTAATAAGTATTTATTGAATAAACAAATGGAGAATGATATGAGAAGTATTGAGGAAAATCTAAGTTTTTCCCCATTAAACTCATCTGGTAGTAAAATAAATTAAGATAAGAATATACTATGCATAAACAGTATTACATAAACTATATATATCCTATAATTAAAATAAAGCCAGTGTTTTGTTTTACTTTACAGCAGTAAAACATTACACAATACATTGTGAAATCATGTGAATCAACAAACTATATATTCTCAATTGGTAAGAGGGAAAAAAACCTAACTGAATAGTAAAAAAAAATCAATCAATCAATCAATCAAGCGCTGTTAGGGCTGTTAAAGTTGTATAACATGTAGCAATGAAGTAAACTCATGGTAGTGAAATTTGGGGATGAGGGGGCATGTAATATTCATTATGGTTTCCTTAAGAGATAGGCTGTTTCAAATCTCAAAGAACAAGTACATACTGATAATATTTAGCTTCAGAAGATTTACATCTTAATTTTAAAACATAATGCTCTCTTAAAACATTAAACAATCAACTCAAATTCAAGCCAATGCATCATTAATAATAATGCTATGTGTTTATACAATCATCGTCCAAGCTCGCAACTTCTATTAATATTTTGTTTATTTTATTATTATTTGTATTAAAATGAAGTTAGACATGAAATTAGCTTTGTAAGGAAATCACTTTGGTGTATTATTTAAACCTTTGAGGATAAAATGCAATGCAGGTTCTTCCAATTATGCAAAACTAGCAAGACATGTGAGGTGTAAAATGGACATTTATTTTTATTATTTTCCATAGAAGACCAGAGTTATAATTATAAGTTTCTCAGAAACCGTTTTTACAAATTACTTCATGGTAAAAATTGCCATAGAAAGTTTCCTGGTGAATAGCAGATGGATCAACTGAGTTTCACATGTTTGTTTCCCAAATGTAGAATTCAAAAGAGTGGTACTGATAGAAGAAAACCTAATTCTTAAAATGGGGATGTAAAAGTATTAGAAATATAATACTTTTTTTGCATGTTAACAATTTCAATCGATATTAATCAAACTAATTTGCTGTAATAGGAACTGATGCAAATAGATTTCATTAACAAGGTAATCTAAATATATGAAACTATACTTAAATCGATTCCCCTCAAACATTTTCTATAAAAGCCATTACTTCACCGGAAATGCTCATAGGGATGATCCATAGATCTAATAGTATTACAAATGGACAAACTAATAAATAAATAACATAGACAATAATCAAGGGTAAATGTCCTGGCTTTACCCAAATCATTTAATAGTATCAGAATTGGTAGTGCTCACTATTATTGCTCTTTATTTTCAAATTATTTAGAAGAATGATATTCTAACTCGAATGTCAAATAAGACCTGTTTGAGTGTTGCTTCTGAACGAAGCTTAAATATTCAACACTTAATCCTCTTCTGGGAATGTTGCTATTGAGATTCTGTTTTATAGCCTGATTTCCACCAAAAAGATTAAAAAAAAAAAAAAGGTGAAAGGAAGAGGTGGGAGTTGTGGGCAGGATTATCTTCATTATCTTGGCAGGCAGGTAAAATTTTGCCCTAGAGCTAAACAAATTTTGTTGATATTCTACTGTCAAATTATCTTGAAGTAAAAGATTTGCAAGAGCAAAGAGATAATTACATGAGCCAAGATTTGAAAACTTATAGCACATCAAATCATTTGGTGTGTTTTTAACAGGTCTCTTCTTTCACTTGCACAGCTACATAAGACAATTCATTCTATTCACTCTTGATATCCCAATCAAAATCTGTCTCTGAGACACTGGAGCAAATGTCGAAAACAGTAGAAGTTCTAGACCATAATTCATCAGTCTGAGTAGCTGCATTACGCAGTTGTTTCCCAAACACTTTCACTTTGGCCTGAATACCCGAAAGAGAAAAAACACAATTACCTATGAATTAGACTTTGTTTTTCATATATCTTTCATATACAAAAGATCAGTTCAATTGATCAATCAGTTGAAGAGTCAAAACATCCCCACACTACGGTGAGGGGGACTTTTCAGAGAACTTTGTGTACTTTTATGCACTGGGCCTTCTTTACAGTGAGTAGGTACTAAAGTGACATCATTAGATTGACTATCAGCATGGACTTGTGTTTGTATAACTTCATTTTCACATGTAATCTAAAAATGTAAATTACAGGAGAATTATATCAAAGGTAAGCCTACCTTATATCATTCTATCTTTCAAAACTTACAAGTAGTAAAAGAGCATAGATAATACTTTTCCAGGTCACATTAGGAAGGCTGGAATTTTAACCCAAGAAATGCTCCATAGTCCAAGTTCTTAAGGATTCTACCATACAATTCCTCACTATTTTTAAATTAGAAATTGCTAAGCATTCTGGCCAAGCAGAAATCTATAAGCCATTAAGCTCTTTGCTTACAACCCATTATTTTTTCTCCAAAACAACAGTTGGCAGAGGTAATACTACTAGTAGTAAATTATTAGATATCATAGCAGTAGCGTTATTCTAGAAAACCAAATAATCAGTCCTTTATACCTTACAGAAAAATACTTAATAAGATAATATGACTGGCTTTAGTGTTTTTATGCTTTCTTGAGAAAAATTACAACATGAAATGGAATTTTGATTTGTGGAGGAAGTAAAAAATAGAAAAAGAGATTTGGATACTTAGAAAATAACATAAGACTGAGTAGTTAGAAATGATGTGGAAGAGGCTAAGGAAAGATATCTGAAAAATATAAGAGAGTCTGTGGGAAGAAAAAAAAAGAAGCAATAGAGAAATTGTAACAAAATTATAGTTCTTTGCAATCTTACCTATGGTACTGGTAGTAGCAACTGCCTTCAGACCTCTGAAAAAATATTTTAGTGGAAATCTTTGATTACTGTAATGCAGGCTATTAATACCCAAGTTGAAGAAACATTGCGAAGAAACTTTTATGAAGAGTCCCTTTGTAACATGAATAATTACATTTGATATTGCTGAAGACCTAAAATTTTGTCTTATCTTTATTTTTGTTTATAAAATTATTACTAAATTCCACTGACTAAATCTACTTCTAAGCCAAGCATTATAAAGTCTAGAATAAGTATATATTTCTTTACAAAATAGATGTATACCCGATAAAGTGGAGTTTTAGTAATTTAATCAGACATTTAAAAATAATTTTTGTTCTCTTTATAATACATTTTATCACTGAGAAAATTACATCATACAGAGAAGCAAAAAACAAACAAGAAACCTCTAAAAATTAGTCAAAATCTTATCATCCAGAGATAACAACTTTATATTTCGATATACTTTTTGTCTTTTTCTATGCATTTTTTTAAAAAATGAGATCATGTTTTATAATCTATTTTCCCCTTTAATATATCATGTTTCTATATTATTAAATATTCTACATCATAATTTTATAGCTGCAAACAATCTGCTGTACAGATATAATGTAATTTATTAAAACCATGTTATTGGAAATCTTTAAACATAAATCTTTGTGTTATTCTACTGTCAAATTATCTTGAAGTAAAAATTAAGAAGCAGAATTTCCAGGTATGTATTAATCAACTAGAACATGAGTGAAAAAGTATAACATATAATGTTAATTATAGTGCCAGAGGAAAAGAGAGAGGAGCAATATTTGAACACATAACATCTGAGAATTTACTAAAATGAGTAGAAGGCATTAAGACTTGTTTTACAAAAGCATAATTTGTATTTATCAAAATAAAAACAAAGGAAACCATATATATGCACATTACAATAAAACTGGAAACCAAAGAGAAAAACTTAGGGGTACCAGAGGAATAAAGATTCATTCTCTTCAAAGGGGCAACTTAAGACAGAGTAATGCCTAAACCCTTTGGGTACAAAAGATTGAAAGTAAAAAGATATAAAAATATGTACTATGCCAATACTAACCTAAAGAAAGCTGGTATTGCTATATCAGTACTATATAACTAACATAGCTTCAAAATATATAACACAAAAGTTATTAGAATTATAAGACTAAATATATAAATTCAAAATCACAGTGGATGATTCTTAACATACCTCTCTTAGTAACTAATACAATAAGTAGACAAAAATTTCATTAAGATATAGAAAATTTTAACATGTTTAATAGATGTACAGAGCATCATACCCAACTGCAAGAACACAAATATATCTCAAGTGCATATGAAACACTTATAAAAACTGACCTATGTTAGGCCTAATAAAAGCTTCAATAAATTTCAGAGATTAAATCCACATGTTGTATAGTCTCTATCCACAGTGTAATTGACCTTGAAATCTATAACAAAAATATAACTACAAAATGGATGTATGTTTGGAAAATTTTAAATATACTTCTAAATAACCCATGAACAAAAGATAGAATTAAGTGGAAATTAGAAGACATTTTATATATCTAAAACTTGTAAGATTTGGTTAATGCCTGCTTAGAAGGGAATTTATGGTCTTAAATGCACATAATAGTATAGAAATATTATTTAAGCTTGACTAATTTAGATTAAAATTAACATCATACAAAAATATTACACAGATATTTCGAATATATTCCCATTTCAGAAGGTTTTTTTTTTCCTAACAATACCACCCACCTGAATTCTGCATGTGAAACTTAGTTGCCTCATCTGCCATTCACTATAAAAATTCTGAACATCAGTGATCTAATTTAACTCCTCAAGAATTTAAGGAAGAACAGCAAATAAAGATTTAAAAAGTAGAGGGACCAAGAGTGAACTGTAATGTCAACTCAGGACTTTAGGTGACAATGATGTGTCAGTGTAGGTTCATCAGTTGTAACAACTGTACCACTCTGGTGGGGGATGCTAATAATGGGGGAGGCTACATAGCTGTGAGAGCAGGGGGTATATGGGAAATCTCTTTACCTTTTCTTCAATTTTTCAGTGAACCTACAACTGTTCTAAGAAAATAGCTTGAAAATAATTTTTAAAATACTGAAATCTTTTTAAAAAATGTAAGCAGTTGGGTAAAACTGGAAATATTTGGTAATTCAATATTTTGTCTTCACATAAGCAAGTTAGTTATTCTTAACATAGTCTTTGTGTGAAATACCACATCTGAATATATATAGATATGTGTTAAATGAAGTTTTCATTTTTTAACAAGTCTGATTAATGAAAAAACAGATATCAAAAGGTCTATGTTAATCATTTATCTCAGTAATGTGTAAATCTAATATATTAATTTAAAAAATCAAAGCTGAAAAAATAAGTATATGGAAGGAAATAATAAATAATATAAATGAAAAAGAAAAATATACCAGAGAAATCAACAAGGCAAAGTTCAATTTTTGCAAAGATTATTAAAAATTGATAAACACCTGATGAAGCAGATCACAGAAAAAAAAAACAGAATAAAAAAAGCAAAAATTACTACAGGTCATACAGAATTTTAAAAGATAAAAGATTATCATGAACAACTGTCAATATATTTGAAAATTTAGATGAAATGTACAAATGTTTAGACAAATACAATTTATCAAAATGGATATAAAACAAAACAAAACTCTGAATAACCCTATAACTATTAAAGAAATTGACTCCATCATTTAAAATCTTACCATGAGGAAATCTCTAGGACTAGGTGTCATTATCAGTGAATTCAAACAAATATTAATACTAAATTTATTAGTGAATATATAATGCCAATTTATAGAAACTTATCCAGAGAATAATAAAAGATGGAACAACTCCAGACTGGTCAGCATAATCTTGATACTAAAACCTGAGAAAGGCATTTCAGACAAGATTGGGCATGTTCAAGGTGTTATGGCTGTAAACATGAGGAAGGCATTTCAAGAAAGAAAATGTATAGACTAATTTTGCTCGTGAACACAAATGAAAAAATCCTACACAAAATTTTAGCAAATCAAATTAAGCAATATATTACAAGAATAATACACCTTGACCAAATTGGGTTTGTTTCAGCCATGCAAGTTTGATTCTATATTTCAAAACCAGGCAATATAATTGACCACATTAACAGAATAATAAACAAAATATATGATCATTAATAGCTTCAGAAAAAGCATTTGATAAAATTTAATATCACTTGTGATTTAAATCTGTAGCAAAAGCAAAAAATAGGGAACATTTCTTTATGATAAAGATTGGCTACAAAAAAGAAATTATAGAAAAACCTTATCAAATCATGACATATTAAATAAAGTCTTTCTCTCTGAAAATAGGAATGAGAAGGGGTCCCCATCACCTCTTCTGTTCCCCACACTGTACTGAAGTTTTTAGTGCAACAGGAAAAATAAGATAAAAGTATGAACATCAAAAACTATTTGCAGATTTTTTATACATGTAGAAAATCCAAAAGAATCTGCAAATTATTATAATAATAATAAATGAATTTAACGAGATTTCTAGATACAAGGTCAACAAAAATCAATTTAACTACATATATTTATAGAAAATAAAAATTTAAATAATACTAATTACAATAGCAAAAAAAAATAAAAATAAATCTAATGACCTCCATATAGAATGCCATAAAATGTTTTTAAGGGAAATGTAAAAACCAAAATAAACAGAGGGATACACTATATTCATGGATTGGAAGAATCAATATAGTCAATATGTCCTTTCTCTCCAATTCACTCATAAATATGATGCAGTCCCAGTCAAATTCCCAGTAGATAATTTGTGGAAATGGATGAACTAATTCTAAAATATACCTAGAAATTTAAAGGGCTCAAAATAGCCAAGACATCCATGAAAATGAACAAGGTTAAGAATTATTATTGATTCTTAATAGAAGCTACAGTAATTAAGGCACTGTGATAATGGTGTGAAGACAGGTAAATAGATAAATGGAACAAAATAAAAACTGTGGAGAGGACTGATCCATATGCTGTAGAAGGTAGATGTTGTTTACACTTCCTCTCGTTATTACATCAGAAGTATAACGAAACTACAGAGCAACTATCACTGAGAGATACCTGAGGTCTGGCTGAACAGAAGTCCTACAACTGGGGACATACACAGGAAGTCACCTTGAGACTGGTAGGAGTGAGGGAGCTATGAAATGGGCAGGTCCCACAACCATGTGTGGCAGTTGAAATTCAGTAGGATTATCTTGGCTGCAGAGTCCCCTCCCCACACTGAGGACTGAGGGGTCCCAGCCTCACACTAGGTTCCTAGCCCAGGGGATATTGTGGCTGAGTGAGACTAAGGGCTGCAGAAGTTGCAGGCATTCCTCTTAAAGGGTCCGTATGTGGACTCGCTCACTGATGGACTCACTCACTCTGAGCTCCAGCACTGGAACAGCTACTCAAAGAGTGCCAGGACTTATGGGGAGACACTGATTTGTCAGGCTTCAGGGTGGGGGCTGGAAGGTTGGCTTTGTCTCAGAAAGAAGTGTTGGCATTGTTCCTTTGTTGAGCCCTCCCCACTCCCAGCGTGTAAATGCAGGCAGTGCCATATCTGAGTCTCTATCAACCTGGATAACACAGGTCACTCCGCACAGGTAATTTACCTGAGACTCCGCCTCTCCCAATTTGTGGGCCCACCCAAACTGCCTCCAGTGGTTTATTTCATACAAATGGCCTGTCTTGGCTCAAGTAGTGGACTTTCTTAAAACCTTTCAAAGCCTCACAAAACCCAAAGTAGCAGCAACTGGCCTCAATGTGCCCTGTACCTCTTGCTACCCCAAGTTCTGCACTAGCAGAAGCTGGATTCGGTTCTGGGCTTGGCCTCTTGAGGCACCGATAAGCCCCAAATGAGTGGCAGCCATCTATGGATTGCTTGGCGACTCTTACTAGGTGGCCCCAGAAATGCACAGGCTGCAGCTGAACTTGGCCTCCAGCTGGACCCCTCCCAGGAAGCCTCTGGGCGGGCACACCCAGTTTTCTTCTTGGACCAGAGCCACAGCACCACCCAGGACAGTATCTGAGGAGGACACACCCAAAGGGCAGACTGGGCATGCACCAGAGCCCTGCTAAAGTGAATCCTGTTCTGTAGAGTCAGCTCTTCACTGGCCAGTCCTCACAGCCAATCACCCCAGGGGTCAATCCCTCCCATCAATGTGCAAAGAGCAACCAAGGCTCAACTATAACAGGAAGGCACCCACAACCCACACAAGGGACACCCCTTGAGCACTTCGCTCAGGTGACCAGGGAAGATTGTGCTACTGGGCCTCACAGGCCACCTACTTCATAAAGTCACTCTACTGAGACTGGGAGACTTAGAAGTCCTATCTAACACATAGAAACAGATACAAGGAGGCAGCCGAAATGGAGAGACTAAGAAACATGTCCCACATCTCAGAACACCAGGATTCTCTAGGTCAGGCTAGATAGGAGAGGGAAGGACTGTGACACAGGAAACATGTTGAAGGCATTAAGATCCGGCTTTCTATAGCATATGCTGTTTTTGAGTTGCCTAGTGCTTTAGGGGGCTCATATTTGTTACAGAAAAGGAGAACAGACTCTCCCCACCCCTCAATAGTGCTAACGCGGAAACATATTTCTGCCAAAAATGGAATTATTCTATTGATATTATACTTATTTTATCTGTAAATCTGGCATATACCATTATTCCTTACTAAATGAAATAGGCAAAATACCAAAATACTTTTTAAAAACAGATTAATTAATGAGTGATTATCTCTAGGGAGAGGCCCTGATTTGAGCTGGGAGAGGGCAAGGCTAGGGTAAAAGGATAGGAAAGATTTATTTATGTATTTGTGTATTTAAACAATTTGTTCTTTCTTTTTATTTATTTTTATATGGTGACATTGTTTAACAAAATCCAAAAAAATTTCAGCTGTACACTTTAACAATAAGGCGTATATATATTTACACTGTATTTTCACCTTCCATGGTTAATTTCTTTGTCACCACATATTTGACAAAAAAAATTTTCACTTGATATTCTTTTGTGTCAGTTTAACTTTGTGTATGCATGTGTATGCATGACCTATTCAAATATATATGCATTGATTATCAAAAAATGTGGAAACAGACTTATGCATATATAGAAACTTGATTTATGACAAAGTTGACACTGCAGGGCAATAAGGAAATGCTAATCTTTTCAACGAAAGATGCTGAGTCTACATGGGGAAAAATGAAACTCTACCTTGCATTCATAAAAATCAATTCTGAATAAGCTGTGGATCTTAATGTAAAAAGTAAAAACGATAAGTTTATAAACAACAATATAGAATGCTTTAAGCATTAAGCATACAGAAAAAGATTGGTAAGTTGGTCTACATTGAAATTAAGAAGTACAGTATATCAAAAGACACTAATAAGAGTAAAGAAGCAAGCCACAGTGGGAGAAGATATTTAAAACATATTTAACTGACAAAGGACTTGTAGCCAGAATTTATTAAGAACTTTAAATCAACAACAACAAAAAAACAATCCAATAGAATGATGGGCATATCATCAGAGGCTATCCTAATATCCAATTAACATTGAGAAAGGTGTTTTCTTACTAAGTTAACTTACAAAACAAGAATGCAAAGTAAACCATCGCCACACACCCTGCAAAAGAACTTAAATGTAAAAGACTGACAATCCAAGTACAGACAAGTATGTGGACATTATAAACTCTCACATGCTACTGGTAGAGTGTACACTGGTACAAGTATTTTAGAAAACTACGTGGTATTACAAAATTTAATATAATGCTCTGTACCAGTAGTTCTAGGTAAATAACCATCAGAAATGTATATGCATATGAAAAGTACGTGTATAAGATTGTATATAGCAACATTACTTACGATAGCCCTCAAATGGTAACAACTCAAATGTACTACAGATTTAAAACTGTTGGTGTGTTCATACAATGAACTGCTTTGTAATGATGAAAAACAAATGACTGCTATATGTAACAGAACGGTTGAACCTCACAAATATAATGTTGAATGAAGATGCCAGACATAAGAAATGCTACAGTATGATTCTATTCATATGAAGTTTAAAAAAAAGCAAACTTGGTTTCTCTGAGGAACTGGGAGGGTTTGGGGTTGGGGTGATATAGGGACTCCTGGGTTTTTAGTAATGTTCTATTTCTTTGACCTAGGTAGTGGTTATACATGTTTAGTAAGTGATAATTTAATAACTTAAGATTTGTGCACTTTCTTATATATATGCTGTATTTCAATTAAAGTTTAAAAAATGTAGTTCAATAAAAAAAACAAGGATGCAGATTTAAGAGTTAAGGAAAAAACAATAATCATTGCTTTGTGAAGCAAAATATCAGATATTGTACAGTGCTCCTCAGAATGTGCTTTCTTCCTTGGAGCTGACGAATAGTCTTTCCTCATGTTCCCTAAAGATAGGGACATTCGTGCTTATATTTATCTACATATAGCACCAAGCACCCAGAATGGTTTGCAATAGCTTAATGAATGTAGAATGACTGGAAATTTGATTTTAGTCAGTTGGTCCTAGAATTGGAAAGAAAAACAGTGAGTAGAGTTAGGAGCCAGTTGTGGCACAAGCAAATTTTCTTAGCAATGTTATTAAAGTTCTCAATCAAGATCAGGCCAAAATTTTATTACTATCAACTCTAAATAAACCTTTTATTTTTACCTTATATACTGTTAAACTACTATTAAAATTCATATGTAACTCCAAAAGTATATTAATGTAATATGAATTATTAGAAATGTTGGCTGGATATACTGATTGGAAAACAGATTTGCTCTCTCTTCTGGATTTCTCAAGTTAGCCTTTGTTATATTATCTTTGGTTGTTTCATTAGACTGACTTTTCTTCACCCCAATTTTGATTAGGTGGTATTATTATGAGGGAAAATGGCGTAAGGGTGTATGACACGTTTATATTTTATTATATATTTATGTATAAATGTACATACATTTGCTTGGGTAAAGGGTAGGTAGGTAGTGATGGTGGACACAAGGTTCAAGGAAAGGACAGATGTCTTGAGTGGCATATAGCTTGGTGGGAAGGGAAACTGGTAGAGAATTGAAAATTCTATTATAGCACAAAAAAATGTTCTTATAGTCACATAATCATTCCACAAATATTTATTGATTTCCTTATATTTGCAAAATATTGTTCTAGCTACTGGGAATACAATAATGAACAAATCAGATATGATCCCTGCTCTCCTGGAGCTTACATTCTAATGCGAGAAACAAACATTAAACAAACTACACAATTATTTCATGACAACTGTGATGAGTGCTACAGAAGTATATGTGCTATATGACATATGAAGAATGAGGGGATATAATTAGGGGATTAAAGGGGAAGGATGTTTGAGCTGGTTTTTAATAAAAAGACTTAAGTAATGATGATGATGGGGAACGGGAGTGGTATAATTTCAGAGTATTGCACGAAACAACGAAAAGGTCAGCGTGACTGGTGTACAGTGAGTAACAAGAGTGGCCTTGGATAGAACAGGTGTAGTAGGTGAGGACAAAAAGCATGCAGGGACTTATAGATTGTGTTAATAATTTTGTTCTTTATCCTAGTAATTGCAAGATGACATTAAAGGGTCTTCAGCAACCATCCCAATGTTTGAAGCAGGTTGGTACTGCAGAAAGAGTTTTGGTCTGGCAATCAGATCTAGAGCAAGGAAATTATCCATCTCCTGGAATGGCTTCCTTATTCATAAATTGTGAGTTTGGACTAAATGAGCACTCAAGTTTTCTTCAGCTCTGAAGTTTTATGAAGTTTTATTCAAAGCCAAAATGTCAGTTCCAGGTTACTTAAAACTTTAAAGAAATTTTTTTATTACAGTTGACATGTTAGTTCCAGGTGTACAACATAGTGACTAGACATTTATATAACTTATGAAGTGATCACTCAGAAAGTCTAGTACCCATCTGACATATGGGACACTTTTTGGTGAACTATTCTCATTTGTAGAAATGAATATCTTTTAAATCCAATTAAGTGTCATAACCGAATCTACATAACAGTGATAAGGCTTACCTTTCCTTATCTCGAAGGGTAGGAAATCTTTAAGATGAGAAATGGGAAAGAAAAAGTAGTGACCAGATGCAAAATAAGTGTAATCAATACTTAGTAGGCAGATGAAAGCAAGAAGGGTTAAATTCATCTTACTAGGGTCGTTTAATTTAAAGGCAGCTACTAACAGTCAAGAGGAAGTTCAGGAGTGGGAAGGGATTGTTTAACGGCAAGCACCATTTTCAACAGTAGCTCTCTAACCCCCTCCCCACACCATTTGACATATATATCATTGACATTTCCTCAAGCTTGTGTAGTATGTTATGTAGAAAGTTTAAAGCACCCAATTCCTTGACATTTGCTCAAATAAAACTTTCTATTTAAAAATTCTGGATCGGAAGCGCCGGCGACTTTACAACCTGAAGGACAATAGTGAGTGCTTGCTGCGTTTTCGGGGAAGGAGTACATAGGTGTTAATGCTAAATAGGACCTTGGAGATCCTTTAAAGTACACACCTAATTTT
Organism: Macroglossus sobrinus; assembly: GCA_004027375.1. Taxonomy (NCBI): domain Eukaryota; kingdom Metazoa; phylum Chordata; class Mammalia; order Chiroptera; family Pteropodidae; genus Macroglossus; species Macroglossus sobrinus. Next base: position 293,191 of record PVKZ01000522.1, on the reverse strand, counting down.
ACAGGTAAGACACAAGGAAAACCTTCGAGGTGAGGTGACTTTCCCAAGGAGACACTAAGTGGGGAACCCAGCCACAGTCCGAAGATCCTTCCACGACTCTCGGTGGGCTCCTGGGTGTCCTTTTACCTGTGAAGCCGCAGCCATCTTCTTGGCTCGGAGGAGTACGTAGGGCTCTGGACGCGGGGCGGCCTCTGAATGCCTGACTGCTTGCGGCTTTCCTCGCTTTTCAGGGTCGCCCGCTTGGTCTCCCTCCTCTTCCATCGTAGGTGCTGGGGAGGACATGGGATGCAGGGTGGGCACGGCGCCCGCCACGAGCCTCAGGCGCTGGGAGAAGCGCAGGTTCTTCTGAATCACCGAAAAGACGTCAAAACAGGTCGGAGCGAAGTGGTCAGAGCAGATGACGGAGCGGTCATTCATTGTCCCCGTACTAGTCGGCGCCGCGGCCCCGCACCAAGCGGTCTCATAGCAGCCGCACGGCCCGGTCCTTGGGGAAGCGGAACAGAGACTTCCCGGACTGGGTGGTGTTGCCGCAGTGGGCGGCCACGCAGCGGGTTGGCATAGTGGTGGCCTTTGGAGCCGGGGTGCGGGATCTTTTGTCCCACGCGCGGCGGTCGACGCCGCGTCGGGCCCGTTTCCTCCCTCCACCTCCAGCCACCGGAAATGCGGAACTGAGGCCCAACCTCAAGGCTTCCCGGCCCTAGGATATCTTCCTCCTCTACTCCGCAGTCCTCCCTCCAGAACAGTTGGCTACAGGCAGAGGATACAAATTTCGCGCGGGCAGAGCTGAGATGGGCCGTAAAGAGGCACGGACCGGAAGTGGTGGTTGTCATAGCTACTGAAGTGGCCAGCCTCTTTCCAGTCTCAGCCTTCTTCCCATCTCCCACTGTTTTTATGAGGCCAGGAAAATCGAACGGGGAAAGGCTGACGCACTGGGCCCCCCACAACATAACCAGATGCTTTATTGACTGTGTTGGCCCGGAGATTTGGGAGAGGACCAGACCGGAAATGGTTGTTTCCATAGTAACCCCTGAGCGGGTTGCCTGGGAGATGACCCCTTTCGGTCTCTCTGAATCTTTGCTGTATCGTCACTTCTAAGGCCGATCTAACAGATCCTGGACTGTCTCTCCTGCCATGATTCCCGGAAAATACCGCTCCGTTTCTGGCCGGGCTACGAACAACGTAGGTTGGGTCTCCTACTTTCCCTTTCTTTTCATTCGTATCGTCCTTTCTGTCTGGCGTCTTTGTCTTAGGTGATGTATTATTGAGACCATGACCTATGAATCTGCTTATGGTATTGTCTGACTGAGGCTTGAGATTTGTAGACTGGACCAAGGCATTTGGAGGGTTTTAATATTGTATGGTGGGTACTCAAAAGACTTGTCCCAGATCTGGGCTTCCCAGAAGGTGGAGCTGGTCTGCTGTGAAAGGCTAAGGTTCGTCTAAATTTCTTTAACAAGTTTCTTTTTCTTTTTCTTTCTTCTTTTTTATTAATAACAGCTTCTCTAACCTCCTTCACCTGTTCCATTGAGGTATTTACTTAGGCCTGAAATGGCAAGTGTCAAAATCCTTAGATGCTAAGTAGAGAGCTAAATTGCTGCAGACATTTTGGAAAATAAATCACAGTGAAACCTTTTAAGTCTTAGTTGTGATTTTATTTTTTTTTTTCAACAAATCCTCAGAACATGATCATATACCAGAAACAAACAAAAAACAAACATTCTGTTTTATTCTATTTTTGAGGGGGTATATCTTTATCTGTACTATTTTTGGGAGGTGTGTGTTAAGAACATATTTTATGTTTTAATTTTTACATTGCAGGTGAACTGTGGGCTTCATCTGGTTATTCAAACATCATCCCTTCCTGACAAAAACAAAGTAAGAAATAATAGCATGATTTAAAGGGTAGAGTATAACTGGAAATTTTCAGTATATTTATTTTGGTCTCCAATCTAAACCTAATTTTTTATTTTCTGCCTACATAAAGCCAAAAATCCTTTGTAAAAAACTGAATTTTATTTCACCAGTTGAAAAAGGTAAGGGGTTTTTTTTTTTCTTGACATTTGAACATTTCTTAAATCAGAATCCTTCTTAAAGTTGATGGCATATTATAGTTTAATTGGGAAATAATTTTCTTTCTTAGTAATGGATAAAATGATGGTATATATTACTACTAATGGAATCTTATAATGGGTAAAATGTGATAATTTAGGTGGACGTATCTATACATTCCATTTAAAATCAGGGGAGAAAAATGGATTAGTAGTGGAAGTATATTAGGTTTAATGCTATTTAGAACTTAAGATATGAACATGAGATTCTTTTTTCCCAAACAGTATATGCATAATATCTCTGATATTTCCATAATTTCTGGCTTTTGGTTTGATTTTTGAGATTCGTGTGTTTTTCTTTTTCTCCTGTCTCATCTTAGCACTCACTAACATACCCACCTCCCATACAATTGTGTCTCAAGACACAATATAATTTTTCTACTGTGACCAAGTTGTACACCTCCAAACATCACAATTCAGTTTTTTTTCCTAAAGAAAGTGTTGAATAGATGTCACTGGAGGAACTCTTAAGAAATAGGCAGAATTTACAGATAACAGATTGAGGAGGGTAAGTAGGGATGTGAAGAGGGTGGATGGAAGGACACCATTAGTTAGAGGCAGCGGTTGATTACAGTATATACAATACTTGGCAACCAAACCATTTAATCATCTTCAATAAATAACAGTTAGCTAGATTAATTGAAAATATTCCTATTATAATTGGACATAATGTATTCCTTCCAAAGTTTTGCTAATTGATTTCACTGGATAAATCCTATTCTACCAGTGTGTTTCTAGGAATGATGTGCTTCATCCAAATTCTTTTCAAACAATTTTCTGTTTTAGACATAAGTTCTAAGAAAATACATAATTCATAAGAGATAAAGCAAATATTATTTTAAAATGCATATTTATGGTTTTTGTGTGGTTAATCATGACAGGTTGATTTAAAAAAAATTCTCCTATCAACTAATTTAAAACCAATTTAGAGAAATCTCTTCTTGGAAGCTTTAGATATAAAATTTTACTATTTTGTTATGTTATAATTGAACTTTTAAAGGAATTCTAATCATAAAAATTGAATTTTCAACAGAATTTTGTTTTTATTGCATGTTTTTTGCTTTTAGTTTTGAGAAGATGATTCTTTTAATTATTGTAATTGTGGTGAGGGTTTGGAGGATTTGGAAATGCCTCAGACTGGAGCATAGTTTCATCTGACCTTTTGAAATTGACTCTGTGTGTGTGTGTGCGCGCGCGTGCGTGTGTGGTAAAATACACATGACAAATTTACCATTTTAATCATTTTAAGTTATACAAATCAGTGGTATTAAATACATTCACAGTGTTGTGCAGCTGTCAGCACTATCTAGTTCCAGAACTTTTTTTGCCCAAAAGAGAGCCCCTATACCCATTAAACTGTCACTCCCCATGTCCCCTTTCCCACGCCAATAAAGCCACAAATCTACTTTCTCTCTCTGTAGATTTTCTTATTCTCAATATTTTATAAATGGAATCATACAGTATGTGACATTTTGTGTCTGGCTTCTTTCTTTCAGCATGGGTTTTTTTCAAGGTTCATCTGTATGTTGATCAGTTATTGCATGTTGTTTTATAACTATCTTTATTATTGTTAAATTCTTATCCAATTTTTTTTAATCAAATAATGTTTGGGTTTTTTTTTAGGTTGAATTCAGGCTAAATAAAGAAACACCATCATTTCCTGGTCGACTCTTACAACATGACCTTGAAAGAAACTACTCAAGTAGGCAAGGTATTGTCAATGAGTAGAGATCATATACGGTTCATCTTTGTTGGGTAATATAGTTTAATAATATTGATTTTCTAGATCCAAATAGACTTGAATTAAAAATGAAATAGTTCATTGGTACCAAATTGATTTGGTATTTGTTTAAATCAGAATTGATTTTATATACACAGCATAGTAGATTCTTTCTGATACAGAAAAAGATGTATTTAGTTTGAGGATGGGCTATGTACAAGAAAATGGGAATGAATCTTTCAAATACTATATAAGAACTTGGAAAAATGGTTAATTAGGGAACACAGATCTTTAGGAAACAGGGAAACAGTGGGAAGAGTGGAAAGAAACAGTCTCTTTCCTATATTAGCACATATAATTATAGATATTTTATATCAAAGCCCTTAAACTTTAGTGTGCATCACCTGAACTCTTGTTAGGAATGCAGATTCTTAGTGCTCCCCTTGCCCTTTTCCCCATCCCCATTCTGATTTTGTAGGTTTTGGGTGGGATTTGGAAACGTGCATTTAAATAATTCTCAAGTGGTTCTGATGGATTTTGTAGATCTTGGGTGGTTTGTGGACAACCTTTTGAAAAATACTGCTTTATATGCTCTGGTTATATTGCTTTATTTTTCAGTTTAAGGAGATATTTTTCTATTGTATATTTCAGTTTTTATTGCAGTTTTTATTTGGTTGCTAACGACTGTTAGCTATCTATAATGTGCTAATATTAAGCACTTATATATACAGTACCTCTTAGGAGTTTGTATGAGAGGGCTGATCAGTATAGTACTCTCTAGATTGTTCATCTCATTACTGCATGAACATGTGGCAATTCTGAATATTAGATTAGTTTTCCTTGTTTGTTTCATTACTTCTGGATCTTCCTCTTAGGCTCATATCTAATATGACATGATGTTTCTTTTTCCTATATTCTACACTATTGTCTTGGTCAATTGCTGGACATAACCTCAACCTAACCATAGTTCCACAGTGCAGGAAACATCTGTCTTGCCTTCTTTGGTTTGGTTGATTACATATTTATCAAGTCTGTACTGTCTACCAGTCATAGTATTAGGCACAGAGTTATAGATGCAAACGTGGAAGTTCTCAAGTAGGATTTCTTATTTTTGCATTGTGAATTTTTTTCATATTTTTGATAACAATATCTTAACTTTGTTTTCTAAATTGAGTCAAACTTAAATATTTTCCCAAGCTATTCTCAAGTTAGAGGAGGAAGTTGGTATACATTTTTGCAGATGCCTGGCCAGGTAAATTTATTTAAGTGGGAAAGTATTAACTGATATTTGCTAATGAGGAAATAATATGGAGGCACTGAATTTTGTGAATATGAGTGATGAATAAGGTGTTATATATAAATAGTGACCCATAAAATACAAATTAACTCTTTAGGGAAAAATAAAGTCATTTGTTTTTCATTAAAAGCTTTTATTCAAAATCATTCTCTGTGATAGGCTACTCTCTTATACCTGGTTATTTTCCAAATGTGCCTCCTCCATAGTTCCAGACAGTTTCATGGAAAGAAAACTAGCTACCACATAGTGTGTAGCTGTTTTCTTGAATTTTGCTCACTATTCTACTTCCAAAGGCATAAAACTTTAGAAAATTTATAAGTAGCACTCTATCAGGAAAAGTGTGGGGACCTCTATTTAACAAATGGCATCCTAGGGAGGGAGGGGGAAAATAAAAAAAATAAAATGTTAAAAATAAATAAATGCATCCTGATACCCAATCATCACAATTTTTAATTTTTCCATTTTTCAAAATGAATCGAATATATGTATTTAACTATTAAATAATACTGGTTTGAACTGCGTGGGTCCACTTATATGTGGATATTTTTTCAATAAATATACAGTCAGTGCTTTGTATCCCTGGGTTGCACATCTGTGGTTCCAACCAACCCTGAATGGAAAACAGTATTTTCAATCTGCTCTTAGGAAGCTGTGGATGCCAAGGGTCAACTGTATGCTTTGTTCTATGCCATTTTATATAAGGGACTTGAGCATCCATGGGTTTTAGTATCTGCTGAGGGTCCTGGAACCAATCCCTCACAGACATCGAGGGACTATTGAAGATTTTGGGGAGTCAAAAGTTAGACTTTGATTGCATGGGGGTTAGCACCCATTCCCTGCTTGTTGTTCAACTTAAATTAACTGGTAGTACTCTCAATCTAAAGTAAAGAAACTCTGTTTTAGTTAGGCTGGTTTTAAAACTTGGTATGTGATTTCTTTTAGGCTTTCAGATGATTGTTGAGAGTTAACCACTGTATCTTTGAAATTTTAAAAGCATCAGGTATTCCAAGGACTACTATGTAGTACAATCTCATTAACCAGGCCTTAATTGATTAAACCCCTTAATTAAGAATTCTAAAATGTGTATATAGAGAGGAAGAGACAGTGCTTGACTCTTAAGATTGTGATAAATCACTAGAAAATCTAAAATCAGGATTTTGGTTACCAAAACACTCTCAAAGGCAAGGCTGAGTGAACACACATATTTGACCACATACTATATTATCCAGCCAGCCACGCATCCACCCACCCAATCCATCCATCTTTCTTTCCATTTATTCACTCACCTATCTGTTTACCCAGCTGTCCATCCATTTATTTAGGGTTCAATGCAGTGAAGATTCTTACCAAATGTAGACCATTATGCCTCTAAAATACTTTGAGATCCTAATTATGAAAGAATTCAAAATTCAGCATTTTAATACTGAAACACAAGAATTTCTGATTTTTTAACAGAAATAACATATACAAAATAGATTTCCGATTAAGTCTTAGTAAATTGGAAAATCAATTAATTTACTGATTGTCTACTGAACTTAGATTCTTCCAAGAATGTAAAGGATGTAAAATGAGGTCCGTCTCTCAGGGAGCTTATACATTTAATTTGGAAGCGAAGGACTACATATCTGGTAAATTAAATAGTGATATATGAAATAAACAGGAAATATCTCAATTAAAATTTTGGTACATAGCAATGTAGTTTATATGTAGTATGAAACATTCCATATATATGTAGGTGTTTGATACATACATATCTGTATATATGTGGGTGTTTATATATCCACATAAATATGTGGATGTTTCAACTACAGATCACTCTGAGTCTCAGTCATTTAAACAATCTTTTTGTTGATTTTAAGACATTTCTACTTAATCAGTCTCTTCTCTTGCTATTTATTGTAAGATGTATAGCACATTGATTATTATAGTAAGCTCATCATTTGGATAGTGATTTTGACTTCTGTGTGTAATAGAAGCCAAAAAATGTGAAGATAAAACTCCTTTCTTTACTGAGTGTAAATAAAATTTTCTGTTCAATTACTGCCTCTACATCCAAAGTCTTATTAAGTTTAAATTTGCCTCTTAAATTGAGAATTGGCTTGAAGTGTTCACAGAAGAATTTTAAAAACCCAGCTCTGAAACTAACAAGAAAAATGGAGGTTATCTGTCGTTCGGTTTTTCCTTTATCATCTTTAGCTGACCAGTTAATCCTTAATCAGTTAATCCTTGGACTAGTTTCTCTTTGTTTTGATTTCCAAATCAGTTTATTGAATGATGATTGCTTGGATATCCTGCTAGCAGCTGGTCATATCTCAAGTACAGTTCCTTGGTGAACATCATGTCAATCTGAATGCTTGTACTCTAGAACATCATTATTAGTTATCTTGATATTTTATAATATTCATAAAAGTAGGGTGTGAGCACTGGTTATTTTGTTCAAGAAGCTAGGTGTGTGATACTTGGGTTTATGCCATGCAAACCTGGAGAAGCTAGCAAATTGCTTTCTAGCTCTTCAATACAATCTATATGGAACTAAGTTGTCATCATATTGTCTGATGGCCTCCCAAAGATTATGTTAACATCCTAGATTTGGTTTCATCTTTTGTTCATGTTGGTCAGTTTAAGAAGCAGAATTCTATTGTAACCTTAGGTTCTATTTTACTGCTTATCATTCCTCTCAACATCAGTTGCTGCTTTCAGGAAATTTTCTCCTTATAAAAGAAGATATAGTAGAATTCCTTTGGTGTTCAAACTGTCACCTTTGACCTAATACTTCAATTTTACCTGTTTTCTGGATATTCCAAGCATTTCTTCTTGACCATTCTACATTCTTCTAGGTCTTTAGAATATATCTCAATATACTTTCCCCCCAAACCCATCTATACCCACCTTCTTTAAGTGAAAAATAACCAGACACATTTATATGTGAATATATTATTAGGTATTATTTTTTATTCTGTATTTTGTTCATATTCTTCTATATAGTTTATTAATTTCATACTGGTTTGCCTACTAGATTGAAAGCTACTTAATGGCAGAAACAACATCTAACCCAGCAGTCCCCAACCTTTTTGGCACCAGGGACCAGTGCTCCTATGAGAATCTAATGCCTGATGATCTGAGGTGGAGCTGAGGTGGTGATGCTAGCGCTGGGGAGCGGCTGCAAATACAGATGAAGCTTCACTCGCTTGCCTGCCGCTCACCTCCTGCTGTGTGGCCAGTTCCTAACAGGCCACGGACCTGTACCAGTCTGAGGCCTGGGGGTTGGGGACCCCTGATCTAACCGCCCATAAACCTAATGGGGGTGTCGTATGCCCTTTGGATCCTCACTATTAGTATATAAGATTTATTGACATCCACTTTGATTCTGCAATATTCTCTATTAATAGTACCTGATCAAACAAAAAAAAAAAATATGATGATGTGAGGTTTACATTTGCTATCCAAAACTACTTTCTCTGTATATCCTTTAGCAAACTCATGTGTTTCGTAGCTTTGTGATAAACTTTTTGATATTTTGAAGGAGATGGAAGAGTAATAAGCCCTTCGCCTCGTAATAAATCATCATGCATCTCATCCACAACAAACGTGACAGAACTATGTGGGCTGGAAATGAAAACTACCATGAGCTCCTTATCAGCATTTGGAGATTCTTCCATTCAGACACCTTCAAAGTCCAGAATCCGGCAGGGCTGTCATAGTGCTGGCCCAAATGTATCTGGTAATGAGGGACTATCATCTCAGTTACAAGAGAGTTAAAATTTAGTATTAGGAGTCAAGTTATAAAGGGATAAAGATAGCGCACTAGAGTAGTTCTGTACTTGCAGCACATCTACAAGGCAAGGGAAAAATTATTTGTCATACATAGAACACATAGTTTAGGTTTGAAGAGGAAAGAAACAAATTCAAATTTAGTAATTAATTTCAAATATGGAGAGCTATGGAAACTATACTTCCTAGAAAAGGTATTTGTAGGTGCCAAAGTTCTCCAAATATAAGGTGACTTTAGTTTTAAGGTTTTAAAGGTTTTTCTTAATCAAGTAATTTGTATATCATTTTTAATAGGTGATCATATTAATTTGGTGAGCTCATCAATGCCATCATTTCCCATTCTCCACCGTTCTTCTGAAGAGAAAATTCTTTACTCAGACAGGTTGACCCTAGAAAGGTGAGGACAATTTCATTTATTTTACTTTTTTGACTAAAATACATAGACATGGTACAAGATTTGAAAAGTTCGAGTCTCTCTAATGCCTCTTTTTCTCCAGCTATCCAATTCTCCTACCTACTAGATATAATCACTGTTACCAATTTTTTATTTATCCTTCCAGAGGTATGGGGAGGAATTTTACATCTATATAATGTAAAAGAGCTTGATTATACTCTTAAAAAGTATTTAATGCTTCTAAAATATGACATTGTTGAAAATGGATTTTAGGACAGGGAAAAAAACTTTGACATATAGTCCTCATATAAGTTTCTGGGCCCTATTTAGTTAAATTCCCTGTTACCTCACTGGCCTTGCCTCCTCCTAATCTCCTCACTCACTCTGCCTGCCTCCTTGAATATACCAAGCATGCTTACCTCTCAGGGTTTTTGTACTTGCTCTTCCCTCTACCTGGAATGCTGTTCTTCCACATATCTATAGGCTCACTCCCTTCCTTCCTTCAGATTTTTACTCAAATGCCATCATCTCAGGGATGCTCTTCCTTGGTTACCCTCTCCAAAGCTGCAAACCCTTCCACTCAGATAGTCTCCAGCCCCCTTCTCTACTTTATTTTTCTTCTTCGTACTTATCACCCTCTAATATATTAAGTATTTTACCTATCAAGTTTATTATTTGTCTCCTCCTACTAGATTAGCTCAACAAACACTGGGAGTTTTGTTCAATTCTGAATCTCTAGCACCTAAAACAGAGCTTGGGACAGAATAAGCTCTCAATAAAAATTTTTTAAATGAATGAATATATTTAGGACTTGATCCCCATCTTTAAATTCAGGAAAGTATCTGCAATATAGTGGTAGACGAAGGATCCTGACCCTACTTTGGTGCTATAGCCAGCAGAGAAACTATCTCAGCTGTGTATACCTTTAGCTTAGCAGTGTCCATTTAACAGCAAAATTTTAAGCAAACTTCTGAACCTAGCAGTGCATACCTGACAGCAAATTGTCATGGATCATTTATGTTTATATGTGGGAGAAAGCTCTTTGGCGGGTGTTACGTGTTTTGTAGGCAAAGTAACACTTGAGGGCAGTAACTGTCATGACATCTTTGCAGTATTGTTGGGTTTTGAAATTCTAATGCTAATATTATGTTTCACATATTATTTTAATGTTTTGAGGGATTTTGTGATAATTTTTATCTCAGTCTTAAAAAGTTCTGCCAAGAATAGTATCTCAGCCCTTCAGTTCCATGTTATTTGAGACTAACAGGAGCCAGTTTTTATAAGATTGTGGCTCCTGTTAGATTTATAACAAGTTAGGTACTTGCATTGTTGCTTGGGGTGACTTAGGCAGTTATGCAGATGATCCTTAGCACATGAGCCTCTGGGGTGAAGAAGCAAACTTTGCTCAGGGTTTACCTAGGAGTACTAGGATGGCAGCCTACTAGCATCAAGTAAGAAATACAGAGGCAAATACAGACATGTTAGTAATGGGATAAAAGGTATAGAACTAAGGGATTTTGTAGGCATAAGGAACTTTCCTGAAGGACACTAGGGCAATAACCCAGTATGTGTTTGTTTGTTTATTTTGCTGGATGACAGGGACTTATGGAGTTAAGGGCTATACAAGTGAGCCTTAGGGTAGGGAATTAGTCACTGATTTGAATTCCGAGAAAGTGATGTTATTTCAAGCTGCAGTGACATATTTAAGAGGTTGGTCAGAGGTTATTTTTTCCCTATCTTAGAGATGAATGACTCAAGAATTAGATGAACTAAAAGCTGGGGGTAACAGAGGAAGACTCAAGCAGGAAAATTTAAGTTTTTTCCTAAGCGTATGTATAAAGATATAAATTTTAAACCATAATATTTATAACTTATTCATTTATAATTTATAAGACAGAAGTACCAAATGAGGTAGTATAATTGAGTACATGAAATAAATTCTAACAGCTAAGCACACATTAAAAGAATTAAACTATTACCTAATTTTTTTTTTACTTTTCTTCTTTTTAAACCATTTTTTTAGGGTCTGTATTTTTAAACATCATATCTTTGTCAATGATTAACATTCAGTTATTTTCTATGCTAATCATTTTTTTTCGCTTTATAAGAAGGATTCTGATCACTTCCACAGTTTCACTTATTTTTGTAGCACTGATTTATTTGCTTTAAAGGTTACATGAACTTGATTTTTACAGGGAGGAGATATTTTTAATTAATCTCTCTGTTAAACTTGTTCACATTCCGATCAATAGAACTACATTTTCCGTGAAGACCCTTGAAATTTCAGAGTAGAATCATTTCTGTCTGGCCATTTTATTAAACTAGTAGCATTTTTAAAGGGTCCTGCACATATTTACTTCACATGTAATACACTATAACTTTCTGCATAATTGAGGTTTACTGTTTTAAATATATTTAAAGGCATATATTGTTAAGGTTTCATCCTACCCTATAACATACTAAATGTTCTGCAAAGTTCAAAGTTAGTGTTAAACGTGTAAACATATACTTAAAGTCTAAGCTTCTGCAGAAATGTTCAGTAATGACCCCCTTATCATTAGAGAACTTTAGGATAAAATTGTCTTTATAGAAGTGCACTGTAGATGGCTGAATTTCTTGCTCTTCCTATGGTATTATCCAGCTCAAGAGGCTATGATTCTATGAGAGACCGTTTCATATGTTTTTTTTTTCTTCTGATGACTTAATTGTCTGGGCAACTAAATTGTCTTTACATTGGTGGATTGATGGGAAGGGCATTTCTTTTGTCATGTGACATTATTCTTTGAATCATCTAAGCCTCTACTGAAGAAGGCATTTACATAGAGTGTTTCCAATGTTGCATCTCTTTTATGAAATAATTTATATGGGAGGTTTTTTTGTAATACAATGAGAGCTTAGATTTTATTTTAATACTTACCCTTGTCAAAGTATATGGGGTTTTATATGAATGATTTGCAATTAGATATAGGATGCTTAGTTCATGGAGGCAGGAAGTGATTCTATTTATCTTTTTTTTCTCACAACATGGGAGCCCGAAGATACCACTAATATTTGTAAGAGGAGGCAGACTACCAAATCAGAAACTTATTAACTTTTTAAAATGTTTTTTAGGCAAAAGCTGACTGTATGTCCTATCATCGATGGGGAAGAGCACCTTCGTTTGTTGAACTTCCAACACAATTTTATAACTCGAATCCAAAATATTTCTAATCTACAGAGGCTAATATTCTTGGATTTATATGATAACCAGATTGAAGAAATTAGTGGACTTTCTACTCTCAGATCTCTCCGTGTCCTTCTGTTGGGGAAAAACAGGTAATCTTTGTAGAGCAGTTTTTGTTTATTATACTTAAGACTAATGTGGAGTCCCGTGGTGTTTAGATGCAACTCAGAACTGAAAAATAGTTAAGAACCTAATAGAATAAAATTTTTTATTTAAAGATTATTTGAATGGATTAAGATTCAGTCATAATTTGTTTTTTGATATTCAGTCTGAAAATAAGTCAAACCAAATAACATTTATTTGAGTGTGTATTTTATTTCCATTGTATTCCAGTGCCATATCTTATATGGAAGTAAATAGTGGATTTTGGCATTTATGTTTTCTTAGGCTGTATTTTAAGCATGTGTTCACTTTAGGCAGATATATTTCACTGGTGATTCTTCTTGGCACTTAACTGAGATATCAAATGTCTATTTGATAGCTCGTGATTGTCAAATTACTATTGATTCTTGCTCAGATGTTGTTTTCAGAATGTATTTAGGATTACATCCCATATGAATGTACCCAGTTCTTTTCATAAAGTTCTACTATGTGGTGCGACTACACAATTCCCAACTAATTTCCTTGAGATTTGATTATGACTTTTCTCTCCATTGCACTTCACTAGATAGCTTTTGCAATGAAAGTTTAGATATGGCATTGTACCCAAGCTTGGTTCCCCTCTACCCTGTCTTTTTTTTTTTACCCCACAGCACAAATCTTGAATCTCTCATTAGCCAATGGTAGTATAAGATACTTTTTCCAAGATCATGTCCAAAATTTCTAGATTCTTATCTGTTCTCTGCAGTTTCTTGAAAGTTCCTGTCAATGTAGTCTGTCACCTACTGTTGGTGAGTGTTAAGCTGATCATTATAGTAGCATTAGAGAACTTGGGGAAATTATAAGATCATATAGTATTAGAGCTTGAAGTGATCAGCTCTCACATTTTTTAGATGGAGAAATGGGGATGCAAAGAGACCTTTGCAAGGTTAGATGTGTACAAAATATCTGTAGTATGAATATGCCACCAGAGCAGCTCACAGAGTAAAGTGGGGATGAAACTTTTCATACATTTAAGGCATTCTCTTTGAGGTGCTCCCTGTTATTTCTCCCAGAGATTTCTTTACTGATTTCTGATCCTTAGAGTTACTGGTTTGTTTCTCTAGCTTCTATTTATCCTTTAGTGCCATTGCCTTTATGCCTTCCCCTTTAGTCCTTGGGTAAGGTGTTTTCCAGTTATACTTTAAATTTCCTTCTCTAGTTTTAAATATAGTGTCTAAGAGCTATTTCTGGTTCTTAAGTTTTAAACAACCTTTCCATCTACTCTCTTTTTCTGTTTCTACTTTTGAGCTTGTTTGGCTTCTCAGAAATTACCTTTTAAGTTTTTTAAAAAAATAGTTTGTGCCTTGAAACAGCCAGTCTTTTGGACCTTCTGACTTTTTTAAAGGTCTCTTTGCTGCTTTAACTCTAAGGGACCTGATGCCCTTCTCTGTATCCTTACCATGGTCAAGTTAAAAAGCAGTCTAATGCAGTCTCTTCCTTTTTCTTCCTTTTTCTTTTTCCCTATCAAGAAAATAGCCATTCTAGAACTGTTAATGTTCTTTAATGAAAAAGAAAATGAGTAGAAAGACAACTTTCTACATTCTCCTCAATTGCATATTTCTGAGATGTCAGTATAATGCAAATCTGATCCCTAATGCTCTCCAGCCAGCTGACTTTGTCACAGCAAGGGACCCAGGCTTAAATAGGCAGTATTTTATTGCTCATTAGGCAAACCTGGCTGAGGACTGCTGGAGAAGAAAGAAGCACATCTGCTACCCAGTTCTACTTGTTGCCCCTGCTGCTCATGTCCAGAAAGTTTTCTCCCACATTGTGAAGCACTGCACTGTCTTCTAGTCGAAGGCAATGAATGATATATGAACATACAGGGCAACCATATGCCTCCAAGTTCAAGCATCGCCAACAAAGATTTCTGCTCAAAAGCTGGAAAGACCTTGTTCAGATCTTGTATGTAAAGTTTACATTGTTGCTAAAGAACTCTCAACCCCTCTATTCCACTTTGCTATTGAAGCTCTTGCCATCTAACTCTTCTGCTTTCTATATCCCCTGTTTATTTTTGTGAGATCTTCTGGTGCCCTCATGATCAAGGTTAATGAATAGATCTCCTCTGTATTTTCTTCTGATCACCCAGGACTATACATAAAACTCTCTGCCAGACCCTGGGATTCCATATTTCTTTCTTTTTGGTTGCTTGAGGTTTCCCACATAAAGATTTGTTTCTGAGACCTGCAAAACTTAGTATTCGTGTAGATCCTATTGCAGGGCCTTTATCCTGGCATCAGTAACATAATATGGCCTGCAAAGACAGGCTGTATCCCTAGAGGTCTGTAGCTACTGTAGTGATAGGTGAGCCTTGTCTTTTTCTAGTTTCAGTTTTATTTAATGGGAGAACTTAAAAATCAGGTCACATGGGTATTAATGTAAAAATCTTCAACTGACTAGGATTCTGCAAATTTCTCACATCAGTTTCTAATCTGACCATGGCCTTCTAGGTCAACTGATAACTCCATCTGCCTCTAAATTATTTAGAATTGTATATGTTTTTATATCTTTTCAGGGCCCTAGGGGTGGGGAGAGAACCTATGGCAAAGGCAATTCATGAGAACAAGACAGCGAGATGGTTAGTTGGTTTTGAATTTAACTGACTGAGCAACTTGCCAATTTTTCTTCCTATTCACCTACGCAATCAGAATCTGAAGTGAGAGTCATAAAATCACTATGTGTCAAAGCTAAGAGAATGCTTGCAATCACAACAGCTAGGGACTGTTTTACTGGGTAGCATACAGCTTGTGAGGCCCTGATGGAGTCCTATGGGAAGGCATATTGCACACTTAGGTTTCTATGATTGAAGTGCCTCCAAAGTGCCTGGAGTTTCCAATCAGTTCAGAGATATATTACATTGATCCTCCAAATGAGAGAAATTTGGGCTGGGACAATCTCTGTCCTTTGTGTATAATTTCCAAAATGTTAAAAATATAATTCTCAAACAGATAGTAATGACAGGCCAATATTTTAATTAACTCAATAGTGAGGGAACCAGTAAGATGACAAAGCTGGTTTCAAGGAGGATAAGAGAAACTGATTATACACACACAGAATCACACACACATATGTGTGTGTGTGTATGTGTGTGTGTGTATGTGTGTGTGTGTGTGTGTATACATATATATGTGTGTGTGTGTGTGTGTGTGTGTGTGTATATTCAATGAAAAATAAATAATGCTGGAATAAGGTTGTTAAGTTATAAAACAGGTCAGTGTCCTACAAAGCAATGGAATTATAATCTTCTGGGTTATCTTTTTTATTAGAAAGAAATAAATTATATTTCTACCTGGCAAAAATAATCACATCTCATCAGTTTTCTATAAGTTAATTTATATATTTACAGAGTTTGGGCTCTAATCAACAGCAAATAGTCAGGTGATCCTTAGATAGACTTGTTGACAGTGCTCCGACATGACATCGAAAGGACATGCAGTCATCCCTTTGCCCTCGTTCCAAGATTTAGTTATCAGCACTGAGTAGCACCCTTTCTTCTATGTTCACATATCACAGTTTTACAAACTTCTTTTATACTGTATTTTTCTCTGGAATATTTATAGTTTATTATGTTTTCTCATGTCATTAAATATTCTTTGAAAATATAATTGTTAAAAGCTGTATAATCTATGTGGGTATATATTTACTTAATATTTCCCTTTTGTTAGACATTCATATTGTGTACATTTTTTTTTTGCTGTGATAATGCTGTAATGAATATCCTTGTCCATAAATCTTTGTTTGCATCTCTGATTATTTCCTTAGAAAAGGCTTTAGTATTTTCTATTGTGTTTATGAGTTCACCCTCATAAAGCTCATATGAGAGAGATTTGAGATTCAATAAGAAGCAGGTCTATATTTTAGGGCAGTACTTTTCAAAGTGTGATCCAAATGTGGACTAGCAACCTCAGCACAAAGAACTTATTAGAAATGTGAGTTTTTGGACCTTATCCAAGAAACTCTGGCGGTGGGGCTCAGTGATCTATATTTAGCAAGTCCTCCAGATGATTCTGATACAAGAGTTTGAGAACTACTGTTTTAGGGAATGTGAGCTTAAAGGTATAAAAGAATTTAATAAAAGACTTCTTTAATAACTATGAGGTCAGATTCCTATTAGAAAACATCACTCTTCCTAAGCCATATTATTAGGATACTGTAATTTTCTCCAACTATTCTAGGAATTTCAAGAACAAAGCAGAGAGAAGAATAATTTTGTTGAAAGGTTTGTCTGTTTCCCCTTCTTATTTGGCTGCTATTATTATTATTGTTGTTATTATTGAAATTGGCTATTATTACTAGAGAGATTTAAGTGTTAGATAGGATATTATTAAATACCTGACTCTGGATGAAGGCTAATTAAAGATTCCAATGAGTCCAGAAGGATGCTAATGGTTTGGATGAAGTGACTTAGGGTGTTCAGGAGACCGGGTGCTTTCTAGGAAAAGAGCAGGTTTCTGCCAGTGTGATGGTGTGAGGGAGGAGACTGATGAGAAGGTTGTGGTCATAAGGAAGTGGTGTGTGTGGGGGGGGAGGGGAGGGAAGAGGGGGATGGTAAAGGTAAGGTAGAAATATAGTCACCCTGTGATGGTACATAGCGGGTATATAATAAATATTTTTATAAATTAAATAGTATTGAATTGATTGTGGTGATATAACTCTGGATTTGGCAATTATGGAAGATGATTGAGGTCAAATGGAGATAGAAATTTATGAAGTTCAATTTTGCCTTATGTTTACCTGGTGATCAGGTATGAAGTTTTAGGGGATGATCCACGTTCTGGAAACATTAAGAAGCTGGAAATGGTTCTTTGAGGCAGTAAACAATGACAACAGAAATAATAGTGAAAGCAAGATGATGATAAAGATGGACTGCATGAGCTTTCTTTTTATTTATTTTTTTGCCACTGTTCCTTTCCCTCCACAGAATAATGGTAGTAGGAGAAAGTAGGATTTATAGGAAGGAAAACGATAAAAAGAAAGTGGTTTTTGTTTTGTCATTTTTGTTGTCAAAATAATCCAGTTGGAGACAGTTGGACAGGTATGGTAGTCATATAAGATAGGAATGGGAGAGACAGGGTTAGGCCTTAGGCATTAGGGGATATAAGAGGAGTTATTTTAGAGATAAAATTCTGTATTTTTAGTTTTTTACAAGATGGCAAATCAAAAGTTCCAAATAAATATTCACAAATTGAGCATGACCAGTAAAAAGCATTTAGGTGGGATGCAATTTGTCTATGTGATAAATAATCCTGTTTTGAATACCCTTATACATAACACTCATCCATTTAGTTAGTATGTTCATTCATTTATTAAACAAATACTTATTGTGTGCCTACTCAGTGTCATGACTGCTGGGGATAGAGAAGACATATCAAAGTTTCTGGCCTCTTAAAGCTCACATTTTGGTTTGAGGAAGGCGAGCATAAAAAAGTAAACATATGAATAGTATAATTTTAGGTAAGGGTAAACGCATTGAGGTCAATTAAAGCCGGGGAAGGAAAGAGTATGGAGACAGGAAGGGAGAGCTATTTTTGATAGAGTCATCTGGAAAGGCCATTCTGAGGAGATATTTGAGATGAGACTGGATGATGTGACAGTGTGAATCATGGGAAGTCCTGGGGGAAGAACATTAAGGAAAAAGCAAAAGCAAGGGTAAACACCCCAAGCAGAAACGAATTTGTGAGGTTAGAGACAAGAAAGCCCATGTGGCTGAGTGAGTGAGCCTGAGCCATGGTAGGAGATAAGGCTGGAGGAAGAGTCAGCAGCCAGATGGTTTAGCGCCTTGAGGACTGAGGTAAGGAGTTTAGATCATAGTCTAAGGTGAAGGTAACTGCCTTGAATATGTGCCTTGCCTAAGGTTCTTAGAAGTAGAATTTCTCTTTTCTAAAGATAGGACTTTTAAGATGGAGAATATTTCCCTCAATGGGACTGCAAATATTTTTTTTTAATGTATAACTATATAATCTCTCTATATCGATATCGATAATAAATTAAAATGAATTATGCTTTAGCATATTTTGATATATAATAGATATGATAGATTCATATTTCTACTCTACTTATTCTGATTTTCAGAATCAAGAAAATCTCAAATCTGGAGAATCTAAAAAACTTAGATGTCTTGGACCTTCATGGAAATCAGGTATCATAAAGCCTTTTCTTTCTTTTCTTTCTTTTTAGGAAAAATGTAGTAAATTTGGCATTTTAAAAGTTTTAATAATTATATTGAATTTTTCAAGAGTTACTTTATTGATTCACTGAAATTTCTTAAGGTATTAAGCCTATTACTATAAGATCTGGTAATTTCTCAGCAGTAAATGATAGATAAAACATTCAAAATCCTTTTAGTTATGACTATTTTATTATTTAGTCTTACTGATTTATTTTTAAAATACACATTATCCAACCTCAATCCAAGAACTAGAATATTATTAATGATTTTCTTCAACTTAGGTGTTCCTGTTTAATTTTGAGGTAAACACTATTTTGGATTTTACATTCATCATTCTTTTTTAGTTCTTTTTTGTTGGCTTTATCACATATGTGTGCCTAAATAATCTATTATTTAATAGTAGTGTTTTTGATTTATGGATGTGAAACATTCTGAGAGATGATGATAGTGTTCAAGAAATAGACTGGAGAAAAGGAAGAGATGGAGGGAGGTGAAACAAGACAGAGAACAGTTGAGAGTCTAATCCAATAATCTTGGTCAGAAGTAATAATGGCTCAAACTAAAGTAGTAGAATAGGGACATAATAAGGGGGCAGATCGGATAAATATTTAAAAAGTAGAAACATCAAGATTTAGCAATTGATTATATGTGAGTAGTGAAGAATGCAGAAGAATCTGAGAGGGTGACTCTCAATTTCTAAAACAGATTTTGTTTGATTTACCAAAATTGGTTCTCTTGGTAAATGTATACTTTAACATGTATCGTTTTTATTTCCAACAGAAGTGAGTTCAGAAAACAAAACTTAATCATGTAATTTTCTTTTAGTTTTTTAACTATCTTATGCTATTTTTTTTTTAGAGTTGGACATTGTTTCATGCTTTCAGTAACATCTTTTCCGTCAGGGAGAGCCTTCCCTTTCTGTCATTGCTTGCCTAAAAGCAGACATTTGCCCTTTCAGTGGTGGTAACCCAGGAGTCTGGGTTACTCTTAGACAAAAAGATAAGACTACAGTATCCAGTTTTCCTAGATGTATTAAGAAGCTCTGCAGTCTATCTTGGGATCCCTCTCTGATCTGTGTTACCCATAATTGGACTTCCGAACAGTCCCATCCTCTCTTCTTCTTCTTGCTGTGAAGTTTATTAATTAATCAAGAATTATGCTCTCACTCTACACTACCCTTTGCCTGAAGTTTCTGTCATGTACTCGTTGCTTGTGATTTTGTCCATGGCTGTAGTGAGTAATAGATCATTCCATTAGAGATGTTGCATGTGATTTTGGCTTATTTGATTGCAAACCAAGAAGCTGAACAATATCCCTAGTGATTTTTTTAAAAAAATTACAGGTTGATACCCATATATTAGAATTAACAATGTCTCTTTTCAGACTTACCAAACTGAAAGGAAACTCTAAAATGTAGACATTCTAACTGTAAGTGCCAATTAGAAAGGTAGTTTTCTAAAAGAAATGCCCTAGAATTATTAGCAGAAGGGGGAAGACACCCTATGGAGGTCATACAAAAATTGTACCCCTTTATTCTACATGTTTATATTTTTCTTGAGCTCAGGAAAGTTTTATTTTAGATATTTAAATATTGCTTTTCCATTCTCTATCTTCCATATCCCCATCTTATCTTTTATTCTTCTTATCTCTATTTTTTCTTAGTATTTTAGGAGAATTTTTCAAGCTTATGTGGACGTTACTGATTTTCCACAGTGTGTATTTTGCTTTTTACTGATTCCATACATTTCAAATTCTATTATCTATTTTGTTTTGAAATATTTTTGTACAAGTTTTATTATTCAGTTCTGTCATCTGCAAATACTGATAATCTTGTTTCTTCTTTTATAATTTTTATTTAATTTACTTTCATTTTATATTAGTTAGACCAAAAACCTTAGAACAAATTTTAAAGCATGATCAGATGTTACCTATATATATTATTGAATTTACAGTAAGCATACTTAGCTTTCTCTTCTCAAACCTATATGGAATCCAGATGGTATTTCTTAAATGCAATAGAAGGTCCAAATAACGACAAAGAAACTGGATTATAAATCTAAAAATGAAAGTTCTTTTAGCCAACATCTGCTTTGAAGTATTAAATAAAAAATTTCAAATAATATTTTGATGGCAGCATAGATAAGAAAGTTAATCTCTAGTGATTGTGAAATTTATTTTTTTAATGTTCAGAACAAAAGTGTTATGGATATGACTCATTGTTACGTAAGTATGTTACATTAAAAAGTTGCTAAAGTCTCCTGCAAGGACCTCCACTTCTGTGTCATTAGAAACTCATCCCATTGTTCTATGCTTGCGATCGTACAATAATGGGGCTTAAAGTCATATTGAGCTCTCATCACTTCATGGGTACAGCTTTTACCTACGCTTACCCTACTGTGCAACTAAAGCTTTTCTGCTGCAGTTCAGTCCTTATGTACATGTACATACTCCATAATTCAGGTCTTCTTGTTCTAAACAGTATCCACCATATTGCACCCTGACTAACCATTATGTCTCCTCTATAAGCACTTTCACTCATAAAGAATATCCATTTTTGCCCTCCACTGGTGATCCTAGTTCCTTGAATCTTTTCCATTCAGACTCTTGACTACTCTCAGGATGCTTCAGTATAAGTGGAGTTAATAAGGAGAACTTGATATCATTTCTCTTCCTTGTCTTTTCTCTCAGAGGGTGGTCTTGCTAGACCAAAATGTTGTGCACTTATGCTTGGTAAGTTTCTATGGCAGGTACTATATATACTTCTTGTCACCTTTACAAGACCAGGCACAGTGTTAGGCATTTAGAGATTCCCCCCAAATGATGGACTTTTTGATTATTTGATAAAATTTACTTCAAATATTTAATATAGTCAAATTATAAAATACGTTTTTTTTGTTAATTTTCACAAGTTAAGTGACTTTATATTATCCACAACAGAGGAAATTGGAAATAGATTTTTAAAAATCTTCATATAACTTGTCACTGAGTCCAGTGGCTACACATTTCATTTTAAGGTTTTTATAACATACATATCTGAGATTTATTCCTGCTAATCATCCCTTCCTCATTTTTTAATAGATTGCTGAAATTGAAAATGTCAATCATTTGTGTGATTTGAGAGTTTTAAACCTTGCCAGGAACGTTTTAAGTCACGTCGATAACCTTAATGGGCTGGATTCACTAACTGAACTTAACCTACGACACAATCAAATCACTTTTGTGGTGAGTATTAAAATGGAATCGATATATGATCTCTGGTTTTTCTTTTAAGGAAATGAAAAAATGTTGTAGCATTGCTTTATGCAAAGAAAGCATCTAAAGTAATTTAGTTTTTTTTCTGAATTTAAATTGTGGGTATAATTATTAAGCTTTATAATTTTTTGACTTGGAAAGTGTTAAGGTATTTTTCATTTTAAAAGATAAATGTAAAATTAAAAACGAAATGGAAGTGTTATCTGTAAATGAATCAGCTAGTATAAATGTATACTGAATTCTTTTCTGTTTTGTCATGGGTATAGAATATAGGTTATCGGTGATTGAAAGTTGATGAATTATTGTATGAAGAGAGAAAAACCTCTGAGGTTAAGGGCTGTAAGGACATGCATAGATATCGCATTCCTTGCAGTTTTTAAAGAGGCAGCTTGGTATACTAGAAATAGCATTGTGTAAGGCATCAGAGGTCTAATTCTGGTCTTAGCTCTTTCTCTCATTAGCTGTCAGTCTCAGTTTACTTTTCTTTAAAATGAGGGCATTGGGGATTGTTTTTGGCTTGTTGACTCTGAAAAAAGACAGAAATGTAAGAGAACTGGCATGTGAGGGGGAAAACTACAGAAAGATGACTCTGGAACTCTGAAGATAAACTTTGTTAAATTTATAGTTTTACTCAAGTTCGGCAAATGAATAACAACTAACGCTTAGGTATTTTGTATTGGACATATGTGAAGAGAATTAGAAATATGGCTTTGTAGTACATGATATAGGCCAAGAAGACTTCTAAAGATTCATAAAAACATTTGTTCCTTTAACAGGTTTCTTTTGTTTACATGCAATAGAAAAATTATATTTGGTTCTCTAGATATCATTTAAGTACTTTTGAAGGTACAATCTAAATCATTTTTTTCAAGATATTGAATTGCTTAGTAAATAATTAAGTGTATTGTAAGTGGTACACTTGAAACGGCTGTGGGACAGATGATGTCTTATCTCTAGGTCATGTTGTATATACTTGTTTCATTTTGAAGTTTTCCCAGAAGATCTGAGCCACGTAATGCTCATATCTTCTAAGAGATTGGGATAATATCAGAACCTTGTCCAAGACATGGATTTATTCCAGAGCCTCTAAAATTGTGGCAGGTCCTCTCCCCAGATTGGATTTAAATATTAGAAATGGCTTGTTTGTTTAAAAAGACATGCTGATTGAGTTAATCTGTTACATTGCTGAGTCTCTAGGAACTGCTCAGGCTGGACTTAATATGTTCTCAGGACATTGAGATGGTAAGAATCCAAAAAACTTTGGTAGTCTAGGTTATAGAAATCTATTGGCCCTACGATATTCTTGTCTATATTTTGTCTTCCACTTAGAAAGTGCATTATTCATATCCAGGAAAATGCTCACTGAATTTCCCATTGAGTACTATGTCTAATCATTATTGTTATAGCTTAGGCAGCAGCAGACATCTTAGGAAAGAGGAAATTATATTAATTTCTAAAAATTAAGATTTAATAAACATTATGCATATAGTATCATTATCATAAGTATCTTGCATATTAATTTATAGGAAATTATGAGTATATAGATAAGGATAAATAAGAAATATCCAACTGTTACTTATTTCTTTTTCAAAACATCTTTTTCCTAAAAGAACCAAGAGACTTTTAAATCTGAGGATTTTTTTTTTCCATTATCTCGTCTTTTCTCCTCCGTCAGTTATCACACTTACTCTTTTTGATTATTTTTCCTTTCATGGTTTTGATTTTTCTCAATGGCTGGTAATCCTTAAATGAAGACCATGATAAGTGGTGGCTGTGCAGCTAAATAGGTCTTTTTCACCATAACTTCTCGACTAAGAGTGGTCACTAGATTATGTAACTTGTTGAATCCCACATATTGACAGACTTCCCTTTACAGCCAAAATAAGAAAAACTATGTTTTGGGGTGGAAGGACTTTAGTATCTTTTTTACCAGGTGAAACTGCCATTCCTTTCCCCCCACTAGTTCCCCTTTGGCAGTTCTTAACTGTCTCTGTAGATAGAACACCCATACTCTCCATCCTTCCTCGACAAGAGACTCTTTTGTTTAGAGAGCAGATATTGAGACTCCAGCTGAGGATTTCCTCAGCCAGCTGCTCTGTGCATGGTTGTGTGTGCGTGGCAGGAGTGGGAGAGGGCTGGGAGTGGGTGACTATGTTGGTGTTCCAGGAATAGCTGTTGCGTCGACATACCTTTAATTATACATCCTCTTGATTAGCCACAATTAACCACAGTTTGCGCCTGCTCTTTCTGTGCATTGACTTGGAGCATGGAGTAGGATGGCATTCAGTCAGAAAGGAATGCTGCGTTTGCAGTGCAGCATCTCTCTCTCTCTCTCTCTCTCTGTCTCTCTCTCTCTCTCCTCTCTCTCACTAGTTCTGAGCTGCAGTGTTGAGAATTATCTCCAATAAGATTCTATCTGCTTTCTAGCTTCCTGAAATTCATGAAAAATGTTGATCTGTTGATAACTCTCGTTTTTATCATTTCCATGGATTTACTCATTTTGTGTTTTTTTTTCTTTGCTTCACCCATTGAATCTTGGGAAGGACATGAAACAAATGCATTACCTATTTCACCATTTGATCAGAAACCTCTGATGTTTTTGATGTAGAAAAGTTATTGTTTGTTTAGTGTAGTTAAATCATTGACCCTTTTCTTGAAAATTTTATAAATTTTAAACCAGATGTCTTTTTAGTTCATAAGGTTTCTTTCCGTTTTAAAAAATTATGAAACCCCAAAAGAATAGGAAGTAATATTTCCATTTGTATATCCACAAATTAATAAAAACCTTTCAAATATACTTGAGGCCTTCAGTGTAAACCTCCCTTTTCACATTCCCTCCCTCTTTTGCAGAGGTAACCACAATTCTGAATTTGATGTTTATTCCCATGTATCTGTTTCCTTTCCCCATATATATATATATATATCTCCCTAAACAATATATAATTGTTTTGCATGCTTTTAAATGTTCTGTAAATGGTATCATCATACTCTATATATCTTTTGTAAGTTACTTCTATTAACATTATGCTTTGAGATTTGATAGTGATACATATTCACTAATTTTCATTCATTGTTATATAGTATTAAATTATATGATTGTAACTAAATACTCATTCTTCTATTTATGGGCAGTAATATTATTTCCAAAGTTTTGTTATTGAGAAATGGTACAAATAACATTTTTTAAATGTCCTTTTTGCATATGTATGACAATTTCTCTAGGTCAGTGGCTTTCAGTCATTTTTAGGCATAATTTATGGCAATAAACAAAATTTCCATTAAATACATGTTTATATGGGTACATTACAAATAATGGAATTAAGCATTTCAAGATACCTACCTTTACTGCAATCCATTCTGGTATATCCTATTTGATTCTACTGTATCTCATTAAAAAATGTTGGTCTCAACCTCCTGAACTGATTTCTTAACCTGGCAGTGTGGAGGTGGGACCCCTTGCTCCTCCAAGGCAGAAGGGGGCTCTGCAGTCAAGACAACTCTCCCTTTTCTTGACCACCACATGTGGTTGTGGGACAGAGCTGATTCACGTGTCCGCCCCACCCCCACCAGTCTCAAGGTGACCTCTTATATATGTCCTCAGTTGTAGGACTTCTGTTCAGCCAGACCTCAGGTGAGTTCCAATGATGGTTGTTCTGTAGTTTCATTATAATTTTGGTGTAGTCACTAAAGGAGCAAGCACAGCATTTACCATCTATACCATCTTGACCCGAGCTCCAGAATTTTTAAATGATAACATTTTAGTACATTTGGTTTATCCTCTCTTGATTATTCTCTCTCTCTTTCCCTCTCTTCATATCTACTAGTCTTCTTCTCTCTCCCCTAACATATATATTTTTTGAACTATTTAGGAGTAAGTTGCAGACATGATGCTCCTTTATCTCCACATACTTCAGTGTGTGTTTCCTAACAACAAGGAATTTTTTTATATAACCACATTACAGTGATCAAAATCAGGAAATTAACACTAACAGGAGAGTATTATCTAATTTATAGATCCCATTTGGACTTTCCCAGTTGTCTCAATAGTGTTCTTTATAGCAAAAGAAAATCCAAGATCATCCATTGCATTCAGTTGCAACCTGCATTTGAAAACAATGCTCTAAGGTAGATACTTGGGAGAAGCATTGCTGGGTGCCAGTATTATGTACATTATTTCTCTTTATCTGATATCAAGGTGGTTGTACCAAATTACATTTCCATCAGCATTACCTGAGAATTTCTTTAACTTCAGAACATCTTTGGTGACACTTGATGTCAAACCTTTTAATTTTTGCCAATCTTTTAACTATGAAACTATATTACCTTATGATTTTATTTTGATTTTCCAATGAAGTTGAATAGCTTTTATGTTTTTTCTTTTTTGATATTGAGATTGCCTCTTCTGTGAATAGCTTTATCCTTTATCCATTGTAATAACAGGGTTTTTTCCCCCGCCTTTTCCCTCTAGCAAATTGAATACCTACATATGCCCGCCTGACTTCTGGTTTGTTTAGCTGTTCTCAGTTTCAGTATAACACTGTCTTAATAATTGTAAATTTTTGTTACAAAAATTGTAATAATTGTAACTTAATAATTGTAACTTTTTGTCATGTCCTAGGAGCTGATAGAATGAGGCCCCCCATCTTCCTTTCTCCTTCCCTGCCTGCCTAAGGGTTCCTACCTAAGTTGATCCATGTGCTATATAGAAGTATAATTAAAGCTTTTGATATGTTATGGATTTCTTATTCTTTTTTTTTTTTTGCCATTTCTTCTCAATTTACTTACACTATGGCCAGTGAACATGGATTATATGGAATTGGTTCTTTGACATTTGTTGAGGTTTGCTTTATTGCCATGTTAATATTTATAGTCAATACTTGCTATCAATTTATTTGCCAGATATGTGGTCAGTATATGAAACTACGTTTCTAGGCATACATAAGTTTAAAATTGATACATTTTCTAATAAATTGTTTCTTTCTCATTATGTTTTAACTATATATATTACTAACTCCTTTACTTGGCAACTATTTTATGAGATTGGGCTATATGCCAGGCATGTTCTAGTTTGTAGTATATATCAGGAAGCTAATAACACTTCTTGCCTTAACATTTATTTAGTTTAATACTAAATTTCTTTTGGTTATTATTTTTTCTGGTATGTCTTTTTTATTCTTTAACCATTAAAAAATTTTAAATTTTGACATAATTGCAGAAAATGTTTCAACAACAGTGTAAAGAATTCCCAGTACCTTTCACTCAGATTTTTTAAATAATATTTTTTATTTTTCAAATATGGTTGGCATACAATATTGTATTAGTTTCAGGTGTACAACATAGTGATTTGACATCTATAAAACTCATGAATTGATCACCTCAATTAACCTAGTATCCATCTGATACTGTACATATTATTTAGTGTATTCCTTATGCTTCAATTTATATCTCCATAACTACTTTGTAACTACCTATTTGAACTTCTTAATCCCTTCCCCCTTTGTCACCAGCCACCCCCCAACTTTTCTCTCATCAGGTTACCCTCAAAATGTTTTCTGTATCTGAGTTTTTTCTGTTTGTTGTTGTTGTTGTTGTTGTTTAGGTTCTACATGTACGTGAAATCTTATGGCATTTGTCTTTATCTGACTGACTCCACTCAGCACAATACCTTCTAGGTACATCATGAAATATTGTTTTTCATCCCTTTACTTTCAGCCTGTGTGTGTCTTTTAATCTGAAGAGAGTCTCTTATAGGCAGCTATGTAAGGGTCTTGTTTTCTTATCCATTCAGTCACCTTATCTTTTGATTGGAACATTTAATTCTTTTTTTTTATTTGAAGTACTTGTTGATAGATATGTAGTTATTGCCATTCTTTATGCATATTTTTGATACATATTTTTTTCTTCTTAAAGACATCCCTCCAAATTTTCTGTAATGAACTCCTTTACAGAAACTCCTTTAGTGGTGGTGATGAACTCCTTTAGTTTTTTCTTGTCTGGGAAGCTCTTTATCTGTCTTTTGATTCTAAATGATAGCTTTGCTGGTAGAGTCATCTTAGCTATAGGTTCTTACTTTTAATCACTCTGAATATTTTGTGTCACTCGCTTCTGGCCTGTAAAGTTTCTGTTGAGAAACCAGCTGACAGTCTTATGGAAGCTCCCTTGTAGGTAACTAATGGCTTTGATCTTGCTGCTTTTAAGATTCTCTCTTTGTCTTTAACTTTGGCATTTTAATAATGATGTGTCTTAATGTGGGCCTCTTTGGGTTCATCTGAGCTTTGGAACTTTCTGATATTGTATGTCTATTTCCTTCACCAAGTTAGAGAAATTTTCTGTCATTATTTCTTCAAACAGGTTTTCAATTTCTTGCTCTCTCTCTTCTCCTTTCGGTAATCCTATGATTTGAATGTTGTCACTCTTGATGTTGTCCCTGAGGCTCCTTAAACTATTCTTATTTTTTTGGATTCTTTTTTCTTGTTGCTTTCCTGATTGGGTATCCTCCTCTACCCCATATCGATTCCCTCTTAACATATTCTTCATCTTAGATATTATACTTTCATTTCTGACTGGTTCCCTTTTATGTTTTCCATCTCCTTTTTATGTTTCCTATCTCTTTGTTAAAGTTCTTATTGAATTCATCTACTCTTTCCTTAAGTTCTTTGAACATCCTTTAACCAGTGTTTTGAACTCTGCATCTGGTAGATTGCTTATTTTGTTGAGTTTTTTTTTTTTTTTTCTGGAGCTTTGTTCTCTTCTTTCTTGTGGGACATGTTTTTTTGTCTCCCCATTTTGGTTGCCTCCGTGTGTCTGTTTCTATGTGTTAGATAGGGTTCCTAAGTCTCCTGGTCTCAGTAGAGTAGCTTTATGTAGTAGGTGTCTTGTGGGACTCAATGGCACAGCCTTCCCTGGTCACCTGCTCAAGGTGCGCCCCTTGTGTGGGTTGTGGTTGCCTTCCTGTTGTAGTTTAGCCTTGGTTGTTGTTTGCACATTGATGGGAGGGATTGACCCCTGGGCGGATTGGTTGTGAGGACTGGCCAGTGAGGGACTGACTCTATAGAACAGGATTCACTTTAGCAGGGCTCTGGTGCCTGCCCACTCTGCCCTTTGGGTGTGTCCTCCTCAGGTACTATCCTGAGTGGTACTCTGGCTCTGGTCCAAGCAGAAAACTGGGTGTGCCGGCCCAAAGGCTTCCTGGGAGAGGCCCAGCTGGAGGCCATGTTCAGCTGCAGCCTGTGCACTTCTGGGCCACCTAGTAAGAGTCATCAAGCTATCCACAGATGGCTGCCACTCATTTTGGGCTTATAGGTGCCTCAAGAGGCCAAGCCCAGAACCTAAGCCAGGCTGCTAGTGCGGGACTTAAGCTGCTCAGCAAGAGGTACAGGGCACACTGAGGCCAGCTGTTACTTCTTTGGGTTTTGTGAGCCTTTGAGAGGTTTTAGGAAAATTCGCTATGTGAGCCATGACAGGCCATTTGTATGGAATAAACCATTAGAGGCAGTTAGGATGGGCCCACATTTTGGGAGAAGCAAAGTCTCAGGGAATTACCTGTGTGGAGCTATCTGTATTAACCAGGTTGATGGAGACTCAGCTATGGTGGCTGCATGGGAAGGTAGAGGGCTCAACAGTAGAATAATGAATACTGCCAATACTTCTGTATAGGAGAAAGCCACCCTTCCAGCCCTCACCCTGAAGCCTGACAACTCAATGTCTCTTTGTCCCTAGTACTTATTGAACAGCTGTCCCAACACTAGATCTTGGAATGAGTGAGTCCATCAGCAAGCAAGTCCACGTACAGGCCCTTTTAGAGGAATGCCTGCAACTCCTGCAGCCCTCCATTTCATTCTGCCACAATCCCTGCTGTTTTTTATAGCCTTAGGTTGTAGGGATTTCTCTTCCTGGCAGTAGTCTTCTTTAAGCAGGAAATGTACCTTAGTCTTTCTTTGTATTTGTATCATGATATTAACATTTTAAAAGACTATTAGTTTATTAGTTTCTAAAATGTCCCTCAGTTTGGGCTTGTCTACTAATGTTTCCTCTTGATTAGATTCAGGTTATGTACTTTGAGCAGGAATATCAACAGAAGCGATGCTGAGTTCTTAGTGAATCGTATTAAGTTCTTAACTCTCAACCATTTTTTAATAAAGAATGAACAACCCCCTTTTTTAAGAATTGAGGTAGTGTTAGTTAAAACATTATATAAATTTCAGTTGTACATTATAATTCGATATCTGTTGCATGCTCACCACCAAAAGTCTAGTTTCCTCCATCACCACATATATATATTTTTTGGTGTCCCTGTGTGGGCATGAATCATCACCATATATTTGACCCCCTCTAGCCATTTTGCCTTTCACAAACCCCCTTCCTCTCTGGTAACCACCAAGTTGTTGTCTGTATCTGAGTTGGTTTTTGTTTAGTTTTGTTTGTTTCTTTTTTGTTTTATATTTTACATATGAGTGAAATCATATGGTTTTTGTGCTTTTCCTTCGGACTTTTTTCACTTAACGTAATACCCCCAAGAGCTATCCATGTTGTCATGAATAACAATATTTCATCTTTTAAAAAATATGGTTGAGTAGTAATTAGGCAAGAAACATAAAAAGGAATTCAAATTAGAAGGGAAGAAGTAAAACCATCACCATTGGCAAATGACATGATTTTATATATAAAAAACCCTGGACTCCACCAAAAATAGTGTAAGAAATAATAAATGAATACAGTAAAGTTGCAGGATATAAAATTAATATATAAAAATCTTTTGTGTTCCTATATACTAAGAATGAACTACCAGAATGAGCAATAAAGAAAAAAGTCCCATTTATAATTGCAAAAAAATTTTTAAAAAAAGAAAAAGTGTAAAATACCTAGGAATAAACTTAACAAAGGAGATAAAAGACACTGAAAACTGCAAGACATTGTTGAAAGAAATTGAAGAAGACATGACTCCTTTTTTAGCTTACAATCTGAGAATCTTTTAACCAGAGACTTTTATCTATTATACTAATTGTGATTACTGATATATTTAGATTTCTCACTTTAATGTTTCTCATGCTTTCTATTTGTCCTGCTTTTCCTCTGTTTTTTTTTTTTTCTTGTGCCTTATTTCAGGTTGAAGGCGTTTTTGCTATTATTTCTTATTCACTTTAATGGTTACTCTTAACATTTTAAAATATACACTTGACTTAAATTATAGTTAATATATGTTCCTACTCTCTTCTCAAATAAGGACCTTAGAATCCTTTAATCCATTAACCCCCTCCCATTTTGCATGATTTTGTTGCCTGGTATTTTCTTTTGATTTTTTTTACTCCCCAAATTAGATGTTGTAATTACTGTTGTTTTCAGTCAGTGCTTATTTGGATTCACCCACATGTTGGATTGGGCTTACCACTCCTCCCAAAGTATATAATTTAGAAAATTTTCCTTTATGTTGACTCTGGTGGTAGTAAACTCTCTCAGTTTTTGTCTAATAATGTGTTTATTTTGCTTTTATTCTTGACTGATAGTTGGACTTAATTGACAGTTATTTTTCCTTCATTTGTTTGAAGCTCATATTGTATTTTCTTTGCCTTTCTATTGTTGTCATTAAACTGTCTGCTATCATTTTTTTATAGATGATCTTTTTCTTCCTCTGATTGCTTTTAAGGTTATAGGATTTTGTTTTGAATTCCTTCAGATTTACTGTGATTTGTATTGACTTGGAACTACCATATTTCACTAATTTCAGACACACATTTTTCCATATTTCAACAACTCAAATCTGGATATGTCTTACAATCTATGGCACCTTAAAATCACTGTTGGATGGGCTACAGCAATTTCATTGCCTAAATATATGTGAACTTAGTAATAACTGTTTATACTATTGTCATTTTAATTGTTGGTACAGCATGTTTTGAATTTAATCGCTGTTCAAAATGTATTTTAAAAGATTACATCATGATTTGGCATTGAAATGAAACATTATTAAAAAAAACATGGAACTAGAACAGCAAAGACATAAGTTTATTATTAGTGAACATTTTTTATTGGGGGTATGACTGCAATTCCACATTTTCTTGCTAATTAACAATCAAATACTTTAAAAGGAAGATAACCATGTTTGGCAAGGCTGTGTTACACTTTGTTACTGAGGTAGGTTCAGAGAGGTTGCTTATCACGTGCCAACCAATGCAACTGAAGGCAGGAGAAACTGAGCAAACTCCTTGGAATAGATTAAATAAATTTCAAAACGAGATGCTGTGTGAATAATTCATGCCAGTATCGTTGTTTAGAGTGTTATAACAAATACCACAAATTGGGTAACTTAGTAACAACAAAAATTTATTTCTCACAATTCTGGAGTCTAGGAAGTCAAAGATCATGGTGGTAGAATGGTTGCATTCTGATGAGAGCCCTCATCCTGGTCCACAGCCAGTGCCTTCTCAATATGTCTTCACATAGTGGGAGAGGCTAGAGGTCTCTGCAGAGACTCTTTTTTAAAACACTATTCCCATTCGTAAGGGCTCAACCTTCAAGACTTAAGCACCTCTCAAGGTCCCCACTTTGAGGGTTACCATCATCTTTGGGGGTTAGGCTTTCAACATATGTATTAGGGAGACACAAATATTCAGACCATAGTACTGGTGGTTTTTGTTTGTTTGTTTGTTTTGTTTTGTTTTACCAATATCAAAACATACAGAATGGGTCAATAGCTTGGAAGGAAATCTCATAGATAATAATAAAGCATACTTTTAGTGTATACTGCATAACCAGTGTTTTTGATGACATGGAAGATAATATTCTGTGAATAGCATGGATATTATTAGTTACATAGTGATTTAGAAGACTGTTTCTCAATACTTTATTGAGGTATAATTTAGATACAGTAAAATATACAAATCTTAAATATAGAGTTAAATATATATATATGTGTGTGTATATATATATGTATGTATGTATTTTTATTTGGCTGAGCACCACTCATATCAAGATAGAAAACATTTCTGTCACTGTGGAAAGTTCTGTTCTCTAGGGCCTCTTTCTAGTCAGTACCTTTGTCTGCCCCCAGAGGTTTCTTGATATATATATATATATATATACACACACATATATATATGTGTATATATATATATATATATACACACACACACATATATATATACATACATATACACATACATACATACATGCATATATGTGTACATATATATATGTATATATATGTATATATATACACACATACATATATATAATATTCTTTTGTGTACTAAATATAATGTTGTGATATTCATTCATTTTGTCTGTGCATCAGTATTTTTTTTTAATTCCTGAATTGTACTCATTATTTAAATATACAATTTGATGTTTCATTCTTTTGTTCAAAGGCATCTTGGTTATTTCCAGTTATTGGCTTTTACAAATAAAACTGCTATGACATATACCCTCATTTTGCTTAGGTAAATGTATGAGCATGTCATTACTGAGCCATAAAGTTGGTGGATGTCTAAATTTATTAGAAAATAACAGTTTTACAAAGTGATTATACCATTTTTACACTCCTACTAGCAATAAACGAGAGTTCTAATTGATTGCTCTACATCCTTGCCAATGTTTGACATTGACAGTGCTTATAATTTTAGTGATTCTGTGATTCTCATTGTGGTTTTAATTTGAAGTTCCTTGATGACTAATAATGTTGAACGTCTTTCAAGTACTTATTGGCCATTCTAACATATACTTTTGTGAGGTTCAGTTCAAGTGTTTTGCCTACCTGAAAAAATTTGTGTTGTTTACCTTTTTATTATTGAATTGTAGTAGATTCAGGTCCTCTGTTTGATATATGCATTGACTTTATTTTCTGCATGGCTTGCCTTTTCTCTTTCTTAACAATGTTTATTATATGTGAAAGCTTTAAATTTTAGTGAAGTACAGTTTATAAATTTGTTTTCTTCCATCATTAGTGCCTTTGTGCTGTTCAAGAAGTCTTTGCCTTTCCCAATATTATGACTATGTTCCTGTTTCTTCTTCTTCCTATGTGGTTAATTTTCCCACATAGGAATATCTATTTGCTCCATCACCTTTTGTTGAAAATATCTTGCTTTCCCCATTGAATTGAATTGGCATCTTTGTTGAAATTGACTTATAATCAAATGAGTCTTTTTGGACCT
Organism: Macroglossus sobrinus; assembly: GCA_004027375.1. NCBI lineage: Eukaryota > Metazoa > Chordata > Mammalia > Chiroptera > Pteropodidae > Macroglossus > Macroglossus sobrinus. Next base: position 258,970 of record PVKZ01000522.1, on the reverse strand, counting down.
TCTATTCTGTTCCATCTCTTTGTCTACCATCATTCCAAAAGGACACTGTCTTAACTACTGTAGCCTTACATAAATGTAGATATTTTAGAAGTTCATTTACTTAATAAATTTATTTTGATTAATTTTTATGTATGCATAAGAATGATATTTGATTAAAAATATATGGTTAGGTAAATCTAAAAGTCTTTCAGTAATAATAATGAAATAAAAATTCTAAGTGATAAGATTATTTTATTATTGATTAATAATAAGTTTATTTTCACCAAGTGTTACATAAAATAATTGTAAGATGATATCTTAGATTTGATTAACTATGATAATTTTATTAACATAACTGATATTTGTGTTTCCTGAATCTGAATATTTATATCTTTTATTAATTATGGGAGCATTCTGAGTCTTTTTATTTTTTAAATATTGCTTCCTTTCTATTCTTTTTTTTTAACTTTTTAGAAATTAAGTTTATTGAGGTAACATTGGTTAATACAATTATATAATTTTCAGATGTACATTAGTATTTGACATCTGTATATTCTATTGTGTGTTTACCACCCAAAGTCCAGTTTTCTTCAGCTACCAGGTATTTGATTCCCAAAACCCAATTCACCCTTCCCCTACCCCACTATATTTGGCCCCCTTTACCACAACTACCTTCCCCCTCCTCTACTTACCTCCTACCCTCTGGTAACCACTAGTCTATAGTCCATGTCCATGCTTGTCCTGTTCATTTGTTGCTTTTAGGTTTACATTTCATATATAAGTGACAGCATGTGATTTTCAACTTTTTCTGTCTGGCTTATTTCGCTTAGCATGATTATATTGAGGTCCATCTATGTTGTCGCATATGGCAGTATTTCATCTCTTCTTACTGCTGAGTAATAGTCTATTGTATATATGTACCACCACTTCTTTATCCAATCATCTATTGTAGAACACTTCAGTTGCTTCCATGTTCTGGACACTGTGAATAATGCTGCTATGTGCAAATCTTTTTCGGATATTGGTTTCAAGTCTTTGGGTTAAATACCCAGCAGAGGGATTGATCATATGGTGGATCAATTCTTAGTGTTCTGAAGAACCTCCATACTGTTTTCCATAGTGATTGTACAATTTGCAGTCCCACCAGCAGTGTATGAGGGTTCCTTTTTCTCTGCATCCTCTCCAACATTTGTTATTACTTGTCTTGTTGATCATAGCTATTCTAACAGGTGTGAGATGGTACCTCATTGTGTTTTGATTTGCATTTCCCTAACAGCTAGTGATATTGAACATCTTTTCAATTAGTTGTTGGCTATTTGAATGTCCTCTTGGGAGAAATGTCTGTTCAGCTCCTCTGCTCATTTTTTGATTGGATCATTTGTTTTATGTTGTTGTTGTCATTATTGAGTTATATGAGTTCTTTGTTTATTTTGGATATTATCAGAGGTGTTGCTTTCAAATATATTTTCTTATTCAAATGGTTGTTTCTTTACCTTGTTGACAATTTCTTTTGCTGAGCAGAAACCTTTTGGTTTGATGTAGTCCCCTTCATATATATTAGCTTTTACTTCCCTTATTTTTGGGTCAAATTCATAAAATTCTCTGTAAGTCCAAGGTCCTTGAGTTTAGATTCTATGTTTTCTTCTGGGCATTTTATTGTTTCACGTCTTATATTCAGGTCCTTAATTCATTTTGAGTTAATGTTGGTGTGTGGTGATAGAGAACATCTTGTTTCATTCTTTTTCAGGTGGCTTTCCAGTTTTTCCAGCACCATTTATTAAAAAGGCTTTCCTTTCTCCATTGTATGTTTTAGTTTTTTTGTTGAAAATTATTTGTCCATATGAATATGCATTTACTTTTGGACTCTCGATTCTGTTCCACTGTTCTGTGTATCTGTTTTGTTGCCAATACCATGCCGTTTTGATGACTGTCGCTTTGTAGTATAATATGAAGTCAGGCAGAGTGATGCCTCTCCAGCCTTGTTCTTTTTTCTCAGGGTGGCTTTGGCAATTTGGGGTCTTTTGTGCTTCCATACAAATCTGATGATTTTTTGTTCTATTTCTTTCAAAAATGCCAAAGGGATTTTGATGGGGATTGCATTAAATCTGTATAAAGCTTTAGGTAATATGGTCATTTTAAATATGTTGATTCTTGCAATTCAAAAACATGGAATATCTTTCCATTTCTTTGTATCGTCTTCCATTTCTTTTAATAGGGTCTTGTAGTTTTCATTATATAGGTCCTTCACATGTTTCATTAAATTTATTCCTAGGTATTTAATTTTTTTTGTTGCAATTGCAAAAGGAATTATTTTTTTCTACTTCTTTTTCTGCCACTTCATTACTATAGTATAGGAATGCTATGGATTTTTGAACGTTGATTTTGTATCCAGACACTTTACTGTATTTGCTTATTGTTTCTAGTAATGTTCTTGTGGAATCTTTAGGGTTTTATATATAGAGAATCATGTCATCCACAAATAGTGACAGTTTGACTTCTTCGTTTCCTTTTTGGATGCTTTTTATATCTTTCTTTTGTTTGATTGCACTTGCTAGGACCTCCAATGTTATTTGAATAAGAGTGGTGAGAGTGGACAGCCTTGCCTTGTTCCTGATCTTAGAAGGAAGGTGTTTAGTTTTCACCATTAAGTATAATGTTGGCTAAGGGTTTGTCATATATGGGCTTTAATATTTTATGGTACTTTCTTTCTATACAGATTTTGTTAAGAGTTTTGATCATAAATGGATGCTGCATCTTGTCGAACACTTTTTCTGCATCTATTGATATGATCATATGATTCTTATTTTTTAATTTGTTCATGTGGTATATCACATTAATTGATTTGCATATGCTGAACCATCCCTGTGCCCCTAGGATGAAGCCCACTTGATCGTGGTGTATAATCTTTTTAATATGTTGCTGTATTCGATTCACTAACATCTTATTTAGAATTTTTGCATCTGTGTTCATGATGCATTGTCTTTAACAGGTTTTGGTATCAGAGTGATATCGGCCTCATAAAATGAATTGGAAAGAATTGCCTCTTCTTCGATATTTTGGAAGAATTTGAGGAGAATAGGTATTAAATCTTTGAATGTTTGGTAGAATTCACTGGTAAAGCCATTGGTCCTGGACTTTTACTTTTTGGTAGGTTTTTGTTGATTGTTTCAATTTTCATACTGCTGATCTATCTATTTAGATTTTCCAGGTCTTGATTCAGTCTAAGAAGATTATATTTATCTAAGTACAGATCCATTTCTTCTAGGTTATTAAATTTGGTGTTATATACTTTTTCATAGTATTCTTGTATGAGCCTTTGTATTTCTGTGATGTTAGGCAAAATTTCCCCTCTCTCATCCCTGATTTTGTTTATTTGTATCCTTTTTTTTTTTTCTGACTGAGTCTAGCCAGGGTTTTGTCAATTTTATTAACCTTCTCAAAGAACCAACCCTTTGTTGCAATTATTTTTTCTATTGATTTTTGGTTTTCAATTACATTTATTTCTGCTCTAGTTTTGATTATTTCTTTCTTTCTGCTGATTTTAGGTTTCATTTGTTCTTTTTTTTTCTAATTTTTTAAGAAAACTAGGTTGTTTATTCGGGCTCATTCTTGTTTTTGGAGATAGACCTGTAACTTTGCGCTTATAATCACTTTTGCCATGTCCCAAAAGTTTTGATATGTTACACTATCATTATCATTCGTTTCTATGTATCTCTTCATCTCTCTTTTTATTTCTTCTCTGAACCAGTTATTCTTTAGTAGTATGTTGTTTAATCTCCATGTATTTGTGGTTCTTCCTGATTTCTTCTTGCAGTTGATATTTAGTTTTAAAGCATTATAATCAGAATATGATTGGTATGATTTCAACCCTCTTATATCTATTGCAGCTATATCCCAGTATGTGTTTGATTCTTGAGAATGTTTCATGTGCGCTAGAGAATATATAAGCAGCTCTTTTGGGATAGAAGGCTCTGTAAATGTCAATTATATCTAGTTAGTTCAATGTGTCATTTCAGGATGTTATTTCTTTATTGATTTTCTGTTTAGATGATCTGTCCATATCCAACAGTGGGGTATTTAGGTCCCGTACTACAATAGTGTTTTGGTCTGGTTTTCTCTTTAGTTCTGTTAGTAATTGCTTTACATATTTTGGGGCTCCCTGATTGGGAGCATAGGTATTAATAAGTGTTATGTCTTCTTGGTTCATGATTCCCTTTATCATTATGAAGTGTTTTTCGGTATCTTTCTTTACCTTTTTTATTTTGAAGTCTGTTTCATCTGATATTAGTACTGCTACTCCCATTTTTCTCTTTGCTTGAAATGTCATTTTCCCCTCCCTTTCATTTTGAGTGTGTATTTGTCTTTGGAGCTGAGATGTGTCTCCTGGAGGCAGCATATGGTTGGGTTCTGTTTTTCGATCCATTCTGCAACTCTGCCTTTTTATCGGTGAGTTCATTTCATTTACAGTCAGTTCATTTATGTTTATTGAAATATGAGGTCTTCTTATAGTCATTTTATCTTTTGCTTTTTGGTAGCTTGGTGTTTCCATTGCTTCCTTGTCCTTGTGTTTCTGTTGTCTTTATTTTGGTTGGCTTTTGTGGGTTTGCCTCTAATTCTTCTTGTTTTATGTTATATACTTCAGTTCTGAATCTTCTGTGTTGTTACCATTACAAATATGTAAAAGGTACACACACACACACACACACACACACACACACAATTGTCCATTTTCTTCTGCATGTGCTTATCTCCATTATCCTTTGCAAATTTGGATCTTTGAATCCTCCCCTTTTTAGTCATTGTTATCTCAGTTTGTTCCTATGTAAGCTGAATGTTCATAACTATCTTGCAATAGCAATTATTTTCTTATTATTTAAGCCTATAATGCCCTGGTTTTAGTAAGGGTTGCACTCCTCTGCTGCTATTTACCTTATAGTCATTTTACTCCTAATTATGTTTATTTGTTTTTGTCATTTTGTTTTAGGCTAGCTGATCCCTTTCAGTATTTCCTGTAGTGCAGGCCTCATAGTGGAGAATTCCCTCAATTTTTGTATACATGGAAAGGTCTTAATTTCTCTTTCATACCCAAAGGAGAGCTAAAGTGGATACATTATTCTAGGCTGGTAGTTCCTTTCACTTAATAGTTTAAGTATTTGATTCTGTTCCTTTCTGGCTTGTAAGGTTTGTGCTGAGAAGTCTGAGGATAATATAATGGGTTTTCCTTTATAAGTTACCATTTTCATCTCCCCAGCTGCCTTGAGAATTCTGTCTTTGTTGTTGATTTTTTGATAATTTTAATCCTATTGTCTTGGTGAAGGCCTTTTTGGATAGTGATCATTGAGTGTTCTGTTGGCTTCTTGAATTCCAAGCTCCAGCTGATTCCTTAGATTTGGTAAATTCTCATCATCTATTTGCCTGAAAATGCTTTCCAGTCCCTGCTCCTTTTCCTTGCCTTTGATCATGCCCATTATTCTTATCTTTCCTCTCTTGATGGTATCAACTAGTTCTTGAATTTCTCTTCCATTATTTTTCATTCTTTGGTCTCTCTTCTTTTTTTTCTTATTTATTTCTAGATTTCTGTCTTCGATATCACTGATCCTTTTCTCCATTTAATCGACTCTATTTTTCAAGCTTGCTATTTCATTTTTCAACCCTTGCAGTGTGTTTTTTATGTCTAGGTCTGTTCTGTTCTTTTTTAGGTTTAAATCTCCTTGCTCTGCTCATCTAGTTGTTTTTTCAATTCCTGAAATTGTGATATGACTCATTTCAGAACTCACTGAGTTTTTCAGAAGTACTATCCTGAGTTCTCTGTCATTTAAGTTGCATATTTCTATGTCTGTAAGTTTATTTTCTGGAGATTTTTCTCTTTCTTTCTGAAATGCCTTGTCGCTTCGGTTATTCATGGTGTTTAATGAACTATTTCTCCACCTGGGCAATAATGGAAATGTATTTAGCTTTTTTCCAGAATGAAGGTTTATTATATAAAGGTCTCTAGCCTGCTGCAAAGAAGTTGCTTTTCTTTTGGTTTCCAGTAGTTGGCGTCTAAGCCTCTTGGATCCCTGCTTTATATAATGCCTTTTTCTTTTTCTTATAGGTATTTAATTACACTTACTACCCTTAGTTTCAGTCCCTGTCAGTGTTAGCCACAGTTTCATTAGCATTTGCTCAAATTCCCTTGGGGCTTCGTGATGTTCGGTCTCAGAAGGTATGAGGGGAGGGGCCCTCTGGGTGGGGGTTTGGGGTCTGCGGTTCAGCCTCGGTTTTGCAACCGTAGCCAGTAAAAATCAAATATTGTTTTTGTGCCATTCCCCTTCTCTGCTTTCTGCCCTGATTACTTGGCCCTGCCACTAGATCGATGAAACTCACTACTCTCCTAAGCAGGGTTGTTTAGGGAACTCACCGTATCTTCTCCTCTCCCCCTCCTCCTACAGGGAACTCCAGCAGCTGCAAGAGGTAGCTTCTTTATTTCTCCCAGTCCGTTGTCTGATACCCAGAGTTCTGACCTGTTGTTGTTCTTATGTGCAGATCCCATGTTCAGACATGCTGGTGTGCGGTTTGGGTGTTTTTGGTTGAGTTTTAGATATTCAGCTTTTTGTTGTTTCAAGGGGAGAGTTCTGGAGACATCTCTCACTTTGCCATGTTTCTCCCAACCTCCCCTTTTTACCTTTTTTTTTTTTTTTTTTAATGCCTACAGCACCTGGTATTCTTAGGTAGTCTCCCATCCATGTACTAACCAGGCCTGACCCTGCTTAACTTCTGAGATCAGATGACATTGAGCACGTTCAGGGTGGTATGATCGTAGACATCTTTACTTTTAAAACACACACAAGACATAGTGTGCACTTTCTTGTTCTATCCTTTGTTTCTTAAAATTTCTATCATTATTTTTCTCTGCTATATTTTACTTCTTTAGTACTATCTTCCAGTTCTTTAACTCTCTACTTAGTTTTTCTAATCTTATTTTCAGTCCATTCATTAAGTTTTTAGTAATGAACATTATTTTTTGTTTGTAGAAATTCAGAATGTGTTTTTTCATAAATACCTCATCTTTTTATCTATAGAACTGTATTTGTTATGTTTTAATTTTTTTCTCTAATTTCAAACATAGATATTCCATAGTCTTTATCAAGTTATTATATTTTCTTAATTTTTTGACAGTTCTACATTTGCTTCCTGAAATGTCTGCCGACTCTTACTCATGCTAATTTTTTTCTTAAGTTAGTAGTTTGGGATAGTCAAAATGTTGTAAAGCCTTTGTTGAGTCTGTGTCTTTTCAGAGACCTTTGTCAGGAATGATAAGGGCATGAGTGCTAGCGATCATTTTTTATGAGGAGTCTTTTTATCACATGCATAGGATGTAATTTGACTATAAATTCAAGTGAGAAAAGGCCTATGATTATGAAGTTGAGGCTTTTTCTCATAGCTATTAAATCTAGGTCTCCTAGATTACAAACACTGAAAATCTCTGTAGTCAGAGTATCAGTGCCATTGGCAAGTTCTCTTTTATTTTTTCTACAGGAAGTAGAAAAAAATCAGACTGAAAGAGTAACTTGCAGCTAGATTAACTGACATTTGTTTCCATGTAATGGGTACTAAACAAATATAAAAAGCAGATATGCATATTAATTCCTTTGGGTAACAGAGACAGATAATAGACTTTTTTCCATTGGCATTTAAATATATAATTAGAGTTATTGATATGATGGCTTACACATATTATTCCCCATTTAATATGTGTCTGTATCACAAAGTGATAGCTGTAGCAAGTAGTTATTTTGGAATTAATTAAATAAACCTTTTAATAAAAAGATTATTTGTTCCTTTGTGTTTTTTTTCAAAATTATAATGCTTTGTTAATGTTTCCAGTTCTTAAAATTAAAATAATTACCCCTATGTATTTTTACTCTGACTTTTTGTACAACAGAATAAGTAACAAAAAACATAATAACTGAGATTTTATTGTAGTCATCTTCATCCTGCTTGATACATGCCAAAGCTTCTATCTCTTTGCCTTTCTTCTTCCTTATTCATCTGCAGGAGGCATCTCTAAAATTAGCTTGAGTAATAGATGTTATACACACATAGCTAGATTGCTGAATCATTTAGTTCTTTTGTGACATTTAGAAATATAGAAAACAGCAGAGTAGGACAAGCATATTTCTCAAATAGCAAGTTATTATTCTGAAAAAATAAAGAATTATAATCCTCTCAGTAATCTTGTAATAAGTAATTTTATTTAAATCTATTTTTAAAGGATTATATTTTTAAAATAAATACAGTGGTTTTGATTCTTACTTCAAAAGATGTTTGTTATTCTCAGAATCATGTTTTGTTAAATATAATAAGTTTGAGACTATCAGCAGAATAATAATAGATGAACTATAAATATTCCCCTATATGTAAATATTTTATTTCATCATCTTCTCATCTGGGATGTTAACATTATTGCTTCTTTGCAATAGTTTTTATGGCAGTGATGTTATCTCCAGAAAAGAATAGTTAGGAGAGTTTAATGCTTGACAATGAAATAAATGTGCTGAATTTTCTCAGAGTTATGAGAATTTAGCTTTTTTACATATCCTTAAGCCCCCATTTCTCCTTTCCTTATCATTTTGAAATAATTATATTGTGCAGATATGCAGATTGTCATACTGATATTCAGTCCATCTGTTAAGTTTTTAGAAATGACCATTATTATATCAGCCTCCCCCAAAATATCATCAGAATAGCTTGTTAATAAAGAAAAGCTGACATTATTACTTATTGGCACAAAGAGCTCACACTACCTTGACAATCTTAGTCATGTTTTTAAGGGCAAAAGCACTATATTTATTTTTGAGGTATATAATTGAGAGTTCTATTTAACTACCATTAATTAATGTCTAAACTCCTCAACAGAACTTTACAATTCCTCTGTGTCTGGACAAAGATGTTAGGTAATCTATCTGTTTCATTTTTTCCCCCTTGAAGATATCCTGTCTAGAGCCTTTGTCCTCTTTAATGTAGATTGGTTGCTCTTAGGCCTGCTTGAAAAGATGTCATTTTGGGATTTTTCTTTGCCTCCCTCCGATGGTGAATCAACTTCCTTGATCTTATGTATCTCTATCTTTGGTTTACTCTTTCATTTTAGAGAAGCCATCTTCTAGTTGCTTTCTGTAAGTCCCTCTTTTTTTTCTGTAAATAACTCATGTATAGATAATTGATATGAGAAATATGATGTTTTCTTTTTGTTTATTGCAATGCTAGAAATTCAGTACAAACTATACTTTAGAAATGCTAGGAAAACTAAAGAAAAGTTATAATTAAAAAAAATGACAATTGGAACAGTAAAAATGACTATGGGTAATTATTTTGCTTTTCAAATTTCTGGAAAGACTATATATTAAAGTGGTTAGACGTATATATGTAGTTGAATTCTGATTTTTAGTTTTTCAATTTGTTAGGAATATTTTTCATAGCTCTATCAGGTAGTGACATTTATTTTAAAAATTTTATAAAGATAGCTGGTAAAAATTTTTTCAGAAGTGAAGATAAACACAAAACATTACAATTTAATCAAATAAACTTTAAAAACCTTTCTCACAAATTATCACTTAATTTGTGAGAAAGGTATCTATCGTCTCTGAAGGGAGTAGGCTAAAACTCAAAGAGACAAATGAATTTTTTTTAAGGTGCTATGATTAAAAAGAAATCCAGGTTACTGCTTCTCAGTTTCTCCCAGTTATATGTCAGCACACAATGCTTGTACCCAGAAATATCTCAGGTAAATTTCAGGAAGAATTTGAGAGATGAGATTCCCCAAGATTACAGAGAGGACTTTCCATTTGGCCGTGACTCCATACTTCTAGAGACCAGATAGGAAGCAAGTTACCATTTCCTTTGGAAAACAGGGCCCTGGAATAAAATGAGCCCTACAACTAGTCTATCACTCCTCCTCCACCCTACTCTCCTCTTATTTCCGGGAATATCAGAGAGTGGTGGCTAGTAGAGATGATTCAAGAAGTTTGCCAACATGTAGAGCCTATCACCTGCTGAGGGGACATTGGCTGCCTTCCTGTTCTATGCAGACTTATTCCTTGATCATGGTTGAAAAACAATAAAAATCACTAACTCACAGCTATGGAACAGGCTTTTCAGAAGAAGACCTGAGAATGGTAATGCCAAAGGAATGGTATTCAAACTCATATAACTAGGAATTATTATAAATTATATTGCCCTTAAAAAGGAGAAACATTTTATATGAGAAGTGCCAGTGTATTTTAAAGAGCAGAGCCCTGGAAGTCTCTATTAAATGGAATAATGGAATCTTGTCCTATCTCAGCCTCTAGGACAGTATGTAATACTGGGTCACCTTCCTACCCTTCTCCGACCCTATCCTTGCCTCAACCTCAATTGTTTACTTTTTCTCACATGATTAATTAGGCTGTAGACTAGGTAATTACTAAGCTTCCTCAAGATTCTGTTACTCTAGTATATGTCATATTTTCAGAAGGTTTGTGTCTTTTCACTTAATGGTTAGGTAGCTTTGTATTAATTTGTGTTTTTATAAAATCATTTGGGCCAAACATTTCAATATTTGCTTAACGTAACTATATTTAAACTGTAGAGAGTTTGCTTCAAGGTGCTATACCCATATAGAACAAGGTAGATTTCCAATTACAAGTACCCCTGATTATTGTTTGGACTGGAGATTGCCCTTATGGTGCCCTTCAGTGACACTATGATCTGCTTTTAGTTTTATGAGGGCTGTTGCCCTCCTATTGGTTCATTTTTAACTAAGTGGTATATTTCTAAGGGTTTGAGAATAGTGAGGTAAATAGCTTTGAAATTCTCAGTACTGTTTAGAAAGCTAATTGCATAAATTTAAAATATAAAGCATTTGAACAGCTTCCTTTTAAAAGTGATTTTTTAACAAAATTTGATCATACTATATTTGTGCTACAGTTGAAATGCTGAAGTAGCATTTTGGCTTCTTTCCCAAAAGCATGCTTAAAGAGGCTAGCAGCAGCATCTCTCCCTGTTCTCTTCAGTGTTTTTTACCTTGTGAGTGGTGCAGCTTGTTCTGCGGATGTACTGAACCCTCCCATTTAATCTGCAGTGGAGAAGAATGGAGCTCAATATCCAGTAGAATTGATGGTCTAGCAAGGTTGCAGTAAATAGAAATGACTATATATTTAAACAGCTGAGCAAGAAGACATTTATTTATACTATTTCTTTTTCTTTCAACTGATAAATTTTTGCTTTCTATTTCCTTCTAGAGAGATGTGGATAATTTGCCCTGCCTCCAGCGTCTGTTTCTCAGCTTCAACAATATATCTAAGTAAGTGGAAACTCCCAACTTGTCATTTGTTAATAATTTGATCGTATGGGTTCTAGTGCTTTAAATTAAGATTGTTAGTACCTTGGAGAATTTATTGGCATGTGAGATTTTAAACTGGAAAACGAGAGGGCCATCCATGACAAGTTCTCTGTGGAAAAACAAAGCTCTGGTGTATATTATTTTCTCTAATGATAAGATGATGAAGTTAGTATAGCATGTACTTTTTATTCAATTATACTTTAGAGTTGCTCTCCTGTAAAACGTGGGAATTTCAGCATATATTTTGCTGTCTTATATTTAACACTTATTGCACTAGTCAGCTGAATTAGAATCTTTCATAAATTATCATCTATGATATAGCTACTAAGCAGTTTTGATATAGCAGGCTAAATTTGTCAGGGCCACTTGCTAATTAGGCCATAACTTCTAACTTGATATCCCTAATTAGAACTAATGCTCTAAGGAACATGTAAATGTATACATTTTGTTTTTCAAAGATTTGAAGCATATCATTCTTTATATTGTGATAAAGTTTCATTCAGGGTCAATGAGGGAGATTTCAGAACTGGAGCTGAGACAGACTTTCAATGCAAAAGGACCTCTACTCCTTCCCTAATTCTTTCCTCCGCTTCCTTTGAGCCACTTAGTTTGAACTAGATTTATAACTACCCCTCAGTTCTTTAGTTTCACTTCAAGGATGTTCTTTGATCATGCTTTTGTAAGAGGGTAGGTATTAAGTATAAAAAACTTTAGAGCACATCTCTTCCTGACCTCTAGGCCTGTGCTTCTGATAATTAAAAACTATTTTAGTTTTTGTGCATTTTCTGTTTACCTCTTTTCCCTCTTTCATCGGACTTAAGTGTTAACCCTATATACTTGTACTATATTTCTAAAGTTAGAGATTAAATCCAGATGGTGAACTTTGCAAATAGGCATTATTTCAAAGAAAATACCCTTAATCTTTCTCTTTTTTCCTCTTCTGTGGAAAAAATATTTAAGTTTTCTGAAAGACTTTTTATCTTTTTTTCAGTTTATGTTGAATGCTCTTCCAGCTGCCTTTCAATCTTGTTGGGGAGGTAGGATTTATTTTCAATGGCTGTGGAGGAGACACTCAATTTTTCTTAGGGAATTTCTGCTATCTCAAGACCACTAACAACTGCTCTGAAGGGATAGGTTTTCATGCTCAAAATATGTTGTTTTTTGTATCTCACAATATTAGTATTTTTAAGGTGCTGCAAACCCCAACTTATGGAATTCACTACTTTTCTTTCTTGTCTTGTTTATGGGGAGTAATTTAAAGAGATATAAATTCGGGTGCAGGGTTATGTTGTTCCTAGGTTCCTAGGATACCTGAACTTCTGAACTGCTGGTGTAATTGCAGGACTAGCTCAAACTGGTCCTATCCTGTTTCTGACAATACCCGAACCAAAGTTTACAAGGAACGCTTGTGAACCGTTAACTGTCCCGCTGCCATGGAACCAAAGGGCCAGACCCAAATGTTGGAACCCCTTCAGAAGGAAGATCTGCTGGTGAAAGCCCTTAACCCTGCCCCAAACCCTAGATCAGATGGAGGAGACAGAGTTGAGCCTTGCTTCCTGTCTCCTTGTCAATCAACTTGCAAATACAAGCCTTTTTGCTTCCCTCAAAAGCCGGTGCCATAGTATTGACTTCTGCGTGTCTCGGGCAGCGAGCTCTCTCTTGGAAACATTAGCTCTGTAGGGAGTTGGTCTTAATTGCTTGTGTTTGGAGAATTTTCTTCCTAACCTGTAAAGGAGTTTCACCTACCCAGCAAGATAAACATATAATTAATGAGATTAATGTTTATAACTTTCTTTAAAAAGCATGATTTTGTAAGAAATTGCAGTAGAAGTGAACCAACAGTTTCAGGGCTTTTATTTTCTAATTACTCTCACTGTGTTTCTACATGGGCTTCGCCCTTTACCTTCCTTAGTGCTTCCAGCTGATCTACTTTTGAGGTAAAAACATTTTCTGCTCTGTTCCTGTTGATGCACGCCATCCAGGAAGTGGTCTAGAGCAGCAGTTCCCAACCTTTTTGGCACTAGGTTACTTGTGCTCCTATGAGAATCTAATACCTAATGATATGAGGTGATACTAGCTCTGGGGAGCAGCTGTAAATGCAGATGAAGCTTCGCTGCTCATCTCCTGCTGTGCGGCCAGGTTCCTAACTGGCCACAGACCTGGTATTTGTGGCCTGGGGATTAGGGACCCCTGGTATAGAGCATATATTGGGCCTGAGGGTAAAAAAATTAGAGAGTGCAAGCCTTGAAAACATTTCTGTGAACTTTACTCAAGACACAAATATTTCAGATAGTTGAGTCATTAGACGAACTGTAGTGATAACTATAGTATCTTTCCAGGGCCTAAGTGCCCTGCTATAGAGTTGCCTGGTTTTACAGTTTGGTGGCCTGGGGGTAACAGGGGTCAAGAAATCTAGAAACAGCAGTGTAAACCTGAAAGTCGGTACCTTTTAGAACTCTCTCTGGAAAATTCTCAGATAGTATTAAGCAAATATCCAACTGTATATCCATTTTAGGGAGACAAAAATGCAATGACTTATATAGGAGGGCTTCTAGGTTTTAACCAAGTTATTGGATTCTTAGAGGTCCATTTGCATAAATTATTAGGTACCTGGTGGAAATTCAGAAAGTTCCAAAATGTGATGGCACCCTATTGAATTCAGAGAACTACAACATGACTTAAATAGGTACCTATATTTAATGGCGAACTTGGTAGACAAAACCCTTTTTATATGTTTTTCTGCAGATAATCAGAACAGTGCGTTTAAGTTCTACCAGTAAGCATGCAAGATATATTTAGAGAACAAATGAATAGAACCAGTGCTTCTGGTTAAAATATCACCCAGAGCATGAGGAAGACACAAATGGGTAATTATAATATAGGGAGTTAAACTTAGTTGTGATGATATGCAGGGATATTAGAAAATATAAATCAGCTTAGAAGTGAAGGAAGTCTTCTCAGAGGAAGAGGGTACCTGAGCTGAGCTCTAAGTGCAGAGTAGGCCTTAGTAAAGTAACAGGTATTGTAACATTAGGCAGGGGGCATAACCTAGTTGATGGAGAGACCTCAGGGTGGACTCACTAGGTCTACCCTTTGAAGGCCTGTAGTGAGATCCTTGCTTCTTCTCCCTCATTCCCACCCCATACTAACCCTAGGCCTTCCGCCAACCCACAGAATGCTGAGCGGGGTGGGCTGCCAAAGTACATTTTGTGATGATCACCTTAAAAATGTTCTGTGGTTAATCAAGATCAGTTAAGTCTTGATTCGTTCTTTAGACATGTTTATTCCATTATCCACCTCTTCTTCTGGAGGTACTGCTTTTCTGGTCGATTTGTTTTTCTTGGCTCTCATAATGTTAATTTCCAAGTAGTCTGACTATTTTTTTTCTAATGGTTAATCTTATTTTATGAATGAAATAAAGTTTTCTTTGATTTCTAGAATTTACTTTTTCCCTTGGAGTTAATACCTATGTTTGTTCTCTAAACACAAGAAACAAACCAACAAAAATGCTTGCTTGCTTGCTTGCTTGCTTGCTTGCTTGCTTGCTTGCTTTCTTTCTTTCTTTCTTTCTTTCTTTCTTTCTTTCTTTCTTTCTTTCTTTCTTTTTTTCTTTTTTTCCGTGATTTTTGGATGGTAGTTCATATTTATAAATGAGAGTCTAGATGGAGTTGTTTCCTCAATATAGTTTTTAAAAATCACTGTGAATGCAATTTGTGAGTACAGGATCTTGGTCTGCAAGAGGATATAGCCAAGGGAAGAGGGAGGACTTTTCTTTGAGATATGCATAGAAACTGGCCTTCTGGGAATGGGAATCTTTTTTCATCTTAGTCACCAGAACTTACCCAGAGCACTGCCCTTCTTCTCTCATCAGTCTAGAGACAGTTCAGGTGTTAGCCTCTCTGAGAGTGAGACCGGCAGATTGTTACCAAACCCTTCAATAATTACTGGACAACTGACTCATATATGCTGCCAACACTTGATGTCTGATCTAGGGAATATTCTGAGGTTCTGCCGACAATACTTATTAACTCACAGTGTAATAATCCTGTTCATTTTAGGCTCTTTAGCAATTTTTTACTAATTCCATCTGCTTTATATCTTCCAGAAATTCCTTAGTGTTCTGGTCTGCTGATGGAACTCTTCCTAGTTTTTTAGTACTGCTATGGATATTTCATACTTTTATGTTCAGTCATTTCAAAGACATTTTGAGAGGGTGGAGAGAGGTTAGAGCATGTGCTCATGCAGACATTCTCATAACTGTCCTTCCTTTGAGTGATTTCTCCAAAGAGGCTGCATATGAAGATATCCTTGGAAGCTTTGAAAATATATAGTCACTGGTTCACTGCTGGGTAGTCTGCTCCAGTAGATTTGGAGTGGGGCCAGGGATCTGGATTTTTTTTTAAGGCTTCTCAGATGATTCTGATATGTAATTGATGCTAGATTTGGGAACCATTGAGTTATGGCACTCCAATGTGAGAATATTTTTTAACTTAGAGATTTCTATTTTATGTAAAATTTTCCTTCCCAAGGAAAAGCTTTCTAAACAAAAATCTTTATCAGGAATAAATATTTGGAAGGTAGCTTATGATCTATAGTCCAAAACTGGAGTGTTTCATCAGTTTCATCCCTCTCCTACTGAGATATTTGCAAAGTTAAAGGTTAAGTTATAATTGATTATTTTCTCCAGTCTCTCTTTTCTTTCATTCTCCAAACATAGAAAGTTTTAATAAACTTTTTTGGGGGAGAAAAAAACAGAAGGAAGGGGGTTTATAATTCTAATGCTTGATTGCCTGAAAATGAATGGTTGCTATCACTTCTAGAACTAAGGTGAGAGGAGTATCTTTGGGATAGGAGTCAGATATAGTTAAGGTCAAATATCAGCTCAGGATTCTTGGTCTCATATACTCTTTTTTTTTAATTGTGGTTAAGTATACATAAATATACCATCTTAACCATTTTTAAGTACACAGTGTAGTAGTGCTAAATAAATTTATATTGTTGTGCAGGCAATCTTCAGAACTCTTTTCATCTTGTAAAACTAAAACTCTGTACTCATTAAACAATAGTTCTATCCCAACCCCATGGCAACTATCATTCTACTTTCTGTCTCTATGGTTTTGACTATTCTAGGTTTAATCATACAGTATTTGTTTTTGTTTTTGTTTTTTTTATGACAGGCTCATTTTCCTTAGCAAAATGCCCTCAAAGTTCATGTTTTTGTAGCATGTTTAAAAATTTCCTTCCTTTTTAAGACTGAATATTTATGTATTATTCTTGAGGTGGTGTGGAACAGACTAGAAAAGGAGCTTGCAGAATGAGCCAGGCCTACCTCTCAATCCTTATGCCTTCCCATAATGCCCTAGATTCCTGCTCCACTGAGCTTCCTTAAACTTATCATGCTCCCCCCATGCCCAGTCTTTGTATCTACTGTGGCTTCTGGCAATAACCTTTTTTATTTTCTCTTTGTCTGAATAACTCCTGAGCTTTCGTTAGAATTATCTAGAGATCCTGCTAAAATGCAGCTTTCTGAGACCCATCTTTCATGGATTCTAATTTAGTAGTTTTAGGTGGGGCTCAAGAATTTGTATCTTTAGCAAATGATGCAGCCGACTTAAAAATACCAATGGCCTGTGTTTTTCAGACTTCAAGTCAAAACCTATTAAGGGATCCTAAAATCAATTTAGTGCAAGACCAGGAAAAATAAAACAGAATAGAAAATATACCAGAGTTTGTCACATGTTGTAAGGGTAAATATTATTTCATGAAAATTTTCTAGTTTTAATTATATGTGAGTATATCTATGCATGCATTTGTATGTATTATTTTACTTAGATATATGGGAACTGGGTTACAGTGTAGATATATTTCTCACTATGGATTGAGTTTAAAAAGTTTGAAAAATACTCTGTGGTCTTGCTACATGCTTTTAGAGATTTCTGTATTTCCACTGTGATTGTAGTGTTCATAGTTTATTGTACTTTCATTTTAAATTGTTCTCTCTGCTAGGCTGTAAACTTCACCAAGGCTGAGGCATATGTCTGCTTTGCTCACTTACAGTCTCTTCAACATCTAGCATGTATGTGCTCCTGGTAAAAAATATTACTATTGTATCAAAAAAAATTTAAGAAGAATTTAATCTCTCAAATAGAGAAATTTTTTTATATGGGCTAAGAAATCATTTTGTTAGATCTTTTATGTCATCACTAAGACATTTGGACCATGTTTAATACCTAGACGTGTGAAGTTTAAAGGCTTGAACAATCAAAATTCTCTTGGCAGTTGTTTCTGGCTTCCACGTCAATTTGTTGATTAGTCAGTAAAGGATCGTGCCCAGAACATCTAGAAACAAAAAATAAAAATCTACAGAAACTAAATCTTCCTGTTATTGTGGTATACCAAGGAAGGGTAGTAAGCATGTTGTGCCCTAGTAAAGAGGCAATAAGGATCTGCAGTATCTACTGGGGGGTTAAAAACAATAATAAAACTGCCTAAAAATAATTTCCTTTTTATTATCTTCATACACTGGAAATTCTAAATAATGTCAGAGATAAAATACTCCTCCCTTTCAGTGTGGACCTCTCATACTCCTTTCTTCCCTTAGCAAGACAATGCCTTTTGGACTCTGCTTTTTCTTTGTGATGTCATTGAAAATTTTTAACTAGGTTTCCTTTTTCTTTTTTGAAGAAGGAATGCTGTTAAAAGATCCCTAATGACCTCTTTTAGTAATTATGGTATGACTAACAGTCACTGGACTGCAAGCGCTGGAGTTTGACTTCTTCATTACAGGGAAAGATTATCCTCCAGTCTATTTTCAGAATTTTATTGAAAATGGCTCCTAACTTTACCTTTATCAGGAAGTCATTCTCTTTACATCTTTCTCAAGCTATACTTTAACTTGTATAAATTATATATTCGGAGAAGAACCTATTTCTATTTAGGAAAATCAGAGAAACTCAGACTGCTCTAAAGTTGCCTCTTTTATTACGAGTTGATATTTTAAGGAAGGAATTATTTTACTGACCTTCAGAATATATTGATATTTCTTATGAACTTAGGTTGTTACATAAAATGTTCCTATAGTTGAAAAATAGGACTTTATTCTCATACTTCTCAGGATTGGAAGTGTGGCTGTGTCCTTTTGGCTTGAAGGAAATTAGTTTTCCTTAGTTCCAGTATCCAGCAAACTGATAAAATGCCCTTACTTTTTTTTTTTCCTTTGTGGCTCAAGTTAACAGATAACCAATCATCTGTGAACCTTCTTACTAACTGAATAAAACAAAGGAAATAAACTATTGACAGATCTTTTCTGACCACCTAAGAAAAGTTTTAAATCTGAGAAATGACTAAGTACTTGTGGAGGAAATTTCATTATTAGTACTCATTTAGCTGCTCTTGAAGTGTTTGCCTAATGGCTGACATGTGATTCACGTTCAGACAAACATTTAATTGTATTTTTAAAATGTGATAGACATCATCTAGAGAGAACCAACCAAAAGAGTTCTAAAAATAGGGGCTTTTTTTTTTGGTTTAACCATTGCTGTTTTACTCCTTTGCCATGAGCAAAACTATCTGTGCTAAGGCATAGATAGTTTCTTAGTACCTAACTGTCAAGCCTAGCTGCAGCTTTTCAATTCATTTAGAAGGATTAATTGAAAAGATATGCCCACAACTAACAATAGGTTTGTTTTACCATTTTAGACACATAGACTTTGAGGTAAGATAAACTTGTTTTATCATGTTCAGAGTTGATGTAATTATTGGATCTCAATTTATTTTACTGAAAATGTAAAACATTTACTAATATAAAATAAATAATTTTCATATAATTTTTTTGTATACCTTACTTCAATATTACTTTATTGTAGGCAACTTTTCTTTTTAGAGAGCAAAAGTAGAAATTATTCTAAAATGTTATAAAATATTAACTTAAAATATTCGACTTCATTTCCTTCATTGTTTTTAGGATGTTCAGTTTGTTAAATGACTGTGCTGTTTGTAATACTTTGCATTCTAATATAAGGACTTGTTAGAATTTTCTACACTAAACTAAGGATTATACAGTTTTATTACTTAATTTTCTCTGACTATTGTTTTATATTTGTGCTATAGTCAAAATGATTTTTTATTTCTGTTAAAGTATTTCTTGATCTCATGCTGGACAGTTTACTGACTACACAGATAGAATATGACTACTGTGATACCAAGTACTCTTGTCAAGAGGCAGTATTAGTGAAGACATTGGAGATTTTGTTATGATTTAAGGGAACTAGCTTTACTGCTGTTCACTCAGTAGAACTTTGAAATCATGACATTATCCTATTAATGCTCTGTAAATAAGTAAGCATTAGAAACCAACTTCTTTATATGACTTATATATCTTTATAGTATTTTGTACAGTTATCAATTTTATAAATTGTTTTTGCTTTAAGCTAGCACTTTAAAGTAAACAGAGTACATTTGCTTCATATCTTCTAATTTACTAAGTTGCATATAGAATTTACTACCAAGAGAAAATCATTTAAGTTACACAACTGAAGTTCAAAGCTTCATTCAAATGTATTGTTAGGGAGCCCCCGAAATCCAGGTGGTAAGTCTCCAAATGAAGCAGGGTCAGAGCTTTTAAAGGATATTGGAAAGTTGAGTATGTGACCTTGTGGTCTTACCATAGGCAGTTTTCAACTTTAACCTCCATTAGCAGTTGGGGTTGTTCCTTTTTCTTTCGTCTTGTTTTGGGACTCAGTAACCATCAGAATGGCATTTTCTGAGGACTGTTTTTGCAAGCCCTGTGGTTTACTGAGGAGTCAGAGTTTTAGGGCAGGGCTGGTCGATAGTAAAAAAGAAAAAAAGGGGGGCAAAGGTACAAGACAGTGAAGCAACTGAGTATCCTCTATCATGTTTGTTTTATTTTTCTTGCATTACTTTTGAGGGAGAGAAGGGCAGAGAAAAAAATCTATTGGATAGCCATTACTTTTTACTATTATTATATGTCTTATTTTATCGTCTTCTTTCTATCAGCATCTACAGTCATTTAAAGCATCTTTATCCTCTAGGTACAATGCTACCATGGATTTTATTTATAAGATTACAAAGGAACTTCCCAGGAATTTTCTGGATACTCTTACTATAATCCTACAGTTTAGTTTTTATTAGTATAAAGGTAATTTATTTGTATGTGTATGTCTGTGAGTTTTTATAAAAGGAAGGAGTCCTGAACTAAAATTAAACTAAGGTCCTGTGAGCAGGCTGTTTGCACACTTAGTCTCAGACTGGGTTCACACTTACATAACTGAGAGGCTGATAGCTATTCATGGCAATGAATTAACATTTTAAAAATCATTAATGTATCAAAGGCCCTTTTGGTTTTGCTAATGTGAAGGTTCTAGAAATTGCAGGAGAATTTTTGGTGTGTATTAGAGAAAATTTGAGTCTTAAAATTACTCTTGACTACATGCTATACTGAGTGTGGTTGTTTAGGTTCCGAAACAAATAGGTCTGATAAATTGAGATTAATATGTGTTTTATGATTTCTTTTGTTGTTTTTGTCGTTCTACAAATGCAAAGAAATCCAAAGTATATTCAGAATTAGACTTAAGGTATAAGTAGATTAAACCTAAAATGCAAACATATTAACTTAAGGTATATAAATACCTTCCTCTGTTGCTATTCCTTATACTTGTATTGTAGAAAATACTTCTAAAAATGGTTTGAAGTAGCTTACAATGAAAATTTCCAATACATAAACATTTAAACATTTAAAACAAAGGTAAATGGATATTGAACAAATTGTTCGGTTAATTTCAGGAAGAAAACAAGCTTAAAATCAATCATGCCCAAACCCAAATGTGTACTTCTACTTGCAGAAATATTGGAGGAACTTTTGTTCATCCTTTATGATTCATTCCAAACCCCAACCAAGTAGAATTATTTTCTTTTTCTAAAACCTCCACAGTATCTCTTAGAGTACTATAATATCCATTTTATATATGTCCAGTTAGGCCATATTTAACTTATCATAACATCTGTCATATGTGGCACATAGTGAGCATGTAATTATTACTGTTTTAATTAATGAATAAATAAAGCCAAAGTTTAAAGCTATGTTTTTAAATATTCATTGATAATTCTTAACAGTCCTATTCAACATGTTATCTTATTTAGTTGTCTGAGGATTCATTTTACAGCTAATTTATCATGGCTGTTCCCTGGTTTATAAACTGCTGAAAAGTAAATAAGATAAGAAAGCCAAATTAAGATTATTTTGCAGTAGAGTTGGATTATTAGTAATATTTGTCACAAGGTCTTTTAGACCAAAGGCGCCCTTCTGTGATTGAAGGTTTCAGTGGGGATACTTTTTGAACATTTAAGTAAATTCAAAGTTGAGTCTTGGAGAAGAACTTGAGACTTTGCTTCAGATAGTTCCTGAATCATAATGCAAAGATAAGATAGCCCTCTACTTGATTAAAAATAGTTACCTGATTTTCACTACCATCCATATCATCTCTGGGACTGTTTCTATTGACTTTTTTCCTCTTTGATATTATATTTTCTTGCTTCACTTGTCTGGCAATTTCTTATTGCATTTTGGGTATTGCAGACATTATGTTGTTGAGAATCTGAGTTTTGTTGTCTTAATTTAGAGGCTCTTGAGTTTTGCTCTATAAAGTAGCTAACCTACTGGACAATCAGATAGATCCCATTGAAGCTTATTTTTAGATTTTTTTAAGAGTAAGTCTAAAGTAATATTTATTCTATAACTAGAATAATAAGTTTTTATATCTATATTTATTTTATCCTGCAGTAAACATAAGAATTCTGGATCAGAGGCTGACTGATATACCTGCAGAATTCTTATATTGGTTTCCTATGCTCCATTTTCCCTGGGGGTTCTATGATGAGGGCGGGTATCATCTACACATACATGGTAGGGAGTGTCTAGCACATGAGAGAAACCCAAACTTATTAATCTTGGAGCTTATAAAGTAGCTGCTTGTACAGCTGTACCTCTTCCCCTCTATAGAAAAGAGAATGGTGGGGAGAGGGAGAGATAGATTACTCTTTGAAATGTAAGCAAATGGCTCCCAGTTTTATTACCTTTTGGAGTATAAACACATAGCTCTGGGAGACAAATTTCAATATCATCCCAGAAATCTCTATCTATATAATTACCATTTAACCCAGGTGTCATTTTTCTTTGCTTAAAAGCCATGATCATGCAAAAACAGGAGCATCTTCACATTATTTGCCAACACACAGTAGACTTATAACTAAGTTATAATCTTTCTGGGATCTCAACTGTTTAACCTGAATGTTCAGTGAAGTCTCTTCAGATTGTCTAGTTGGAACTCCAATGTCCCCAGCTTCATGTGGCCTATAGGTACTCTCTTCATTTCACAGCCTCCCAATAGTTACATTTGGCTAGGCTTCTTGGAGTCTCTCCTTATGTTGGTACATCCTAATATTCAGACAGATACTTAAGAGACCCATGTGCAGATTTCTAGAGATTTTGCTCTACACAGCTCCCTCTTCTCCACTACCCGCTTCCTCCAAATTTCAGCAACCTCAGCAAACCCTAACTCTGACCTTTGTTTCTTCTACCTAGTGAGACCCTTGTTCTCTTTTTGATTCCATTTTCTTATGCTGTGATCTGGAGAGTGCCTCCAATTGGAAGAAAGCCAAGATTAATGTGGCTTTCATGTGTTTCTCCAAGGATCACAGCCCTATGCTGTCTCTTCAATACTTGCTTCATAAATTTTGTAGTCTCATAGATGTTTACATTGGGAGAGTAGTCTGATACTATCATAGCCAAAATTGTAAGTTCCTTCTATTAGATTTCCAAATTGTCATATTATATATTATTTTTGCCATCTATCTGCCTGGTACTTAATATGAAGTTTCTTTAAATCAACAATACTGTATTCCTTTATCCAAGAACCAGTGGCTTAAAATAATCCTGAATTGGTAAATGTTTATTTCCTTTCAAAAGCCTTACTAGTTTTTAAAATAAGCAGTTTAAAAGTGGGCTAAAATCTGTTCTTTAGATTCTTTTAACTCTGCTCCAATATTATTTGTCCAGAAAACTTAACGTTTTACCTTATTAGTTTATTTCTTTACAGGAATGCCTTCAAAACTT
The DNA here is from genome assembly GCA_004027375.1 of Macroglossus sobrinus. Lineage (NCBI taxonomy): Eukaryota > Metazoa > Chordata > Mammalia > Chiroptera > Pteropodidae > Macroglossus > Macroglossus sobrinus. The sequence goes on along the minus strand of PVKZ01000522.1, from coordinate 235,502 downwards.
ATTGTTTAATATATTCTTACCTTTATTGAAGAAATTGGTGAAAGAACTAATTAAACCAGAAAACATTAGCTAGCAAAAGATACTATAGTTGATCATAGATTTCATTATGGGTCAGAGAGAAAAGGAAAGACTATGAGTGTAGGATTAAGTTATCAGGATACTTTCTCAGATGTACATACAATAAATATGTCTGAATATAGTCATTCTTGAGTCCATGTCTGAGAGTGCCAGTCATGTTATTCTCAAAAGAAAAATACTTTTTCCTAGTTGTGATGGAAAAATACCTGTAATAGAAAAACTGTGTTAAATTATTTAGGAATAAATTTATAAGGATTATATGTCTATAGAAGCTGCTGACTTTTGATGTTTAAAGGGGTGAATGATAATCATACCCTTCCCTTCTACTCTGAGTTTTGAATCAATTGAAAAATATAGGAATCAGACAAATAATAATGCAGAATGCAGGTTAGATATGCACCTATAATCAGGGTTCCTAATATATCTCTCTTGAATTGGATTTTCAACTCATTGGCAGAAGAACTTGAAAACTGAGAGCTACCTCTCTGGGATGAGTGGAGCTGAAGAGAACACTCCAATCCTGGAGGCTAAGTGACTTGAAAGAAAAATAAGTGAACCTAAGGTTATGTGTGCATTTCTCCTTTTGGAGTTTACCTTTTAGGAATTGTGTATGTGTATTTGGGTGTGTGAATAGGTTATTATATGGATTGAATTACTTGCTTTTCTCCATATTAGATTTCAGTATTAAAGATGATTTTTATTGAGGGAGTTTGGAGTTGGAATTCTCTGTGAATGAGCAGCATACCTCTGGATTCTTGTTCTTGAAGGGAAGTGAGTTAGGTAGGCTTGTTTGTTCTGGGCACATGACAGAATATCACAGTAACTTAATCACACACTCACAAAACATCTTAAAGGGTAGTTTGAAACTGTCGACTACTCTGTAGGAATTGATCTTTGATAAAACTTCCTTCTTTTGGCTTTAAAAAGGAATTGACAATGGCAGTTGTCGATGCAATGTTAGAGACCATGGTGTTGGTTTAAGAATCACCTGGGAAGCACTGAACGAATCTGTAAGCCAGATTCATAATTTTTTTTTCTGTAGTTCCTTTGACCTTATCTTTGTTTCGTTGTTGTTATTGTTTTTTGTTTGTTTGTTTGTTGTACTTTGGGATATTGGCTTGCGATTCTCCATAATGATCTCCTTGCGGGATCGTGAGAATGATGCCAGTTTTTCATAGCTTTCTGGGTTCAGGATGTAGGGCAGTCTCGGGGATATCCAGAGGATGGTAGTGAATAACTGATCCTCCACTTTCACATCCTTTGCTACTTTATTAAAATATCTTCTCCATTTCTTTCATGTAAAGAATTTAAATTTTCTTCTCAGTTGGTTGTTAAAGAACATTGTGCATCTCTATAAAACACCAAGTAAAGCACTGTGAGGAGTGACAGAGGATAAATATAAGCTGCTGTTTTTTATGAGTATATAATCTAATGATAGAGAACACACAAAGACATGAGTGACAGAAACATGAAACAAACCAACCTGCAGCTTGTAGAAAAGCCAACAGCTCCAGAACCCCAGACTGGCAGCTTAGCCACTCTGATGTAAAGAGCCCTTTCTCCCTAATAACTCTGGCTGAAGTTTCTGAAGAGCCTTAATGTTCAAATTTGTGACCCTGGACCAGCAGAATTAACATCACTGTGAAGCTTATTAGAAATCCAGAATCTCAAGCGCTACCCTCTAACTACTAGATCAGAATCATCATTTTTAAAAGATCCGTAGGTGATGTAAATGTATATTGCAGATTGGGAAGCTCTGCTGCAGAGGATTCTGATGGTACTTATATAGGTCAAGTACCCAGTTGAAAGTAATCACTCTGGCCAGGAGCATATAGGACACACTGAAAGCTCAAGCCTGGGACATATGTTCCCTATCCCCTAGGACAATGGGGGTGGGATCATTTGTGGATCGGGTTTGTTACAGAAAAGAAGTATTCTTTTACCAGGGAAGGGAAGCTGAGCAGGAAGATAATGATAGATATCTAATAAACATATATTCTTTTTATGTCTTAGCTCGCATTAATGTTAGGGATTGCTGTTCACTAACTACTTCACTTTGGATCATTTTATCCCATTTCCTGTTATATTGTGTTCTATTCGATCTCCCTCACCTTACAATGCCATCTGTCTGCTTGACCTAGATATCAGAGATTCTTGCTTCTTCCACAGCATGGTTCTTCTGTCACTTCTCAGAGTCATGTTTTTCAAGTACATATGAATACATGAAGTATAAGCACACACATACCTGTGCCTAAGTCGGACTTCACTTCCTCACACTCGGTAGAGCAAGGATGCCTCAGTCATTGCCTTTTATTCTACCATGATTGCATTAATCCTTGGAGTCATGCCTTTTCAAGCTGTGAACTGTTAAAAATGTATCTGTAGTTACTAGAGGGAATTAGACTTTTCGCTCTCAGGAATTGTAGTGACTGCTTTACAGGGAAAGAGAAGGCTATAATCTTTTACTATTATGATTTATTTTGATGCTCAAATTTTCCCAGATTTGTCAAACTGGCCTATACCAATCTTTTGATATGTTCTTCTTCATCATTTCTTGAGCACTTCTTTACTTTCTGGCACAAGATGTTCCAGGTTCATCTTTTGAAGGAATTCTGATTATTTTTAGTGGAAAATGGTATTTAGAAACCAAGATTAGAGTGCTAGGTACGGGGTATCATTGCTTCTAGGCCTTCTCGATATATAAAATTAAGAAGTGTGTGTGTGTGTGTGTGTGTGTGTATGTGTGTGTGTGTGTGTTTATGTGTGTTATACATCTTTATTTGTCTATCTGTATATTTTAACAGCTGTGGCTTCATACTGAAACCTTCAATCATGAATTCAATCATGAAACTTCTTTGACAGTGTAACACAGCAGGGCTTATTTTAACTATCCACCACACTCCCTTTTTATATTTATAATTACTTTCCCTGACATTGATGCTGCATTATATACACTTACTTATTTGTTTAATCTTTGAATATATGGAAAATAAATTCAGAATTGCTGACCCATATTTCTGTGGGATGAAAAAAAAAACAACTAACCAGGGTTAAATAATTATTTACACTGTATTTTGCCTTTAGCCTAAAGGTATATATATAATCAAAGAACTGTGTTCAAAAGTTGCTGGGGTTACTTCTGCTTGCTTCACTGTTTTCAGTGTGATTATGTTATTAATTTGAAATGTAAGATTTATTTGTTTTTGTTCGTATTTCTTTTTTTGTTTTTTTCCCCTTGAACCTTAATATTATTTGATATATTTATTTTTCAATCTGTTTAGTAATAACATGGTTCTAAAACTCAGAGATCTATCATTTCCCATTCTATATACCCCATTTCCAACCCTCCTGCTTTCCATTCTGTTTTTACCCATTCCTGTAGATAACCAATATCATAAGTTTCTGGTTTATCCTTGTGTTTTTTTGTTTGTTTTGTTTTGCACAAATCAGTAGTAACATGTATGCTAGAGAGGAATTCACACATTTTTGTATGGTCTTTACATTAGATGTTTGATCCATTTGGATATTCTTTTGTGTAGAATAGATAGCATTTGGTCAAAGCGTATCCTTAATGCAGTGTTGAATTTTGTTTGCTAATATTTAAAACTTTTACAATAATACATGCAAATGACATTCCTTTGTCATTTTTTTTCTTTTTTTAAAGTACTATTTTTATCAGGTTTAGGTATCAATGTTATATTTGCTTTATAAAAAGAATAAGTAAGTTTTCCTTAATTTTCAATGCTCTGGGACAATTTATGAAACATTGTTACTATCTAGTTTTGAAGGTTTGGTAGAATTTCTATGTGAATCCGTGTGTGTGTGTATGTGTGTGTGTCTTTTCAGAAAATCTAGATTGGTATCATATTCCTGATTCTTTGCAGGCCAAGTGGTCTCTGTTTCAACTATTTAGCTCCGCTTTTGTGGCATAAAAGCAGCCATAAACAATGCATAAATGAATAAGGTAGACTATGTTCCAATAAACTTTTATTTGTGGACACTGAAATTTAGATTTTATATAATTTTCTTATGTCATGACATATTATTCTTCTTTTGAGTTTTTATAACCATTTAAAAACATAGGAACTGTTGTTGGCTTATAGGACCTATAAAACGGGTACTAAACCACATTTGGCCCATGTGCTGTAGTCTGCCAACCACTGGTCTTTATGAAACACTTTATTTTAGGCATTTCTCCTCTAAACAGCATAGAATTGTGTCTTGCTTTGTTAGCCAGATTTTGTTAGCTATATTTTAATAAGTGAGTTAAGCCCATTCATATTTATTCTTATCACTGAAATCAACTCTGTCATATAATTGTATAATTCTAATGTACATTATATTTACACTTGCATGTTTTTTTATACGATGTGTTTTCTTTTGCTTTTGAAATTTCTTTTAGTATTTTGGAAGTTTTGTATTTTTGTTCTATTAATTACTTTTTACTTAATATTATCTAAATGCCTTTAGTCCTCTATTTTCTTTTTTTTAATTGAGTCAAAATTAACATATAATGTATTTATTTTAAGATGTACCATGAGTTGATTTGATACACTTATATACTGCAAAACAATCACCACTATAACATTAACCAACACCTCTATCACATCACATAATTATCTCTTTTTTTTCTTTTTTGTGGTGAGATTAGGATCTAGTCTCCTAGCACTTTGAAGTTTGTATATTGACTATAATCATTATACTGTGCATTAGATCTTCAGTTGTCCCATTTTCTTATTTTCTCCATTATTGTCATGTCATTTGTAATGCTATTTTTTAACTCTTATGTATTGCTTACACAATAACCATGAATTTATACTCTCCTCATTCCTTCTCACACCTTCCTTTTTTTAGCTTTATGATTTCTACTTTTCTGCACCTAAAACACATTATAGATAATACATACCATGTCGTTCTTCCACTTAGGTTCCTGCCTTTTAGCCTTAGATCTATAATTAATTATTAAATACTCGTCATTGTCCTTTTGCTCAAGTTTCCTTAGTCATCTCTTGGTGGTTGGAGCTCATCCAGTATGATCATGGGTACAGAATATTCTGATATATTGCCTATTTAAAAGTTTTCTTTTACCTTGACACTTGAAGGACAGCTTATCTAAATAGAAAATTCTAAATTTACTCATTCTTTCCATAATTTTTTTCTCTTAATATGGTTCCATTTTTACCTTATTTGGCCAGCTGTGTTTATAGCATCTAATGCCAGTCTGAATTTCATTTCAATTTTGATTTTTGTGCTCAGAGGTCTTAAGGGTTTTTTTTCTTTTCTTTTTAAAGTCTCTAGTTTTATTGGGATATGTTTTCAAATTTATCATTCTGGTTAAGTTTTCCAGTTACCTCTTGGACCTTTTTAATATGTACATGTTAATCTTATTTCCAGAAAGTTTTCCTGGGATATGTTTTAAGTATTAGTTCTGTTCAATTTTTTTTTTAATCTTTAAGAACTCTTATACATACTTATTTACTTTGGCCTTCTTCTTTTTCAACCACTTTACTTATGATCCATTTTATTTCTTTATCTCATTTTCATTCTCTTGATCATCTCTCTGGCTCTCGTTTGTGTCCCTTAGTAAAATTTTATTTGAAGTCTGTTCTCCTTAGGAGTTTTGTAATTAAATCTTTGATTCTGCAATGATTTTGTCTTTCTCTTCCATTTCTTTCCTAAGTTCAATCAACTGTCTTTACATTTCTTATTGTTTATTTTCCATTTCTGCTTTTAAATTTTGAATTTCTTATTCAAGGTAGCTTTCCATACCTCCAAATGCTTACTCGAGGATATTTAATTTAGTGTGGAGTGTTGTGTTACAGTTTTCTTTTTCATGTTTCTTTTTGAGGTAGGAATTTTCATCAGTTTGAGTGGGTTTTATTTTCTGTTCTTAACTTTGTATAAATTTAGTCTGTTTTTCCAATTTATTTTGTGGGTTTGGGTGGTTTACAAGAATCTTAGGTTAAAGCTGCTTTCTTCTTTCAATGTAGCAAAGTACTGTGTGTGTGTGTGTGTGTGTGTGTGTGTGTATGTGTGTTGGGGAAAAGGGTTGTATGTCTTTTTAATTTTTATCTTTTGGTCTCGTATTTTATAAGACTCTGCATTTTCCCGTTTTGCCTCTTTGTTCATTTTCACCTTCATCATCCAAACTCCAAGCACCTTCTCTACTTTTTTTTTTTACCTTCTCAAAAGCAAAAATTTTTTGAAGACCGCTACCTGGAATCATGTGCTCTTCAATGTCCCTTCCTTGTAGTATATGCTCTCAACTACTGGCATTCTTCCAATATTTTTGCACCTAGTGGACTTTCTTTTACTGATGGTGATTTTAGATTGGTTTTAGGCATAATAATAATTCCCCTTTTCTCTCTTCCATACAGTTTTTTTTTCATATTGCCCTTTCATATTACCTACTTATAGTTAATTTGATAGTTGGGCATTTTCTATCTTTAGTTATGTTATGGGCATTGATTGTCTGTAATTTATTTGTTCTTATAATTCTGTATTTTTTTTGGAGGATAAGTTGGTGCATTGAGTTTATGCCTCCGTGTTTATCACACATATATGTGTATGCATACATGTCTATGTGCGTAATATATACATGTGTGTATATACATATATACAAACATACATATATAATACATGTTATTTGTATATACCTATTTCTCCTACTAGAATTTAATTTCTGTAAAAGTAGCAATTCAGTTTTACTCATCTTTCTGTCTTTAGCAATAATCCCAATGCCTATCCTATGTAGTGCCCTTTAAACATTCCTTTTTCCTGTTAATGACTAAAACAAAGTTGCAGCGCAACTTTAATAAATAATCTATTTCTTTTCCAAAGGCTGCAGAGAGCTAAAGGGTTGTAACATTAAGTTAAAATTTTCTGAACTACATGTAACCAGCACTTGGAGTATTACTTGATAACCCGAATATATAGAAATTGCCATGTTGTTCATGAGTGAAAGAATATGATGTATATAGGAGCATCATAAGATGATGCCATTCAGTTTAGAAGAAAGCCTCATGATTCCTGAATGAATATATATTGTTCTTGTTATTATTCTTGTGAGTTGAATATGAAATGAAATGAGAGATGTCAGAAATCATTTGTTCTAATATGAAGAGATAAATAACAATGCTGCATCATGCTGCTGTATTTAAAATTGGTCAGGAAGGTCAAAAGTGCTACAATGAATATTTAATGTTCTAATGAAATCTTAAGGGAAGTGATGCTGTATTTACCAATACACTGAAATCTTCCTGACAGTCATTTTTTTCTGGTTCATGTGGCAAATGAAATTTAATGTAACTTCCCCATAATAACTGCCAATATATAAGTGATATATATTTCTATTCATTCATGACTTAGAAAGAGAAGAAAGTAATGGATATGGATATGGAGATCAAACCTAAGAATGTGCATAAAGATTTATGTTATAGGTTGAATTGTGTCCCCTAAAATTCATATGTTGAAGTCCTAACTCCCTTAGAATATGACTATATTTGGAAGTAAGACATGTAAAGAAGTAGTTAAGGTAAAACGAAGTCATATTGGTGGGTTCTAATCCAACATGACTGGTGTCCTGGTAAGAAGAAATTAAGACACTTACACACTGTGAAGACAGAAAGAGAAGATGACCATCTCTAAGCCAAGGAGAAATCTGCCCTGTTGACACCTTGATCTTGGCCTTTATCCTCCAGAACTATTAGAGAATAAAATTTTGTTCTTTTAACCACCCAGTTTGTGGTATATTGTTGACAGCCCTAGCAAACTAATACTACAAGAATTCTCATCTCAGAATTTTTCAATAGCAGCTCAAAATAGAAACAACATAAGGATCTGATAACCGGAGCATAGTTATATCCATATTCAAGTCTACCTACCTCCTCTGGCAGTCTCTCTGATGGCAGCAAAGGACAACAAAAGTAGTGAAGGATGCAGGCTACCACCATCTTATGTAATCAGAACCAGCTCATAAAACTTATCAGTTGAATGAGTTCCACTGTGGTTTCCTCTACATAGTGGGTAGAATAGAAAGGCACCATGGATTAAAATATGATTTATGTTGATCATGAACATGCTAGAGAGAAAAAGAAGACAAGTACTGTGCCAAGAAAGTGTAAGTACACAGGCTCAATATATCTCATTTCCTCAAAATGATTTGTTTTCTACACAAATTCCCTCCAAAGCCTCATTTGAAATAAGATTTAAACTTCTTAGTTCATTCTTCTTTATTATTCCTCAGTCTCTAATAACTACACCAAGACCAAGGTATACTTGTTTATCTCTGATTAAATATTTCTGGTTTTGCCAATAAAACCTTACAATATAGTCCCTGAAATCCCACAAAATCTCTTTCAAGGTTTAGTTCTCATGTGTATTATTTCTTATAACTTCTCTATATTTTAATATAGTTGATTTCTTCCATAGATAAATAGAATTCAACAGATTAAATAATTAAGATATTCTCAAAACACTGAAATATTATACATTCATTAAATCAATTTACAAATAGTTAATGACATAGAAAAGTGTTGGTAAAATGTTAAGAAAGCAGTACATAAAGCTATTTCATATAACAAGATCTGCATTTTGTTAAAATATATATAAACAGGTATATCTTTAGGAAGAGAGATTTAGCATGTTTTATTTTTTTTCCAAAATTTTCCAAGTTTTTATTTTACTTTTCCCAAATTTCCTTAAATACTATGCATTACTTTTATAATCGAGGGGAGCGGGAAAGGAAGACATAACGGCACAGCTGTGAAGAAGGCTACTGTTATAATTTGTTCAACACAAAAAAAGTTTTGTTGCATAATTATGGAGTGATGTGGGGTTTGTTTTTTTTAAATATACTGTCATGACTTTCATTTCTTTTTATGGCCGAACAGTACAGAAATGTGTAAGGTAAAAAGTGAATGTGCCATTCCACAACTCCCAGCCTCAGTTGCAGAAGTACAACTCTGTTAAATGTTTGGTGAGAACCTATGAAGATTCTATCAGATTTTTGGTTCTAGGCCAAACTGTTGACACATGAATAATGGTTTTAAAAAATATGGAGTCATGCTATATAGATTTTTTTCTCAGATTGCTTTTTTAGTTAGCAATGTATTATAGATATTTTTCCGTGTTAGTACAGGAGATGATAAAAAAATCTAGCAAGTATAACATGTATAGTATACTAGTTAACCAGTATAATATGAACACTGTCCAGTAAGGATACCTGCTAACTTGGGTCTCAAGGCCCCTGCTGTGCCAAGGGTTAATCTTTTTGCTGCCAAAACAATAGGAAGTGCAGGGCTGAGATATCCAGCGAGGATGGGCACTAAGGTGTTTTCAGGGCAGTGGTCTTTATCAACTGACATTGAAGTATTTCAGAACTTTTATTAGTGCCTTTAGGTATATATCAGCCTTGCACGTACACCTCATTTTTTAAATGGCTACATTCAATTTCATTGTATGGATTAATTTTAATTTATTTAATGAACCTCTTAATGATGGTCATTTAGCTAGGGTGCAATTTTTTTTTTGTCCTTATAAGCAGTGTTGCAATACACATTTTAAACATATTATCTTTGTGAACATTGGCCAGTATATCACAGTGCGACTTTGGAGAAATAATCTTTCTCTTAGAATTGTGACTTCTTTCTTAATATTAGCAAAGAATTGTGAGGTTCATGTTAGAAATCTGTAACTTTACGGGGATATTGAAGTTTAGGTGAGTGGTCGCAAACTCCGACTTTGCGTAAGAATCACCCATAAGTGGTGTCAGAAGCATGGCTGAGTGAGGGACCGCCCCAGATTTCTCTTCTTGCAATAGCAACAATCTACAACACAACAAATAACACCTAACCTGCCTGCAAGCACGGCTGAGAGATCAGAGCATTAGAAGGTCAGAATCGTGCAAGTCTGTGGGGTAGATTGGGAGAAATAACGGAGCTGCCACACACAGCTGGCTCCCTGCAGCAGGAGGGAGAGTGGAGATTTCTCGGCAGTTAACCGAACAGTGCTGCCTGAGCGATCAGCGTGTTCCACTCAGCGGAGCCCAGGGGTCAGGACAGAGAATAGAGCTGGGACTGAGTGCAGGGGCAACAACTATGTCTTAGCAGCCCACCATTGCCAAGCTCAAGGCTAAGTCAAGGAGCTTGACCGTGCCCCTTACCCCCAACCCCGCACCAACCTAGAGCGGGCCATCCCCGGACCCCATATCCTCTCATAGTTAGCACCGCGGAGCCCCAGGGGAATTCGCACAACCGGTACGGAAACATACACCACAGCTGGTGCCAGAAACAGGCGCTGTGAAATTAAAGCAGGATGGCTGAAACCTGGGAGACAGCGCTTCGGGAAGGGAAGCAGCCACACACACCACCTCTCCCAATCAACCCCACCCCAACTCAGTCAGGCTGAGTCAGAAGCAAGCCACAGAACATTGCATCTGACTGTTGGGGCCTCTTCAGAGTCCCAGACCCCCATACCCCTTCATACCCTTTCACAGAGGTGGTGCTCTGGGGCCAACCTGACCTGATCACAGAGAAAGTATACAGCCTACTTGAGAGAAAGGAGCATTTTTATACTCAAAGTAGAGACCCAAAAGGTTTGGACACTACCTACTAGAAATCAAGAGAAAATCCCTCTGAAGAGCGATTACTACATAATAAATTTTCTTTTTGGAAGGAAAAAAAAAGTACACTCCTGTTAATGCTCAGGTGGAGAAATAGTCCATCAAACACCATGAACAACAAGGTGACAAGGCAGCTCAGAAAAAAGTGAAAAATCTCTAGAAAAATAGCTTAAAGACATAGAAATATGTGATTTAAGTGACAGAGAATTTAGGATTGCACTTCTTAACAAGATGCATGAAAATTCTGACCAACAATTTCAAGAAATTACAAACAAAATGAACAAAATGAATTCTTTAGCAGGGAGATTGAAACTCTGAAAAAGAACTAAATAGAACTGAAGATGAAGAACCCATTAAAAGAGATGAAGAATGAAATAGCAAGCTTAGGAAATAGAGCTGACCAGAAGGAGGAAAGAATTAGTGATACTGAAGACAGAAATCTGGAAACGACACAGATGGAAGAAGAGTGGGACTTGAGAATGAAAAATGAAAGAACTCTGCAAGAACTATCTGACACCATCAGGAAAAGCAACATCAAATTAATAGGTATACCAGAAAGAAAAGAGAAGAAGAAGGGATTAGAGAGCACATTGTAACAAATAGTCGATGAGAATTTCCCAAATCTATGGAAAGGGCTGGATATTAGAATCCAAGAAGCAAACAGAACATCCAATTATCTTACCCCAAAATGATCTTCTCCAAGACACATTATAATAAAGTTGTTTAAAATTAATGACAAAGAATTCTCAAGGCAGCCAGAGAAACGATGACAGTAACTTATAAAGGAAAACCCATTAGATTATCATTGGACTTCTCAGCACAAACCTTACAAGCAAGGAAGGAGTGGAACTAAATATTAAAACTACTGAAAGAAATAAATTATCAGCCAAGAATAATATATCTAGCAAAGCTCTCCTTTAAATATGAAGGAGAAATAAATACGTTTCCAGACATACAAAAGCTGAGGAAATTCTCTACCACAAGACCTATATTACAGGAAATATTAAAGAGAGTCGTTCTACCTGAAACAAAAGGACAAAAAATACATAATTATGAGTAAGATGACTAACAGGCTGACAGAAGCAGGAAAGTGCAATCTTTATTAAGAATAGGCTGTTATAAGCTTATATATTACATAATGGTTAAAGCCCCACCCCCACCCCCCAAAAAAACACTCCTAGGTATATACTTCATAGAAATACTTAACATGTTCACCTGGATGTTCTTAGCTGCACTATTTAAGTAACCCAACTGCAAACAAGACAGATGTCCTCCAGAGTAAAATAGAGAAAGTAAATTTAATGCTATTTTTATATAATGGAATACTACCCAGCAACAAGAATTATCAAACTGTAGCTGCAAACAATATGGATGAATCTCCAAAAAAAAAAAATGTGGAACAAAATAAAAGCCAGATTCAAATGAGGGCATATGTATGTTTTATTTACGTAAAATTGAAAAACAAGCAAAACTTGTCTGTAGTGTTAGACTCAGAAGAAGAGTTACTTTGAGGGGGAATAATGGCTGTAAGGGGACGCAAGGGGGTGGCAGTGGGGTATGGGTAATGTTTTGTTTCTTAATCTGCTACAGGTTACATAGGTATGTTCAGTTTGTGCAAAATCAAGTACTTAATGATTTGTGTATTCTGTATGTATATGCTGACAAAAAGTTCAAATAATGTTACCAGCACAAATGGGGTCCATCTGCCTACATGTGTCTGAGTCAAAGAAGAGAGACGTACAGGTTGTGCAGCAAAGAACGTAAAGATTTGTTTTAGAGAGTTGCAAGTCCCAAAGACACAGGCAAGTTGTTGCTCAAAGACCTGGTTCCCCAGGAGTACAGGAGTACAGATTATATAGGGAAAAATCCAAGTAGTCATGAAAACTAAGGGAGTTCAAGGCGTGGGTGCTACTGATTGGACAATTGGACGGGGTTGGGGTAATTGATCATTGTCTTTGGTTCTAGAATCAGCCATGGTGCCATCCCACTATCCCATGTCATCCTATGGCCAATGAGTTTGTTCTGCCTAGAGCTGAAACACATCTAATGCTAAGATGTTATCCTTAGTGTAACAGAAATTTATTGTCCTCATGATGATAGACCTGAGGATCCATAAATCTTATGTCCTAAGGCTTAAAGATTAAAGGAACAGGCTTACAGAGGTGAGAGGATCAGGGTGGGGAAGATAAGTGAGCCACAATGCCATTATGTGGGCAAGACCAAGCTTGAATCAGGAAAAAAACTATACTAAAGAAATGAAAAGAGGTTTGTGTGTGGTTACAGTGTGGTTACAATAATACTGCGAAACCATTAATAGAAGGAAGTTCCTCTGAATAACAAAATTTTTATTATAGAATTATAGCTGTCCTTCCATTAAATGTAAAAGAGAAATTTGGTCTGTAGTAGTATGCTGGAGCCAGTTATATGAATCTTTTAAGTTCAGTGATATCTTGGTAGTTTGAAATTCCCCATCTGGGGAATATTTATGCCATGGAAATTGGCAAATGCTACATCAGTTCATTGTTTTCTCAGAAATCAGCTTACCTATACAATAATGAATTTAGATCTTTATTGACAGGATATTATTTGACTTGCTTTATACGCAGTGTAATTATTAAGCAATGTAAATGTTGAAAGTGGCTAAAATGAGCATACTTTTTAGAATTACCCTTATCACATTTTGAGACTGCAAAGAATCCTTTCTTTTTTTCTTCATTAAATTTGAAGAGGCTTATTTGCATTCACGTATCAATTCAGGAAGAAAAAATTTATCACTAAGCACTTTCCTTTATCTCTTAAAATTTGGTTTCAGTGTCACAAATTAGCATTACAAGAACATTACCCCATCTTGAAATCTACCCTTGGAATCATTGTGAATCACCAGAGACTGAAGCTATCCTGTTTTTAAATGCTAGAAAATGATTATTGTAACCTGGAAAAAGCTAATAGAGTTATCATCTACAATTCTGAGACACTCAACTTTGCTGATGTCTTCTGTCAGCCAGGTGCATACAGACATGATAGATAGATAGATAGATAGATAGATAGATAGATATAGATATAGATATTTTATTGAATTGTTGTCAATGACATTGTTATAACATAAGATACCTAAAGAGATGGTTTAACATTATTCTGTATTATGTCTGTTTACTCTTTATGTCTCCTCCTTTTCACTTGAATAGCTTCATAGAGCTCCTTTCTATCTGCTAAATTGGATACAGCCCAATTTAAATCAATTTTTGCTCAAATAAACTCAAAACTTTAATGTGCCTCAGTTTATCTAATTTAACATTTCTCAAAGGAAATTTCAAAATCTTTTTCATGCGAAAAAAATATTTGTCTCAAACATATTTTTGCTTTGTGACAAAATATAATTGCTTATATTGGTGTCTTTAGATTCTTTAGAACCATTTCGTTTCTAAGAACTCCTACCATCATGCACTAAAAAGAATTCTAGTGACTAACATTAATTAACATATATCGACATCGATGTAGATGCTTACCTGTTATGGAACACCAAAAGGAGAGACACAGGAAAGTGAAAGAAAATGTAAAAGGGAAGAGAATATACACATAGAAAAAATTATGCTTTGCTTATGGTAATGTTAAAACCGATTATTGGGTTCAGCTGTTATTAGCTTGTTCCATTTTTAAGTAAAATTTCCTATTACTGTTTCACCTAAATATTTTAGCAGTCTTAGATGATCGTGATCTGGATCCATTATTTCTGAAATATGCTATAGTTTTTTAAAAAAATTTTTGTGTTTGGTAATACCATCATTGGAAGAAATTTGAGCTAATCTATGTCTTCTGTTGTTTCTTCTAGCCGTCAATCAGAATGCTTTATTTCCTTTTGAGCTGTGAGCTGTTTGTTTTTCTTGGTAGTTTAATTTTGGGTATTCTTTGGGGTTTTGTGTGAAGGTAGGCTCCTCCATAGAGGAGTTTCATTTGCTTCTGATAGATCCCTATAGGTATAACTAGCCTGGGAGCTCTTAAAAAAAAAAAAAACAGTTATTTATTGAAATATTTTAGATCATCCATTTAGTGTGGATTTACACTGCAAATTGTGGTTCGTGGTCATAAGTAAACAGGGAAGAATTTTCCTCCCTTTCTACAAAATCAAGTTTTAAGATAGGCAATATTTTGGGGGAAAGCTTATAACTAATTCACCCTATGTTGAGAACCTAGCCCTTGGGGACCTCATATTTATTGACAACTCCCCAACTTGGGTGGCCCCTGGGAGTTGTCTTTGATTCCTTACCTTGAAGATCATGTAAGCCAAAGCTCGTGTTCACTGGGTTCAGTAAATGCCCCACAGCAAAAAGGTCAGTTTCAACATTCTGATTACCTCTCTGAGTTCCCACCTTTACTTTTTTCTTCTTCCTCTTTTTTTGGCCTGTGTAGTTCACTTTTTTTTTTTTTTTTAAGCAGGTCATGGGTACATTTGAGAATACTTTAAAAATATTTTATCCATCATTTTTAGTTGTTTTTAGCAACAGCATCAGTCCACACACTTAGTTCATTTTATCAAAAATATAAACACCATTATGTGCCCTTTTCTTTCACTGTGCTTCATTCTTTAAGTATATGTTATTTTATAGATCTAATCATTTTGTTTGTCAGTTATGTATATTTCAGTCCTGGTGAGCACACTTGATTTATTCTACATTACATTTCACTTCAGTCTGCTAGAGACATAGTAACTATTCAGCAAAATTCTCACTGATCTATATAAAATAAGTAAGCTTTTCATTAAAATTATTTCAGAATGCATGGCATTTAAAACTCCTTTCTCTAAAGTACCTGACTTACTTTTGGGGGAGAACTTTCTAATTGGAGTAATTTAACTGGTATTTGAGAATTGTTAAATATTTGTGTGGTATACTTGCATATATGGGGATTTAACTTTTTTCTCTGTATTTTATTAAGTAAGCATAAAATGAACTAAAATGTTTTCTTTTCCTCCTGAAATGTGAGTTTGGTCAGGGGAGACAGCTTGTTCCTCTATATGTTCTTTAGCAGATAGGAAGCAGATGTGATATTGGGAGGAAACTGCTAGAGGAAAAACAAACGTATGAGTAATCTGGAAAAAGATTAAAGTCAAATTATGAGTTAAATGTCAGCCTTTGGACCGAAGCTTTTCCATTCTTGGTAGTCTGAAGAGACAAGCAATTTAGTGTTCTTTAAGAAAGAGAGACTGTTCCTAAAAGTAGTACCACGCCACTATAATTACTATTCTAGTTCCAGGGTTTTTTTTTTTTTGTGGGGGGAGGGGACATTTGTTTTTAGTTTTAAACAATTTGGTTTTGTTTGGTTAGGTAGAATATAACTTTTTATTCACCTGTATTTGTACTTAAAAGTACCATTTTGTTTGATGAGAGAATGTCTTTCAAATTATATGCACTTTCTCAGTGCATTTCTAAGAATGTTTGGCATGTTCATTGGTCAGATGCCTTGCAGATGGAAATGAAATTTTGTGAGGAATCTTGTGGATCAAACACAGATTTATTTTTATTTTAATAAAACTATTCAAAGCATAAAGACTTTCATTCTCAGTGTCAGTGCTAGCTGCCGATCTGAGAAGAGTTGCCAGGATAGTACCTGCTGTGGATTGTAATGATTTTCCCATTCCTGGTGCCTCTTTTTGGTTGTGCTTGAATTATAGATATAAACCAGATGGACATCAACAGGTCTTCTAGGTCTCTGAAGTGCTTCATAATGACTACATTCACTGGGCATATTACTTTCTTCTATATCCACAAATGTGCTTTATACTGGAGTTCAGTAAAGATACTGTCTAGGTTTGTGTTTATCACCACCTATTTGGTAGTTATTAGACTAATTCCACTCCTCAAAGCAATAAGTGAGACATAGGACTGGGAACAATTAGAATCATTCAATTTAAAATTATATTAGCAATAAAAACAAGTCATAGATTCTCTGCAGTTAAGTGTGTAAATAAATAACAAATAGAAATAAAATTGGAATCTACTTAGAATAGAATGAAATTTTCTGTACCCTTCTTTATGGATATGTTATTTACATCTTTAAACCACATCTACCTGATTAGTAACAGATATTAGGTCATAATGAGTCACGAGTAGCATGATATCTTTTAAACAACAATTCTAAGAACAGTGTAAGAAAATTCATTTAATTATTTTAGTCAAGGATATGCCCTTTGGAATCATTTCAATTCATCATATTCTTCCATTCATCCACCAAAACTTTACTGAACAAGTTTTTAAATGCTAGGTACTAAGTTAGGCGTTGGGGCACTGGTCATGGCACATTTCTGGCCCTCAAGAAGCTTTTCAGTTTAATTCTGTTCAAATATGCAGAACCACTGAAGAAAAATGCTCTTAAACATAGACCATCTACTGGCTCCATTGCCCCTGCTGCTGACATTAGTTAAGATCTTAAGGCTGAAATTAGTTATCCCATCCTGGGGTAGTTGGAGGAAAACTTATGAAAGCCTTTGTGAAACCTGTTCTAATAGCCACCAGTATAAAAATAGTGTTCCAGATAAAACAGACCTAATAGAGGAAATGGTGATCTGTTAAATATGTATTTTTTGTACTTTA
Organism: Macroglossus sobrinus; assembly: GCA_004027375.1. NCBI lineage: Eukaryota > Metazoa > Chordata > Mammalia > Chiroptera > Pteropodidae > Macroglossus > Macroglossus sobrinus. Next base: position 218,216 of record PVKZ01000522.1, on the reverse strand, counting down.
AATTTCTTTGTTAAATCAAATATATTTTGCATGTAATAAAATATACCCACTTTAAGTGTAAAGTTTAATGAATTTCGACACAGTATATACCCCATAGCTACCACATCATTCACCCTAGTGAGAGACCTGGATATTATTTTAGGTTCCTCTCTTCCTCGTATTCAAATGATTACTAATTTCTGTCTAGCTGCACTCTAAAATTCCATAGAATCTACCTCTTCCTCTTTACTGTCATGGCTACTACCTTAGTTTTTGATATTTTAGGCCCTTATGTTTTTTCACCTTTATTACTGCAATCTAATTTATAACTGGTTTTTCACTCATCTCTTTCCTTTTTTATATATCCTGTATAATATTACTAAGTTCTGATTATTTTAATCACATTATCTCCATTTGCTTAAAATCCCTTGATGACTCTTTACAGTTTTCCTTCTGAATCATAATTCTGAGTAAGGGATTAGTACACAGTGGCAACTGACTTGATGAAGACAGTAATCACATATCATTTACCAGACAGGAAATATATAGAGAGAAGCAGATTTGTAGAGGGAAGGTGATGAGTTAATTCACTTAACAATGTAGAAGAAATGCTTTTAGCTTTTTATAAACCATATGAGGGTTTATAAACATCCATCTCAAACACCAGAAACTGTTCTGAAATTTTTTATATTGATGGAAAAAAAGAATTGCATTAATGCTGAGTGAGAAAAAAATTATGGCGTTTGTTCAAGTTTATTTACATTTGAAGTGATTAAGTTTAAATTCATGAACTCTCATTTTTGCCTACATATACTAGCCTTTTGAAAAATATCTGTCCATAATTATCTGAACATGTCTCAAAAACCATAAAGTGCACATAAATAATGAGACTTACCTGTTAGATTGGTAAAGATAATCTCTGAGGCAAAATAATTGATAGCAAAGCATCTCTACCTTGAATGGGAAGAAAACATAGAAAAAATATTCAAATATGACAATAAAAAATGTAACTAACTTTATTGTTGTTAAAGGCCTTGCCTCAACCTTAATTTTCAACACATAGGTTGTTTACTATACCAAAAATATTTTGGTAGTAAAGCAAGATGGTACAACTACTTTGGAAGACAGTTTGGCAATTTCTAATAAAGCTAAACAGTCTTACTGTACAATCCAGGAATGCACTTTTAAGTATTTACCCAATTAAATTGAAAACTTAGGTCCACATAAACACTAGACTAATGGCTACAACAGCTTTATTCATAGCCACTAAAAACTTGAAGCAACCAAGATTTCCTCAGTGTGTGAATTTATAAACTATGGTACATCCATGCAATAGAATATTACTCACTGATGAATAAAAGAGTTATGAAGCCATGAAAAGACATGCATGAACCTTAAATGCATATTGCTAAGTGAAAGGTGTCAATCTGAAAAGGCCATATACTATATGATCTTAACTATGTTACATTCTGGAAAAGACAAAACTATAGAGATAGTAAAAATATCAATAGTTGCAGAGATTTGGGGTGAGCAGAGAGGAGTTGAATGGGAATTTTTAGGGCCATGAAACTGTTCTATATAAAACGTTAATGGTAGGTAGATACTTGACATTATACATTTATCAAAACCCATAGAAAGAAGAGTGAACCGTAATGTATACAAATTTTAAAAATTCATTTAGAATGTTAGAGAATCCCAGGAAGGAATGTAGACTATGACTAGAGAATCTAATTGTATTTTAATTGTATGAAACAGCCTCCCAAAAGAACTGGGGGAAAGATGCTAACCTAAGTAACTTTGAAAAGGAATTATACAGTCATGTACTTTAGTTGATAAAGTTCTTTTCCATGGGGGCAGGTGAAATTCCTGATAGCACTATATATATGTATATGTACACATACATACTCTAGAATCAAACATTTAAATCGATGAGAGATAGTAGGAGCCAGATTTCTCATTGTTGGAATTTACAAATAATCAGGGAAAGAGGCGGCTAGAATGATCCTTTTGGTAATGGATTACAATTGAAGACATCAGAATGAACTCATGATTAGCTTAATATAGACACAAATGTTTGCATAGAGAAATATAGATATATGTATATACACATATATTTCCTTGCTCTGTCATCAGTGGGCCTAAAAGAAATGGCACTGCAGTAGCAAAAATTATGCCTAGCTTCCAGATCTTTGTTTTAATACCATTCTTCAATAAAAGGAATGTGGCTCCTTAAATAGATAGCTGATTCTAGGACAGGGGTTGGAAATATATGAGTCTAGAGAATCTTGTAGTGCCAGAAAGTAAGGAAAGACCAAAAAAAAAAAAATCCACATTAATGGGGGTATGTCAAAGGGATGTAGGAAACAACTGAAAGAGCTTCCAATGGCCACAATATGAACAATAAAATGAATTTTGTAGTATTAGATTATAACCCCAAGTGTAAAGTAAATATTCATGAATCTAAACAGATATAAATAAATAAATGGCGGGGGAAAAAAAGCAAATCTCATAAAAAGAAGAATTTTAAATAATTTCTGTAGATCCTCAGTCCTCAAGAAAGGGAAGATAGACTTCCCACCTACTAAGTATGGGCTACATATGGCTTCCTTCCAAAAAATTCAGGAGAGGGAACAAAAATTTTACATTGGAAAAACCTGAAAAACACTACCTCAGCCAGATGAGCAAAGTCAGTATCAACTGAGGTGTCATGTTAGTTAATAGTATTTACCTTAACCCTACTCTCAATCATTAGAAAAATATCAGACAAATCCCAATAGAGGGACATTCTACAAATAACTGATGAGTACTCCTCAAAACTGTCAAGGTTATCAAAAAACAAGGAAAGTCAAAAAAACTATCAAGCTAAAAGGAGCCTAAAGGAGACATGACAACTAAATGTTATGTATCCTGGATGGGATCCTGGGACAGAAAAAGGACAGTAGGTAAAAACTCAGGAAATCTGGATAAAATAAGGACTTCGGTTAGTAAGAATGTATTGATATTAGTTCATTAATTGTAAAACATGTACTATACTAATACAAGATGTTAATAATAGGGGAAACGGGGTGGAGAGTATGTGGGAACTCTGTACTGTCTTCTTGATTTTTCTGTAATTCTAAAACTATTTTAAAAAATGTCTAGTAAACAAATCAAAGTACTGTTTTAAAGTCTCACCATAATCCACTGATTTCTGTCTTTCCTGCAGTTTTGAGAGTGTTTGCTGCCTTGCGGACTCGACCTCTCTCTCAGACATCACTTTTGATGGCAATCCAATAGCTCAAGAGTCATGGTACAAACACACTATCCTTCAGAATATGATGCAGCTGCGCCAGCTAGATATGAAGAGAGTCACGGTAAGAACTCTTCTAACGTGATTGCCATGTTGTTTTCCTTATTGTGGATTAGGAAATTAGGATGCATGTTTTTTGCTAGAGATGCTTCTACATTTTAATGAACTAGGGATTATCATAAATATAATTATGGTATATTTCATAATTATATTGACCTTTTTTTACCACCTCTTCCCTATTCCCAACTTCATTGAATAGGGCTTTTTAAATTTCTAGCCTTCTATTTATATTAATCATTATGCTTCGTTTTGTTCTTGCTTAACACTAATAATTTACTTTGAAATGGATGAGTAAGAATTTTGTTGATAATGGTAAAGAATATAATGGTTAAGAACATGGGTGTAGAGCCAGACTGCTTGAGTCTGAATCCTGGCTTTACTATTTTCTAGCCATATGACCTTCAGCAATTTACTTAACCTTTATATTCCTCATGTTCCTGAAAGTAAAATGAGGATCATAATTATATTATGTCATAGGCTTGTCATTAGGATAAAGCATCAAACCTTAAAACAGTGTGACGCTTCTAGGAAGTACCGTATGGAGTTGTTGTTGTTATTGCTGCTATACCTCTCAAAGTAGTTGTCTCTTTTTTTATTCATTCTATCTCCATATGACATATTTTCTACACTTAGAGGTTTTGATATGGTTCCTGATCTAAGTGAAGTGGTGCATGTGATACCCCTGCTTTTAGGTATATGATGCACATTAGCATACTATAGGCTCCAAGAAGTTCTGTAATAAAGACCCTTACCTTAATTTATTTCATTGCATCCCAAATTAATTTGAATATTTTATTTTCTCAGAAAATACCTTTTAATATCTCAGCCCTAAATTTCTACCTGTTTTCTTACTTCTTGACTTTGCCTATTTTGATATGGATTTTGAGTGATCAGCTGGGTTTATTCAATGGCCAGTTGACTCATGACCTGTACACCAGTTTCACAATGCATGCCATATACATTTCTGCTTCAGCAATATTATAGTCATTTGTAGAAGATAGCTAAAAGTGTTGATGAATTCATAAATACCAGGGGTCTTGTAGGGTTTTGCCTCTCTCTTTGTTCCAGCGTGGAGATATGGTTCTCTGTTCTCTCAGATCTATACCGTCAACATTATGTACTTTTACCCTTACCTCCCTGCCTTTCTTATTTAAGCATCTTTGGAACTTCTCGTTGCTTGTCCTAAAGAGGTTGAGATGAATAGTGTAAGAAACGAAGCTAACCCATTTATGTAAATTAGTTCTTGATTATCTATTCTGTTTCTCATAGTGAATTTATATGTCAGTCTTATCTACCCAACTAATGTTCTTAAGGGCAGAAGCCATTCTTCTCTCTCCTTGCCTAATACATGTTTATTTTCTTTTCTTCTCTGTCTCACTCAATGCTGAGAATGTAATGCTTAATAAAGACTTGTTGGTTGAGTGAAATTCACCTACTTATTAAGGCATAGGCCTTAAATAAAGGAGAATAATACTGTACGTGGTCACTGTTCTTGTATATTACATTCCATAGACTGTGCTTACCTGATAAGGAAATGAGTGAAAATCACCTGGGATAGGAACAGGCCAACTGTTCTGCTAAATACAGAGCAGCAATCCTTGCACTTCTGCTCCTCCCCTATTTAATTTAAGAAATTAAAAGTTTAAATGGAAATGATCTCAAAGTTACAGAAAAGTTGTACAGTACAAAAAACTTTTTTTCTTGAGCGCTTTGAGATAAATTATGAACTTGATTCCCCAACAACCCTGAACACTTTAGTGTATATTACCTGCAAGCAAAGGCATTCTCCTTACATAAACACAATATAACCAAAAAAAAAAAAGGAAATAAACATTGAATAATTACTAGTGTCTAATTTTCATACCACATTCAAATTTTACCAATTATCTCAATGATATTCTGTATAGCAAAATGATCCAGTTTGGAATTATACATTCCATAGCCGTTTTGTTGTCATGTCTCTATTGTCACCATTTTTCAAGTGACTTCTCAGGTTTTTCCTTAACTTCCAAGACTTTGACATTTACGGAGATTATAGATCAGTTATTTTGTAGAATGACCCTCAATTCAGGTTTTCTTTTATTTTTTTTCATGATTAATTTTAGTTATTGGTCTTTATCATAAATATCACAGAAGTGACTTTGCATTCTTGTCATTGCATCCCATCAAGTGATGTGTAATTTATATTTATCTCTATATTGATGATGCTTCTTTAATTAAATAGTGTCTGCCAGGCTTCTTTCTCCCTGTGAAGTTATTGCTTTCCTTTTGTAACCCCATTTCTCATAAAAATTTTAATTTATTCATTTATTCATATCAGTATGGACATGATATTTTATTTCATCTTTATAAAAATTTTTTAGTAATTTTCATGTGAAAATATGCTTTTTTAAAGGCTTTCTGTAAGAGAGTTGGCAGACAGCGGCCCATGAGCTGGTCACTCATTTTTGTAAAAAATATATATTTGAACACAGTCATGTCCATCCATTTATATATTATCTATGTCTGCTTTGATGCTACAGTGGTAGAACTGCATAGTTGCTAATGAAACTATATGTTCTACAAGCCTAAAATACTTACCAGCTGGCTAGAAAAGTTCATTGGCACCTATTCTATAACCATTTTTTTAAATGTTATCTTTATTAAATTTTTATGTAATTTATCGCATAAACATTCTAGCTGGAATGGGTTACACAAATACTTGAACTTCTGTGCACTAGGGCTGTGATCCCCAAACTGTGATGAAGATGCTGTAGTGAACTCATAGGGGCACTGTGGAATATTTTTAGTTTTCAAGGGACATTTGATATCTGTGAGACACTGAAAAACTAGATCAAGATAGTTTACCATTTCAACTTTAGATTATACTATACTTCACTCTCTGGCATCGTATCTTTGCAAAACGAGTTTTCAATGGCTATTGTGATAAAAAGAAAATACCACACCAAAATCAATATGGAACAGGAAATGAGGGTGGTAGTGTCCAATCTAATACCAATGTTTTAGAAGTTAAGTAATGCCCTACAGATATACACGGCATTCTGCTGGCAAGTAATTATGGTTATTTAAGAGTGGTATATATTTTTTTCAATTTGCATGTAGTATTATTTTTTCAAATGGCTACTAAGTTTCTAGAACATGAATACTTATTCAGCCATTTCCTAACTACAGTAAACAGAGATGTAACACATTTCTTTTGACCTAGAGCCACTGTGAAAAAATTTCGGAGATATTCTTAACCACTTTGAACTGAAAAGTTTCTGTACTAGAGTCTGTATTAGACACTAGAGATGATAAGATCAGAGTCATAATTCATGCCCTCATTTTAACTTATAGTCTAGTGCAGTGGCCGGCATATAGCCAGATTGTAATGCAAAAAGACTAGTTAGACAAGAGATTGATAGATATATGTATGTACACACACTCCTGCACTTGTGTACCCATGCAAGTGCACTCACACTGAACAATGATATCAAAGAACAAAGCACTCTTATGGCTACTGGAGAAATAGGAAACGTTCCAAAGGAGAAAATATTGATTTGAGACTTGAAGAGTGGCAAAGAATAAGGAGGATGTATCTGTGGAGAGTGTTCCAGGGAGAGAGAAGGCATGCAAAATGCAAAGGGTTGCTGAGAGAATATAGCAGTTAATAGCAGTTCAACATGCTTGAGCATTAAGTGCACATGCGAAAGACTAGCAGGAAAAAAGGATGTACTATAGGCAAGGACTAGGCCATAAAAGGCATTTTATGTCATGAGAGAGAGTTTAGGTTTTTGTCGTGGACGCTATAAAAAGCTCTTGTAGAGTTTAAGGTAGTTAAATTGAAATTGCCAATGAAAGAGACTGTCTATCTGTATAGCATCCCAGAGGAGAATTGAGGAGGCTGGGATGGGAGATGAGATGAGAAGCAGGGGGCCTAAATCCCGAGGAATGGCAAGAGATAATATGGTGCTAAGAGATAATATGAGTTGCTGGCATCAATCCCTATTTTGCTTTTGTTATCCCTGTTACAAAGAATGACTTTTAGTCTGTAAAGAATAGAAAATAAACATTAATAAGGTAAAAGTGAAACCAAGGATAGGTGAATAAATAAGTTTGAATTTAAACTCAGCTAGAGTAGGGGCTAGCAAACTTTATCTGTAGAGGGCCTGGTTATAAATATTTTAAGCTCTGTTGAAAATTACTCAGCTCTCATTGTAGTGTGAAAGCTGGCATAAACAATACATAAATGAATGAGCATAGCTCTATTCCAATAAAACTTTATTTACAAAGCAGGTAGTAGACTGGATTTGGCCTGTGGGATAGAGTTTGCCAAACTTTGATCTAGAGCACTGATTAAACATAATGAATAAATTGTTAGACCACTTAGAGTTATTTCTGAGAAGCAATGTAGAATAATAGAGTAGTTGAAAGGAAGATGAACTAATCTGTCTTTTTATCACATAAGGAAAGAATATAAATTTTATAAATTGTGACAATAAACTTGATGTTGATTATGAAAGAAAACTAAATTGGATTATTAAAAAATGGGTTGTGATTACTTAAGGAATTGATCACTAGGAGGCAGCACTAGTTCACTAAAAATAATTTACACTAGACAAAATTATTTCTCAGTTTTAGATAGCCCCCCCTTAGGAGAGTGTTATGGATAGATAGTGTTTTGGTATGCAAGCAAAGTATTTGCCAAAGTCTTTTATGAGATTACTTCAAATAAATAGTATGATAACGTGCTTAAATGAATTTGTGATTCAAGTGTACCTACAAAACATGAAGTAATTGATTAATACCAGCCTGTAGAGAAGTCTGTACGGGCATGCCATGAGGCTTTTTCCTTGGGCCCATTCTTTTCAGCATTTTTGTTTCATGACTAGATGACAGTATCTAAGTTATTCTGATAAAGTATGTGAATGCCAGAAACTTGGAGAAGTTAGAGATCCTGATATATTGGTTGATTAAATCAGAATCTAAAAGTAGCTCAATAATCTAGAATAAGTTTAGCAAACTAGAGCCTGTGGGCCAAATCCATCCTGCGGCCTGTTTTTGTAGAGCTCTCAAGTTAAGAATGGTTTTTATATTTTAAAGTGTTGTTTTAAAATAAAAACAAAGAATATCCAATAGAGAGCTTATGTGTCTCACAAAGCCTAAAATATTGACTATCTGTCCCCTTACAGAAAAAGTTTGCTCACCTATAGTCTCTAAAACTAAGAAGAATTTAGCAAAATCAAAATAATAGATAAATTGAAAATCCTGGGCCTTACTCCATAACAACAAAGCAATTCCCAGCCCACATGCAGGGCCATGAGCAATGAGAAACTTAGTGGCATGTGTGAAAAGAGTAGCTAGCACTGGAATTGGAATGAACTGGAATTGAGTTAACCGTGAGGTGTGATTGTTAGGAATTAATATGGCTTAAAACAATATTGAAATAGGGAATCCAGGAAAATGGAGAAAATAGTCTCTATTTTTTTTTCTTTATTAGTCAAATTACACCTAAACTATTAGTTTTAGAGGGCTGACAACAAACTGGAGTGTTTCCAGAGAACCTAGCATGATTCATTGGCAAAGGAGAAGACATGAGGAAGATGTTACAGGTCTTTAAATATTTTCACAACTGTCCAATAAGAGAAAAAGACACATTTTGAGGGACTAGAACAAGGACCATTTTATAGAAAATTCTGGGAGGAAGAATTTTCTCCTTTTATTTCTAAAGGCAGTATTTTGTGAATGCAGGGAATTCAGAATATGCCCATAATTCTGAAATAGGCACAATTTCACCTCAAACTTACATTTAGTTGGCTTAATATGAACTTGTTTACAGTTTGCTCTCCAAAAACTAGACCAGCTTATCGGAGACAGAAGTGAGTTTCCCTCTCACTTATGACAATGTGGTACACATTCCTAATGCTTGCCAACAGGTTCTGGTCATCCTTCTCATTTTGATCTGCAGAGAGATGATATTTCCTTTCCCCTTGGAGTTAGGTGTGGTCATGCAACTTGTTTTGACAATAGAAATGTGAGCAGAAATAATATATGTAATTTCCAGGAAGAAGCATTTAAAAGCCAATGTGTGATTTTCCATGTTTTTCGCCCATGAGGTAGTCATTGTGGAAGCATATATTGAGTTGAAGATGCCATCAGATAACAGCACCTGGAACATTTAGCCTCTGCATAGAGGGCAGTTCCAGTGTTATTTGCATAATCAAGAAATAAATTTCTCTTTATTGTAAGCCAGTGTAAGTTTTGAAGTTGCTACAACAGCATAACCTAGCTTGTTCTGGCTTTTCCCCCCACTAGTATTTCACAATTAACATCCCTGGGCCAGTGAAAATCAAGTTAGAGAGCTTCTGATGTTTACTCTGACATTAACTGTGAAATTAACTATGAAAAAAAATCATTTTTCTGTGTAAAGCATGGATCATCTCATGAAAACATGGATCATCTCTTCTAGACCAAAACTGATTTTAAAATCTGTTTTAATACTTGATGTAGTCAAAGAAAACAGTGTCTTTTATAACTGTCTGTTCTAAAGTATATGGTTAAAAACCCATGTTACCATTTACTTTTTAAATTCCACATAATAAATTGCTGCCTATATTAAGACCGTTTTATTTATTTTGGAGCAAAACTTCTCATATAATATATGCATTGTTTTAGAGCCTTTATAATCTGCTAACAGAGATTGTCAAACACCTATTAAATTATTGCACTTCTTAATTAATTTGAAATCATTTCTATATTAAATCTTCATGACAAAACGAGGTATGGAAAAAAGTAGATTTTTTTTTTTTAGTCACAGATAGATCTCTTCTTTTTTGCCACATAGAATATATTGCTTTTATCCAAGAAATTGGACTATTATCATAAAGATGTCAGAATATCACAATTTTTCCTTCATACCAACAGATTTATAGGTTATTTTTAAAATTAGAGGTTTATTTTTGTTTCTAAGTTTAGTTACTCTATAATTATTTGGGCTGAAATATAGTTGTCAGATCTATAAATTCTTTAAAACACTTGATATTTGAATTGATTTGGCGTATATCCAGTTTTCCTAGGTTTAGCTTTCCTTTTAAAGTCCTATTGCCTTTAATAGAAGCTCAAATTCTTTTAGAAAATCTGATGGAATCACCTCTTAAATATGTGCAGTACGTGTTCCATACAGTTTCCAGTACTGTTTGAAATTGGCTCGTTAAATAACCAATCTGTTTCTAGTTCACATTTTATAGAAGAGTCAACAATTGAACATCAATATAATTTGCTCTTTTAAAAGTTTGTTCTGAAATAGGTTGTATTTAATAGGTACCAAGTAAATATTTACTGAACAAAAGAATTTAATATGATTATTAATCCAGCTATTTTGTGAAGCTAAGACTCAGGGTTCTAAATTTCTTATTTAGTTTAATTTTCCTTGTTACCTCTATTCAGCCTTTAAACATTAAGAATAATTATTTTCCACATTGTAAAAGACAGTTTAAATTCACCAAAAATCATATTAAATTTGTTTTCCTTTAAACAACTAAGTCACATGGCACATTATTACTGAATTTTAACCTCAACTTTTTCATCTAAAATAAATAAAATACATTTAAATATATCCTTATTATGAAAAATAATACAAATTCCATTTTTTACAAGACGTGGCTTCTGGTCCTGATCCTAGCTTTGTCACTACTTGTGTGACCTTGTATAAATTACCAAACTTCTGAGAACATTCATTTCTAAAATTAGAGTCTTCAGAGGATGCATTTTTAGGTTTCTTTTTAACTCTTAATGTTTTTCATTGTGCATTTTTAATATACTTCTTTACTCTAGAATACATTTTCATGGCCTCTTGACCAACCTTACTTCTAATATAACTAATATGCTGATCAAGATGGGCCAGGCTATTCTGCAATAATGACTTTTCTAACCTCATTGAATTAAAATAACAATGTTTATTTCATGTCTGCACTACCTGTCTGCCCATAGTATGTGGTCTGGGAACTTTGCTCTGTATTGTCCTCATTCCAAGACCAAGAACTTCAAAGTACCCACCATCTGGAGCTTTGCAGATTCTAAAGCAGAGGTGAGGGAGAAAATAGCTATATCATACATTGTCTTTGAAAGCTTCCACCCAGAAGTGAACACATGTCACTTTTGTTCATATGTCATTGGCCAAAGTAAGTCACATGGCCACATCTAACTCCAGGGAGGCAGGCAGTGCTATCTCACAATGTGGCCTGGATGTGGAAAGACACGGGAATATTTGGTAAAGAGCTCTTTTGATTGTTAATCATGCTTTAAATAAAATGTTGACTGTTGGTAAAAGTATAAATTAATACTACATTTATGGAGGGCAATTTACAAACATATCAAAAGTCCTAGAAATATGTTTATCATTTGATTTAGCAGTTACAGTTTTAGGTAATTATTGAACAAGTACATAAAGATGTGTATTCAATAATTCATTTCTTAAATATATATTTATTGGGTATCTATTATGTGCCAGAAGCTCACATGGTCCATACCTTCACAGAGCTATTCGGCCTGGGTGATGGGAGAGATAGTATCAGAGATAGTTCAAATGAACCAGGTGTAGTGTAGTGTTATGATGGAAAAGTATAGGATGCTAGGAAAATATATTGGAAAATTTGCTGACCTATTTTTCACTTGACTGAATCTCTCTTCAGTTGTGTAAAATGTGCTCTTGAGCCTCCCTCCACTGAATTTTTTATTTCAGTTTTTATAATTTTTCATTTCTAAAAGTTCTTCAAATGTACTAAATTATTTTTACAGTTTCCTATCTCTGAAGACATTTTTCAGCTTGTCTTTTATGAAGAAATTGTTTTCTCAAATTGTGTCATCTTCTTGAATGCCTATAAAACTTCTGATAATAAAAATTAAAGTTACATGGTTATAATTTACTTTATTAAAATTTGACAATTTTCAGAGGGAAAAAAAGCATGATCAAGATTGTGTATATAGACTGCAACTTCTCGTCCCCTAGCTTTATTGAAATATAATAGATAATTAGTTGCTCATATTTATATTGTACAATTCAATGAGGTTTTTTAAAATTATAGTTGGCATACAATAATACATTAGTTTCAGTTGTACAGCATAGTGATTAGTATATAACTCACTACGTGGTCACCTCATTAAATCTAGTACCCCTCTTCCTACTTACACGATTATTACAAAATTATTAACTATTTTCCTTATGCTACACTTTATATCTCCATGTCTATTTTATAACTATTCATTTCTACTTCTTAATCCCTTTGCCCGTTTTTACCGTCAACCTCAATCCCCTCCTATCTAGTAGCCCTCCAAATATTCTCTGTATCTATGAGTTTATTTCTGCTTCTGTTGTTGTTTATTTTGTTCTTTAGATTCCACATGTATGTGAAATCATGTGGTATTTGTCTTTCTCTATCTGACCTATTTCATTCAGCCAAATTCCTTTAGCTTATTTTTGTCTGGGAAGCTCTTTATCTGTCCTTCAACTGTTAATGATAGCTTTGCTGGATAAAGTATTCTTGGTTGTAGATCTTGGGTTTTCATCACATCAAATATTTTGTGCCAAGCCCTTCTGTCCTGCATAGTTTTGTTTGAGAAATCAGCTGCCAATCTTATGGGTACTCCCTTGTGGGTAGCTAACTGCTTTTCTTTTGCTGCTTTTAAGATTCTCTTTGTCTTTAACCTTTGGCATTTTAATTTTAATGTGTCTTGGTGTGGGCCTCTTTGGGTTCTTCTTTTTTAGGACTCTCTGAGCTTCCTAGAGTTGTATGTCTATTCTTTCACCAGGTTAGGGGAGTTTTCCTTCATTATTTTTTCAAATAGCTCTTCAACTTCTTGTTTTTCTTCAGGTACCCCTATGACACAAATATTTTTACATTGTACTGTGTCCCATAGGCTCTTTAAATTATTATTATAATCTTGGCTTTTTTTTTCTTGCCATTCTGATTGAGTGTCCTTGGCTTCCCCATCATTTCTGTCAGTGGTTCAAACCTCTTCTTTATCAACTCTGTTGATTCCTTGTAATATTACTCTTCATCTCAGATAATGTGTTCTTCATTTCTGACTGGTTTCCTTTTATAATTTCCATTTCCATTTTTATGTTTTTTTATCTCTTTATTAAAGTTCTCACTTAATTCATCTACAGTTCCCCTAAGTTCATTGAGCATCTTTATAACCAGTGTTTTGAACATCTGTTAGATTGTTTGACTCCATTATTCCTGGATCTCTGTTCTGTTCTGTCCTATGGTTTCTGCTTCTTTGTCTTCCCATTTTGGCTGCCTTTCTGTGTCTGTTTCTATGTACTAAACAAAGCTCCTAAGTCTCCTGGTCTTATTAGCGTGGCTTTGTGTAGTAGGTGTCCAGTGGCACAGTCCTGGGAGGGGTTTAGCTGCAGGCCAAATTTAGCCCCAGGCTGTGCCCCTCCAGTACCACCTATTAAGATTCAGCAAGCCATCCACAGATTCTGTGCTTACAGTTGCCTCAAGAGGCCTCACCAGTAGCCGAGGCCAGCTGCCACCAATGTGAGTCTTGGCTCTGCTCAGCAAGGCACACCGGATTTGCCAAGAACACAACCAGATGTGGTTTGGGTAGGGCCACGAGTTGAGGGAGGCAGAGTTTCAGGGAATCCTCTGAGCGCAGTGACCTCTGTTATTCATTTGATGACGTCTTAGCTATGGCAGTGCCGAGTCTGCACAATGGGAGTGGAGAGGGCTCAACAGAGAAATAATGGACACCACTATCACTTCTACCTGGAAAGAGCCTCACATCGGCCCTTGCTCCAATAACTCAGTGTCCCCCTAGGAGACCCTGGCACCCTCCGTGGAACCTACAGGGCACTGGTGATCAGAGCGAGCAGATGTGTCACCACGGACGTCCACTCAGGACAGGGCCCCTTTAAGAGGTGTCTGCAGTTACTGGCTGCTGCTGCCATAGCCTCTGTCCCACTCAGCCACTGGGGAGTTGGCTGCCTCGCATCTTCGCCCCCTCCTACCTTCTACCGTTGCAGGTTAATTTAATTATTTTTCTCCCTAGTTGTAGTGCATCCAGATCCCAGGTGACTTTGCTTGCCATTTGTTCTGTGTTTCAATCACAACTTTGATTTGGTCACTAAAAGGATGAACAAAGCCTCTAACATCTACATAATTTTTTCTCAGCTCTACTGATTGCAACTTTTAAAAATTTACTAATACTGAATATTATAATGTGAAAAAGAAATAATAATATCTGAGTTACAGTGTTGCAATTATGACTTTTTAAAATTTTTCTAAACTGTAATGTTATTTCATAGTTTTTAGAAGTTAAGAAATTAGACTGTCTAAATCAATTTAGAAACAAAGTAAAATAATGACATTAATGGAGGTTAATTTATTATCAGTTGTAAGTTTTAAAAGTTTTTCATTATTGTTTTACCATTTAAAAAGCTGTGATTTGCAAACATAATTAAATCAAAATTGTTGGAAGTATCATTTCCATCTTTTTACCTTCATAATAGATAGTTTAAGTTTTTCTATGTGGAACTATTGTGAATAGTGTACTAAGAAAAAATTATACAAGCCTGCTAAACTCTTTTTCTTCTCTTCTTATTGTATTTTCTCTTGTATTAGCTGGATTTATCTCACATCCAGAGATGGAAGAGAGTTAAGAAAGTGCAGTTTTTTAGAATTAGTACAGAAGAAGGAAATAAGGAGGAACATACTAGCTATTTTTCAAGGCTGTATTTTCTATTAGCCAAGTAGTATGCCTCTCACAAAGAAAATGAGACGTGCAGAACCAAAGCTATGTAGCATGAAAAAAGTCTGAATACTTAATAGTATATTTTTAAATTTTTTCTTTTAGGAAGAAGAAAGGCGTATGGCATCTGTTGTAGCCAAAAAAGAGGAAGAAAAGAAGCGGGAAAGTCATAAGCAATCTTTGCTTAAGGTAATTAAGCATGTTTGTGTACCCATACTCACATACGCTGAGGCTAGCTAGCTAGCTAGAAAAGTGGTTTCCAAACTTTGTAAAATTTTCATTTCTATCAGTAGAATGTTTTTTATAAACAAACATTCCTAAAACTTTTATAATTTACTACCTATAAACTTCTACTTTTGAGATATAATGCATATTGTAGAACACATACAAAAGCTAGAAATTTTAAAAGAAGAGGATAAAAAAATATAACAGAAATTATAATTTGTTTTCCATACTAGCACATTACAACTTACCCTTTTGGCATGTGCACTTCATTTTGGAAACCACTGTTAGTGACTATCATCTTTACTGATATATTTTAATGAGCTCTACTATATATTTTTTTAATGATAGCTTTTCATATTTAAAAACTTTGTCTATTAGCTTTTCTGATACAGAGGTGGTTAAGATTGTGAGAAATTTAGGAATTAAAATTTGTTTTAAACTGATTTCAAGTGATTTATCATATCAGATATTTCTTTCCTTAAGTAAAGTTTTCTTTTAAAATATTTTATATTAACATTATGAAGTATAATAAATCAAAACAGCTTAAAGTTTATAACTTGTATTATACATTATACTGTATTCAACCTAAAACTAAGGAAGTCATCCTGATGATCATTATACTTGTCTTATGTAGGTGCTTTCCTTTTTAAAATTAAAATGGCATTTAGAATTTCAAAAATGTCTAGTAGGGATAAAAAAAAATTGTGTATAACAAACAAAGACACTTACTGTTGTGATGGAAATGTTGTATATCATGATAGGAGTAGGGGTGATACAGGTATATGCATTTGTGGAAACTGGCCAAAGAATACACATGAATCTGTGTCTTTTACTCAGGGAAAACTACTCCTAAATAACAAAAAAGGAAAAAAACTTGGTCCCAAGCCATCTCATTGCAGGACTTCTACCTCAAAAGCAACTGTTACTTACTATGCTTTAAGTTTTCCACCTGCTGTATCTCTAACCTCCTGACACCTCCCTAACTTTTATGTTTTTTCTCATCCCATTAATTAGATGTGCCCAAACCCCCTCTGGACAACTCTACTTTTTTTATTGATTTAGCCAATAGAATTTTGATCTCTTTTATGCTTGAATGTCCATAAGTGTTGGCCAAAAACTTGGTTTATAGGAAATATAGCTGTAGGTAATATATTTTTAAATAAATAGGAGCAAGATTTATCATTGTCAGATAATACTACTGGCAAACTTTATGAATGGTTTATTTAGAAAAAGTAGTATTGCTTATCATGCCGCTGCTGCTCTCAGATACATAAGTGAGTGAATAAATAAATGAACCAAATAACTAACTAAATAAATAGACTAAAGCTCTCAAACCTAAAGAACACTTGTGTGAGGCCTGGAGCATGGGAAGGAAAAATAAGCAAAGAAACTCCGTGGATGATTTAACTGTAAGGATACTACTAGTGGAAGTAGAGGCTGGTACAGGCAGCAGACCGCACTGGCCTCCTTTGGACTAAAAATGGTTTGTTATACACTCAATTTAGCTGCTTGTTACCATCACCATTTTTAGAAATGTTCCATTAAATTTTTAGCAAATGTTTTTATTTTTAATGTTTAGAAATTTTTTTATGAAAACTTCAAAAAATAGCTAATGTTTCTCTTGAAGTCACTAAATATGATTCTAATTATGAGGGTTACTTAGCTTTTAAATTTTTAAATAAGTGGCAAAGCATGGGAAATCAGGGGACCTGGGTTCTAGCACTAGCTCAGAATCAGAGTCACGATACCAAAGACCCTCAGCATTTGCTGGAGATTGTTTCACATGACAGTGTATTATTACTCATTAAGAAAATGGCGTCAGTGGTTGTGGAGGGACAAGAAGAGTGCATAAACACATATCTTCTGCCTCGCTTTTTCTCTTTCTATTTTCCTTGTAACCTGGAAAATGAATGGAAGCGATAGTTATGGGATATAGTGGTGTGATATCGCTTGAACTATGAAGAATAGACTCAAGTGGCAGAGCTAAAATTTGGCACCTTCTAAAATAATTGTCACTTTAACACAGACTTGGCAATTCATTGCCACCTAGCTGTAGAAACACTATTGTAACTAATATGCCAAAAGCATCCATGATCATTAAACATAAACTTCGGGGGTACCCCCACTTCTGCCTTGCAGAATCTCTAGCCTTTCTTTTGTTTGCTCTACAAATATCTAGAGCCCTTATGTACTGCCCTAGCCAGCCAGTGATTCCCACCTGACCCAAGGCTGCACTCCTGCTTTAAAATATGTCATCCCTTTTCTTGTACCCAGTAAAAATATCCATTCTCTTCATCAACTTGGTGTTGCCTGATTTTAATAACCCAAGTAAAGGATGCATTAACTTTGGGATGGGTATATAAGAAAGTGTTTATACTTTCAGAGTATCTTACAAATTTGTTAAAATACATAATGGTGTAAAGATGTTTTGTGTCTTTTTTTCTAAGCTCTGCTATATCTATCTCATTAAGATTATTTCTTTCCACCGACCTCCAGTCAGCCAGAAATACAAATGCATGGAGCCAGAATGACAGGCATCCTCCATTAACTCACTGCCCCTCCCTCCTTAAAGCATCCTTGGTAGCGAGGGAAAATAACAGCATTGCTTAGGTTAAGAGTCGGGTTTTCCAGCCATCTGCAAATAACTGAAATAGAATTTCTTAAGGTAAGGCATCTTTTTATTATAGATTTGAGGGAAAAATTGTACAGTCAAATAACAGATTCCTACTTGCTTTAGATAAGGACATCCGTAAAATATCCAAAAGTCCCAGAAGTATATACATATTAAGTATAACCCATTTAACTACCTAGACAAATTTGAAATACCATGCCATAAAAAAAACATGCTAAAAACATCTTTAAAAACAGAAATAGAACTTTAAAAAAGTTTACTTTTAATTACACTTTGTTATCATTTTTTATTACTATCCATTGCCATTCTTACATGCTCAAATTTTTTAGATAACCAAGTATAGGCAAAGAGGTGGAATTAAAAATAGTTATTCTAAATGTATATATGCACTGAAAGGATGGGAAAGACCCTTCCTAACGGCATACAGTGGCTCCAGAGGGAGCAGGTGAAGAGGGGTCAGTATCACACTGATTTTTTATTAGGTGACTGTGCTCTTAATAAAGAGGCAAGAGAAAGTGTCTGTTTTTAGCTTTCTGGTCTAATCGAGGTACCATTTTAAAATGTTAACTCTTGATAATAGAGACTTTACCAGAATAATGCTGTTTCCCCCCACCATTTACGTAAGTTGAATAGAAACATTTCAACCTAGCACAGCTTCTTTCATTAGTCTAGATCTGCTTTCTCCACAGGTTTCTATGAGAGAATGGAGCCCCAGTGCCCTAATCAGTGGTTCTCAAAGTGAGGTCCATTAGCAACACCTAGGAGCTTGTTAGAAATGCAAATTCTTGAGTCCCACTTCAAACATTAAATCATAATGGAGGGAAAGCTAGCAATTAGTATTTTAATAAGCTTTCCATGAGATTTGAGGCACTCTAAAGTTTGAGAACCACTACAGTTAAGGCATCCTTCATATATAATGAATTAACTTCTTTCTTATTCACCTAGGATGGTACTAGTTACCTAGAAACTGAGTACAATTTCTTTTCGTAGTCTGCGCATAATTATTAATTTTCAGACATTGTGATTTACACTGTGAAACTTGGAACATTGATCAATCCCTCTCCTTTCCTTTCTGCCTAGATTATTCCACCATATTAGTCCTAATTATTGGGTAGTAAAATTAATTATTTTTTCTTGCTGTTTAAACACAGTGCCATGTACAGTTCTTTCAAATTAAAGTTTCAGATAACAATCAAGTATATAAATTTCTGTTAAACTATTAGATAGTAAATTTTCACATCTCCAATGTGAGTAATTATTGTTCGTATAGATTTTTTTCTTTAAGGATGATAGACTATTATTGGGGTATTTGAATGCACAGGGTAAATAAAGGCCACTTGTAATTTGTTTTAGAATACAAATTTGGTAGCTACTTTTAAGGAATAGACTCCTTTTAAAAGTGTGATAAGTAATACAAACAATATGCTCCTTGGATATACTCTCCTGCTACAAAGATTGCATTATGTAATACTTGTCACAATGAACTTTTTCACAGGAGAAGAAAAGGTTAACAATTAACAATGTAGCTCGAAAGTGGGACTTGCAACAACATCGAATAACCAATACTGCTGTAAATCAAGATAGAAAAGATGCTGACTCTCCTTCTCAGGACCCCTGTCAGATCGATGGAAGCACCACCTCTGCATTTCCAGAGGAAACAGGGTATGTAATAGTATTCTTTCCAGATACTAGTCTTTGGAGAACTGAATTTGAAGTAGAAATAGGAAGCCATTTCCTATATAATTATTTTTAAATAGTTTTCTTAAGAAAGCCTACTGAAATTAGACATTTAAGTTTAAAAGTTAAAATGAAACTATTTAAAAAAAATAAGCTGACCCCTGATTTAAAAAACCTTCTTTGGTTTCCTATTTGTCATAGGAAAAACAAATCTAGATTACTTAATACAGCCTATGAGGCCCTCTACCCACCTCACCTCTTTTTTCCCATTCTGTGGTGTAGCTTCAGTGACTTTCGGTTCAGTTACTTCCTACTTCAGAACCTTTCTCTTGAAAACAGTTGTATCGTCCCCTGACACTTCTCTGCCCTACTTCCCTTACCCTCCCTCCTAACTCCGACTCATATAAATATTTTAAATTATAAATAAACCATAAAAATATATGTGCTTTATGTTCCTCTAATTCACTTGATTCCAATGTTCTTTCTTGAGAGGAAGAAATGTGTGCAAAGTCTGGATAATATACTCAAATTTGCTCATAAACCAGGGGATATGTATTATGTAACACAATTGTCATAGAAGAAAAGAAGTTTGAGCCACAGGAATAGACAGATATTATAGAACACAACTGTAGTAGTTATTCAGATTTTATGTCGAATTGATTACTAGTATGAGTTAAGGAGTAAGACTTTGTGCTGGCTGCTGGAGACACAACAGAGGTCAAGACAATCCGAATTCTTTTCCTCTTAGAGCTGAAATTCTAGCGGGAAAAACAGATGGGAAACAACTAATTACCTATGCTTTACTTAATTATGGTAATGCTCAGTGCTAAGAAGGCAAAGTTGAGTGAACTGAGCTGAGAGATAAAAGGGGTTTCTGATATAGTCTAAGCTCCAGGAAGTAGTTAAGGAAGGCTTTTCAGGGGATGTGAGGTTTACAGGATTGACATTCTTAAGATAATAAAACATCACTTTAAAAATCATTTTTTCAGGTCTTGTTTGGTATCCACAGGGAGCTAACTAGGGAAGTGTTGAAAGATTCAGGGAAAATTCTGAGGAACTAAATGTGGTTAGAGACCAAGAAATTATAGCTACTGTAATCTGAATTGTTGAATGAGTATTCCAGGAACACAGAGGAGTAGCTAGGTTTCACAGTAAAGAAGATAAATGTCTGATAAAGAATGTGATAAAAGATCAAAGATAAGGAGTAAAAAATTCAAGTATAACAACAAAAGAAAATAATGACGGGTCCTATGGTCTAAGCTAGATTCTTAAGGAGTTAAAAATCTGCCAACAGATTGGGAGAAATTTTAGTATTTCTGGGACTGGAAGTCTAAATGAAATTGAAGATGAGAAGTATATGAAGTAAGAAGGTTAATAGTGAGATGGAATCAGGAGAATTTATGGTCAAAGTTAAGTTTTTGAAGTTGAGGATTTTAGAGGTGGAACATGCCAAAGTAATGACAATGTTAAGAGCAGTTGGAGGCCATTGTTGTGGCTTTGAAAGTGAGTTGTTTGAGAAGAGTAGTAGTAGTGAAAGTCATCAGAGGAGGGAGGATCAGTTGAAGTTATTGTAAACACTGAAGTTGCTGATGGTAGCACTAGGTATGGAACCAGGGGCCAAAGTATTCAACAGTCACCAGCCTTATCTCCTTTTGATTTCAGCCTTGCATTCTATGCTCTTGTTACAGGGATATTTACTGTTTAGGTTTTACTAGTATGAGTAGCTACAGTGAATGCAAGAATGTGTTTGTTTGTTTGTTCATTTTATTATATTTATTGAAGTGACATTGGTTAATAAAATTACATAGTTTTCAAGTGTACAATTTTATAATACATCATCTGTATGTTCCATCGTGTATTCACCACCCAAAGTCAAATCTCCTTTACCCTTTTCTACTTCCCCCATCCCTTTCCTTCTGGTAACCACCACACTGTTCTCTGTGTCTATGAGTTTTTATTTGTTTGTTTGCTTCTCTTGTTTGTTCATTTGTTTTTTCAGCTTTATATCCCATATGTGAGTGAAATCATATGGTTCTTGACTTTTTCCACCTGATTTATTTCTCTTAGCATGATACTCTCAAGATCCACTCATGTTGTCACAAATGGCAGTATTTCATTTTTTATTATGCCTGAGTAATATTCCATTGTATATAAGTACCACATCTTCTTTATCCAAACATATATTGAAGGGTTTCAGTTGTTTCTATGTCTTGGCCACCGTGAATAATGCTGCTATGAACATAGGAGTACATAAATCCTTACAAATAAATATTTTCAAATTTGGGGGGTAGATACCCAGAAAAGAAATTGCTGAGTTATATGGTAATCCTTTTCTTAATTCTTTGAGAAACCTCCCTCCATACTGTTTCTCATAGTGGCTGTACCAATTTACATTTCCACCAGCAGTCTATGAAGGTTCCTTTTTCTCCACAACCTCTCTAAACACTTGTTATTGTCTTGTTGATAACAGCCATTCTTACAGGTATGAGATGGTATCTCATTGTGGTTTTGATTTGCATTTCCCTAAAAGCTAGCAAAGTTGAGCATCTTTTCATATATTTGTTGGCCATCTGTATGTCTCTTTGGGAGCAGTGTCCGTTCATGTCCTCTGCCCATTTTTTAATTGTATACTTTGGTTTTTGTTTTTTGTTGTTTTTAAGTTGTATAAGTTTTTTTTTTAATATATATATTTTGGATATTAACCCCTTATCAGAGGTGTTGTTTGTAAATATCTTCTCCCATTTGGTTGTTTGCCTTTTTGTTTTGTTGATGGTTTCTTTTTCAGTGCAAAAGCCTTCTAGTTTGATATAATTGCATTCATTTAATTTTACTCTTACTTCTGTTGCCTTTGAGGTCAAATCCATAAAATTCTCTCTAAAACCTAGGGTCTTAAGTCTAGTACCTATGTTTTCATCTGTGCATGTTATTATTTCAGATCTTATATTTAGGTCTTTGACCCATTTTGAGTTAATTTTTATGTATGGTAAAAAACAGCAATCTAGTTTTATTTTTTTTCTTTGTATATGGCTTTCCAATTTTTCCAGCACTATTTGTTGAAGAGGCTTTATTTTCTCCATTGCATATTTTTGGTTCCTTTGTCAAAAATTATTTTCCCATATATATGTAGGTTTATTTGGGGGCTCTCAGTTCTGTTCAATTGGTCAATGTTTTTGTTTTTCTGCCAATTTCATGCTATTTTTATTATTGTCTCTTTATAGCATAATTTGAAGACAGAGAGTGAGATACCTCCAGTTTTGTTCTTTTATCTTGGATTGCTTTGGCTATTCAGGGTCTTTTGTGGTTCCATGCAAATCTATTGATTTTTTTGTTGTTGTTCTATTTATTTAAAAAATGTCATTGGGATTTTGCCATGGATTACATTAAATCTGTATATTGCTTTGGATAACGTGGCCATTTTAACTATGTTGATTCTTCCAATCCATGAACATGGACCATCTTTCCATTTCTTTGTGCGTTCTTCAAATTATTTTCATAACATCTTGTAGTTTTCAGTGTATAGGTCCTTCACATGCTTTGGTAAGTTTATTCCTAGATATTTTATTCTTTTTGTTACAACTGCAAAGTAATTTTCTCATTTCTTTTTCTGAAATTTTATTGTACATATAAAGGAATGCAATGGATTTTTGTACATTGCTTTTGTATCCTGCAACTTTACTGTATTTGTTTATTGTTTCTAATTGTTTTTCGGTTTAGTCTTTAGGGTTTTCTGTATAAAGAATCATGCCATCTGCAAAAAGAGACAATTTGACTTTTAAATGCCTTTTATTTCTTTCTCTTGCCTGATTGCTCTGGCTGGAACATCCAGTATTCTGTTGAATAACAGTGGTGAGAGTGAGCATCCTTTGTCTTATACCTGATCTTAGAGGAAAAACTTTCAGTTTTTCATCATTGAGTATGATGTTAGCTGAGAGGTTATTATAGATGACCTTTATTATGTTAGGATACTTTCCTTTTATACATACTTTATTGAATTTTAATCATAAATGGATGTCTATCTCAAATGCTTTCTCTGCATCTATTGATATGATTATATTATTTTTATCCTTTATTTTGTTAATGTGATATATCACATTAATCAATTTGTATATGTTGAACCATCTTTGCATCCGTGGAATGAACCCTACTTCATGATGATGTATTATCTTTTTAATGTATTGTTGTATTCAACTTTCCAATATTTTGTTTAGAATTTTTTATCTGTATTTATCAGAGATATTTGTCTGTAGTTTTATTTTTTTTGTGTTATCCTTGCCAGGTTTTGGTATGAGAATAATGTTGGCCTCATTAAATTAATTAGGAAGTATTTCTTCTTCTTTAATTTTTGAAAGAGTTTGAGAAAGGTAGATATTAAATTTTTTTGTGTTTGGTAGAATTCATTAGTGAAGTTGTCAGGCCCTGGACTTTTACTTTTGGGAAGGTTTTTGATGATTGCTTCAATTGCCTTACTGTTGATCAGTCTATTTAGATTTTTCGGTTCTTCGTGATTCAGTCTAGGGAGGCTATGCATTTCTAAGAACTTGTCCATTTCTTCTAGATTATTGAATTTGGTGGCATATAGCCTTTAATAATATTCTTATGTGACCCTTTGTATTTCTTTGGTATCCATCATAGCTTCTCTTTTATTTCTGATTTTTTTATTTGAGTCTTTTCTCTTTTTTCCAAAGTGAGTCTAGCCAAAGGTTTGTCAAGAAGACAATACATCAGGAAGGCATAACACATCAATATATATGCACCCAATCAGGGAGCACCAAACATAAAAAGCAACTACTAACAGAACTAAAGAGAAACTGACAAGAACATATTATAGTAGGGGATCTAAATACTCCATTGACAGCTATAGATAGCTCATTCAAAAAGAAAGTCGATAAGGAAATATCAGCCTTAAATGATACATTAGACCAAATGGATATGATCAACATTTATAGAACCTTTCTTCCCAGAACACCAGAATATCCATTCTTGTCTAGTACACGTGAAATATTCTCAAAGTTAGACCATATGTTGAGACACAAAACTAGCCTCAACAAATTTAAGAAGACTGAAATCATACCAAGCATATTCTCTGACGACAATATTTTGAAATTAGATAACAACTGCAAAAAGAAAGCAGGAAGTGGAGATTAAACAACATGCTACTAAACAACTACTGGGTCAAAGAAAAAATAGGGGATCAAAAATACATTAAGATGAATGAGAATGACAGTACAACATATCAAAACTTTTAGGATACAGCAAAAGCAGTATTAAGAGGGAAGTTTATAGCATTACAGGCCTATCTCAAGAAACAGGAAAAATCCCAAATAAACAACCTAACGTTATATCTTAAAGAACTAAAGAAAGAACAACAAATGAAGCCTAAAATCAGCAGAAGGACAGAAATAATGAAAATTAGAGCAGAATTAAATAAAATGGAGAACAAAAAGATAATAGGAAAAAATTAATGCAACCTAGAGCTAGTTCTTTGAAAAGAATGAAGAGGAAGTATCTGTTGTGCAAATAGTTGTGCCTCGTAGTTACTGCCAAGAGTTTCAGAATTTTTATTAGGAGTTCCACAAAATCAGAGGCTTTTAAAGCAAAGAGCACAAAGGAAGAGTTTGGGAGAGATGGGAAAACTAATGTATGGGTTAAATGAAGAAGATATGGAGAGCATTAACTGAAACATTAGGAAAGGGATCCGCAATTCTGGCAAAAGATTTAGCTGCTACTGATGTAAGTTCAAAGTTCCATGGAAACACCATTACATTATCTTGGTCTGATCCTTTTTAATGACCTAAAAACTATTAAATCAAGGAGACAGATTATATTTATATATGAAGCTGGAGAAAGAAGACTTTAGAGATAGTGAATTATTATTGATGAAGACTATAATACAAAATAGGTTACTTATAACTTCTGGTTGTAGATACATTCTCTACTTTGTGGTTTTACAGACGCCTATAAAATCTCTTATATCAGAAAGATAGAAATATTTCTAAAATATTATACCTTGTATTTGCCTACACCAAGGCTCTTAACCAGAGGATCCAGATTGACTTTGGACTTTATGTCTTTATTTTACTTGAACTCCACACCATTTGATATATAATTGATAGTCTTCATTGTTGAAAGACTCTTTGAATTGACTTTCTTGATAACACATTCACCTGATTTTTCTTTTACCAGTGCCAGTGTGGCAACTTTTTTTTTTTTTCAGGTGTATCTTGCTGACTGCTTTTATACCAAACCTCTAAATATATATTATGCTATTTCTTGATTCATAAGATTTAGGTATAATTTTTGCTATGATAGATGAAAATTTGGCTCATCAGCTTCTCTCCTCCCAGTACTATATACCTGTAATTCTTTCATTGGTTAACTTTCATAATATATGGTTAAACCTGTTTCTTGTTCCATCTTCTATAGATAGTAGCTGTCAAGTCTGCACTGTGCAAGATGAGTTTATCCTTTTTACTCCTCCTCCCACCTTTTTACATTGCAACTGCTATCAGCCATACTTTTCTAATTTCCCTTGTGATTTCTTTCTTGACCCACTGGTCGTTTAAGAGTATGTTGTTTAATTTCCTCATATTTGTGAATTTTTCACATTTTATTCTGTTTATTGATTTCAAGTTTCATTCTGTTGTGTTCATTCTGTTGTGTTCACATGTTTCATGTGAGCTCAGTCTTTCAAAATTTATTGAGACTTATTTTGTGACTTAACATATGGTCCGTTCTGAAGAATGTTCCATGTGGACTTGAAAAGAATGTATAATCTAACTGTTGTTGAGTAAAGTCTTTTATATATGTCTATTAGATCTAGTTGGTTTATAGTGTTCTTCAAGGCTTTAATTTCCTTATTGATCTTCTGCTCTATTACTCTATCCGTTACTGAAAATAGGGTATTGAAGTCTCTAACTATTATTGTAGAACTATTTCTCCCATCAGTTTCGCTTCATGTATTTTGGTTAGTAAGTGTACATATGCTTATAATTGTTACACCTTCCTGATGGATTGAGCCTTTTATCAATATAAGATGTTCTTTTATGTCTCTTGTAACCATTTTTGATATAACACCTTTTTTGACTGATATTAGTGGCCATTCCAGCTCATTCTTGGTTATTGTTTGCATGGAATATCTTTTTCCATTCTTTCAGTTTTAATATACTTGTATCTTTTAATCTCGTAGATGGCAGATAGTTGGTTCATGTTTTTTAAATTAGTTCTGCTAATATCTGCCTCTTAGCTGGAGAATTTAATCAAATACTGTTGAGAAAGGACTATTTCTGTCATTTTGCTATTTGTTTTCCATCTGTTATGTATCCTTTTGTTCCTCAGTTCTTCTATTAGTTTTTTCTTTTCTATTTAATTGATTGTTTCGTGTACCATTTTGATTCCCTTCTCATTTTTTTAGTTATTTTCTTAATTGTCACCCTGAGGATTGCAATTAACATCTTAATTTATAACAGTTTAGTTTGCATTAATACCAACTTAGTTGCAATACTACAATAGCTTTCTTTATATATAACTTTACCCCCTTTATGTTGCTATTGTCACAGATTTCATCTTTATACATTCGTGCACATTAACATAGTTTTATAATTATTATTTTATGCATTTATCTATTAAAACCTGTTATAAAAAGGAGTTACCAATGAAAAACATAGTAATACTGGCTTTTATATTTTTACCTGTGTAATTACTTTTCCTGGTATTTTTTATTTTTCATTTGGTTTTGAGTTATTCTCCAGTGTTCTCTTATCTCAGCCTAAAGGAGGCTGAAATCATTTCTTGTAGGGCAGATATACTAGCAGTGAACTCTCACAGCTTTTGTTTATCTATCTAGGAATGTCTTGATGTCTCCCTTATTTTTGAGGTATAGTTTTGCTGGACGTAGAATTCTTGTTTGACAGGTTTTTTCTTTCAGTCTTGATTGACAGTCATTCTACTGCCTTCTGCCCTCAGTGGTTTCTAATGAGAAATCAGATGTTAATCTTCTTGAGGATCCCTTGTATATAACCATTCACTTCTCTTTTGCTGCCTTCAAGATTCTTTGTTTTTCAGCAGTTAGAGGTGATTGCCTAAGGTCTGCTCAGGTCTTTTTTGACATGTTTCCAGCCCTGGACATGAATGTGGCATGGTAAATTTCATGAATTGTACAGGAGTTTCTCAAAGCCCTCATTTTCCCAAGTATCTCCTTCCCCAGCCTCTTCTTCCTCAGGCTTTTTAAAATTTTTTTGTCTGTCATTGTTTGTCACATGTGGTAGCGGCTTGTACATTTTTGCCTTTAAATGTTTTTAACAAATGTAACCCAGGAAGCCACCTCAGCTATGAGGAAGCTTTGAGGCAGGTCAGAAAAAGGCAAGCCCTTGAGCTGGTTCTTCAGGGAGCCACTAAGCATGTCAAAACACACAACATAATTTTTTGAGAGCAGGCTATGTATTACTTCCTCTGGTACCAGCAACCTACACAAAGAATGTGGGCTGCCATCTTCAAGGCTATCACTGAGCTGGGGAGTAGGAAATGGTAACAGGGCAAATTAAAATGGCACTGAACTCTCTTATTGAAATTCAGTATTGTTTTCTTAAGCATTCTCTTGGTTGTTGTAATTTGGGGCAGTTAGATTCCAGAATTCTGAAAAAAATTGATTCTGGCAGTTTTTGCTAGCATATTAGTTGCTTTTATAGAGGGATGGAGTTTTGGAGTTTCCTACTGTGTCGTTTGCTCTTCTTTGGAACTCTAATTTTGCTATATTCTATGAGCTGTGCTTTTTCATTTCAAAATCAAGATAATGTCTATCTGTTCTAGAATCACAGTATTTGTCAGTTAACATCTTCTAAATATCAATAACTAGGAAACAGTATTTTAGTTTCTGTGGTTTCGCAACTCATGTAACTTTTTAAGTGAGAGTTAAGTAGTGTATTATGACTATATCTCATTTTCCACTTCCTAAAACACTCAAAACTAATCCTAGAATTCAAATAGTCCCCTCCTAAGTTACACTTCAAAAGTTATTCAAAATCATACCATACTTTAGTTTGCTTCATATATGAACCATTTCTTTCTTACACAGTTTGTATTATCTGGGGTTTCTTATTGCCTGTCTTTTTTTAATTGAACAAAAAACTTGTGCAGCCTTTACTACATTCTAATTTCTTTGAACTTCTTGTGTATCTTCTTGAAGCCTACTATCACCCTGACCTAATTTAGCCTCTCTGACCTAAATGGTCTCATTATTTCTTTATTATTTTATATCATATTACTAGTAGCTTTTGTTTTTTCTTTTTAATCTTTTAACAGCAATTTTAAAATGTTATTGCTGCTGTATCATTAATTACGAGTTTTTTTCTTTCGTTATGTTTCTTTCTCATATCCTCAAGTACTCCTGGCCTCTCAAACTCTAGATGATAGAGATGCTTTGATTTTGGTCTTGAGTCCTCTTCTCACTCTCTGCTTTACCCCTAAACAATTTCACATATGTCTTTGACTTTAAATACCATTTATATTTTGAAGATACCAATATGTATAGCTTTCCTTTTATGGTTTACCCATGTAGACTGTGTTTAAGGGAAAAAAATCTTCTACTACATTGAGATTACAAAAATATTCTCCCATTTGTCTTTCTAATGGGTTAAAATTTGGCCTTCATGGTTTAGTCTTTATTACACCTGGAATTGATTTTTAAGTTTGAGAGTAAAATCTGATTTGTTTGTTTGTTTCCTTGTAGGAATAACCAGTTGCCCTAGTATTATTTATTAATTGTTCTTATTTTTCTCTGCAGTGCCACTCTGCCTGTTTTATTGGCAGTGGGAGAAGTAGGTAGTAGAATCCTTTTATAGAACTTCAGTTAATGTTTCTGTGTTCAGTCCCACTTCTCACTCCCATCTTCCATCAGATCTACTGTTCTTTCCTTTCCAAAGCTCTACTGGGCATCTTAGCTGCTGTCTTTGTTCTTGTCACCAGTGCATAGTCAAAGCTATAGCTTCTTTTGTCCTTCATCATCACTCACCTTCATCATTTCTCCCCACTTTGTACTTATTGTAGGTTTATGCCATTTTAATTATCAATAGGGTCTCAGGGAGAGGTTTCAAACACGTACTACTTTATCTGAAAGTACCAAGTGAAATGTTTTAAATATTATAAGTTGTTATTACTACATTATCTGTAAGTCTTTAAAAATATAATTAAATTTAATCCTTCTGGAATGATATAAGCCTGACTCTTTCTGAATGTAGAAAGCAAATCAAAGGGCCATTAAGTTTTTCCTTGGGATTCTGATTTGTTTTTTAATATGACATAAGATTTTCTATTTTTAACAATGCCATTTATAGTCTGTAGTATTTCATAATGCCAAAAAGGTGGCTAATTCTTGCATTACAATGTCTGTGACCTTTGGCTTATGGGTGTGTAACTAAATGCCTGGAAACAAGTATCCATGAAAAAATTATGGGCGCATAAAGGGAAGAAACTCCATAAAACCTTGCTATATCCCATTAATGATTTCACTATTCACTGTACTTGGGACAACTCTACAGTAAAATGACATATTGCAGGTTTCTTTCCCCTGCCAGAAATGGGAAAGTACTTGGTGTAATGTTTTTTTTTTTTGCTTACATTGGATACATGCAGTGAAGCTGGTTTATTTTTGGTCATTTCCTGTCTATGAACACTGTGGTATTTTAGCCAATAATACTATAATAAAATATAATGCATAAAATGAATTTCCACACCTATGAATGTTGTAATATAAATTCATAAAATACATTATTACAGGAATCAGCACCACTTATTCATTGGGAAAATAATCTTTTGAAATATTTTAAGTCTTTCTGTTTTAGCCTGTTACAGAAACCCTAAAGATATTTTTAAAACAAACCAAAAGAACCCATAGTCCTCTGAAATATTGTCTTTTTTCCATTTAGGCATTTAAGAGTATATTCTCCATTTAGCCTGGCTTTCAGGCAGTCATTACTTTTTTTTTACATTAAGTTTATTATCCTACACTTTGTAAAGTATATAAATATCTAATCACTGTGTTGTACCACTGAAACAAATATAATATTATTTGTCAACTGTAATTGAAAAATAAATTTTAAAATACATGTAAATTAGTCACCCTATCTTGCAGTAATCATGAAGGCATAACATTTTTTCTGATTCATTCTTATATAAAAGTTGAGTTGAATAAATGAAAGTTTGGACTTGTAATTAACCACAAATGATCTTGAAGAGAATGCCCTTGATGGCAGACTGCCTAGTGTTACATAAATAATGTTTGAGTTGGGAAATATCCATGGAATTGTATTGGCCTTCATGGGAAAACAAATTTTAAAGCATGGTTCTTCCATAGAATGCCACATTTCTTAGAGCATAAATGTAGACTAGGTGGGTAGAAAACTGGGCCAGGTGACCCAGTCACCTGCTCTAAAACATTTGAATTGCACTTGATTCCTTCCTGTCCTGCAGTCCCCACAATCGACCACTAAGTCCTACTTTTATTTTCTCTTAAATATCTGGTATATTTATGTTCTCTTCTTTTATTAATAATAATCACTAAACTACATCAAGCTAAGCATGAGGCACAGTTTAAAATATTATTTCTAGTCTCCATAACAACTCTGAAAAAATATGTATTATGATCACCATTACATACAAGGAAACTGAAACTACAAAGAAATTAAATAACTTGCCCCCAAAGTTATCTGTTTATCAGTAGCATATCTAGAATTTGAGCTAAGGTCTTTCTGGTTTTCTGCCAATGCCATTTCTACTACACCATGCTCTTTTTGGTTATGCTTTCATATGGTCTAATTGATACTATTGCACTAATTTTCCTACTAATCTCCATTCAGCCAGCCTCTCTTTCCTACGTTCTCCACAAAATTGACCAACTTACCTGTCTCAAATGAATCTTTGAGGCCAAAGAACATAATCTTATTCATCTTTGTATCCCCAGCACCAGCACCTAACTCTATGCATGGCACATTGTAGGTGCTTAAAAACTTGTGTTGAATGTGATCGTATCATTTTTTATTCAAAAATTGTTTTCTACTCCTCAAACGTATTGGATAAAATATGATTTTCAGCTTCCTCTTCAGCTGCTACTCCCACATATGTTTTAGTGTTCCAGCCATATTGAAATTGTTCTTAACTGAAAGTGTACATAATTAGGCTTCTATGCCTTTCTTCATTCTGTTTTTCTTACCCCAAATACATTGCCTCCTTTTACTTGTGATATAATTTTACTATTCATCTTTCAAGGACAAGTTCAAATACTGCCTCCTTTTGAAATTTGATTTCTCTCTTTTAGAAGAATTAGTCATTTCTTCCTCTATATTTCCATAGCTTATCATTTAAATATTTATTATATGACAATAGGAGTATTTTATATTAGAGTTAATGTATATATTTATCGAACCTTCTTTATTTTAATAAATGACAGTGAAATATAGCTCTTATCCTTTCTTTTATTCCAGAAATGATTATGTGCTCTACATAGCTCCACACAAAGCTATTAATTCTCATTTTTGTTCCATTATCTGCCTTACTTCTATCAAGTTGTCATTTAAGATTATTCATATACTACTGCCCATTGAGTGTTTGATTATTGTCAGATAATAATCAGTGTCTTAAGCACTGGTCTAGCAGAAATCAAGCCTTTTAATGTTTTCTTGGTTGCATATTCATTTGTTGACTGATGTTATTATGCAGCTTGTTATTGTATAGACAAATGTTACAGAATAACTGGTGCCTCTGAAATAGGTTCATGTAAGTCTAGTAAACTATGAATTAAAATATATGACTGGAAGAATATAAAACTTCCAGGTTTCCATTGAAAACCAGTGTTTGGGCCTCTGGGTTTAATTATTGAAATGAAAAAGTGAATATAGAATTTCAAATACGTTTCCCACCAGGTCTTTATATTCTCTTTTATTTTGCATGGTAAGACTATCATTTAAAATTGTATGTTGGGTTTTCCAGATCTCTGGACTCAGTACTCACCAATCCTTTACAAGATTTGTCTGAAACAGACTCGTACCTTGTTGAAGTGGAAGGGGACACACTTTCCTTGTATGGCTCAGGAGCACTGGAATCTCTAGATCGGAACTGGAGCGTTCAAACAGCAGGAATGGTGACAACAGTGTCCTTCACTTTCATAGAATTTGATGAAATAGTCCAAGTGCTTCCCAAATTGAAGATGAAGTTCCCTAATTCTCTGGTAAACATTTCCTTTTAGTAGTATATTTGAATTATTCTCATGCGTGACTTATACATTTAGGCCAAAAACCTGTTTTTAACCCTTACTTATGCAGTTTGTAGACAGGGAGAGTAAGCTTTTATGTTGATTTTCTGGATTTGGGATTTAAATTAATATTCATAAATGCCCTTGCAATCTTCTGTTAATATTGTAAATGATCCCTCTAGGAAATGATTCTCTATGGAATATAAAGGACTAATATAATTCTATTCAAATTATATACTTATACTTTATAAAACATTCAACAGGACCTTGCCTACTCCTATTTAATATATTCATTTATTATATCTGATATTAATGGGACATGTACATTTTTATATCATTTTTACAGTAGTCCCCTAATAACATTTAAAATAATTTTAGTAGCTCGTTAAAATTATTTTGAGAATTAGCCTTTTGCAGTTATGGTATTTTTGTATTATTTACTGGTATGCATTTGTAGAAACTGTGCTTTCCATAAAGAGTTTCTTCTCAAGTTGTTATTATTGTTGTTTTTCTCTGTTAGCCAAGTGATTTCTCTTACCTGCTATTTTGTAGTGTTTTTTCTTTTGCCACATTATTCTCCATAAAGAAGACAGATAGAAATGGAGATAGTATGTTTAGAAAAGAGCATCCAGTTTCACAGATAGAACACTTATATTAGCATTTCATTTTCAGTTACTTGATTTTCCTGTCGCCATGTTAACTAACCTACATAATAATTGCCAAGACACAAGTATAAAGGCTAACTAGTTCTCTCAGAAGCATTATGAGCCCTGTGTTTATAAAGTTCTGAAAATTTTATTTCTAGTCTTTTCTTTGTAGATTTAATTTCAATCAAATGTATGTAAAATTATTGTAATGGGTTATTGTATATTTATATAATTTTTAAAGAATCTTAGTTTGTTAATAGCTAGAGGGATGTCCTTTGCAGAAAGGAAATCATTTTGAATTTAATATTAGAAGGATTAATGGATTTCATTGATGATGCATTAGATGGATTAAAGTTATATAAGTTTAGTACATTCACTTGACTTAATATAATTAAAAACATACTAGCTAAGCCTGAAGTTTATAGTTTTACTTGGGGAATGATAAGTGAAGCTTTAATGTTAATAGTTTGAGATGGTTAAACTTAACGTTAAGCTCTCTTCTTGTGTGTTTTATTATTGTAGCACCTTAAATTCAAGGAAACAAATCTTGTAATGCTGCAGCAATTTAATGCATTAGCACAGCTCCGTCGCATTGACCAGCTGACAATTGATCCTCAAGGAAATCCAGTTGTCAATTTTACCCTCTGGAAATACTATGTACTGTTTAGACTGAGCCATTTTAGTATGCAGAAAATAAATGGGACAGAGGTAAGCTAAACACTAAGTCAACTAGCGAATAAAAATGTTCCTTTCTAAGGAAATGGCCATAAGAAATGGCCAGGAATTTAAGTATGATAGAACTTTGATACAACTTTGAGAAATACTTTTTTTCCTAATCTTAACATTTTAAATGTCAAAAAGCTAAAAATCTATTTTTTCAAAAACTTGTAAAGCACTAGACAAATTTTGAAAATAAAATAGTAACCAGGTCATGGGTAAAAAATTGAGAAATCACACAGAAAAAGTTGAGTGATTTTTTTTAAAAAAAAAAAAAAAGGAGATGAGAAAGAGAAATAAAAAAAGGAGGAAAGAAAAAAGCAGAGAAAAAAAATGAGAGAAATAAGGAAATAAAACAAGCATAAGTAAATGTCTGTATTGTTTTGTTAACAGTTTGTAACCACTGCCTATGGCATAATGTGTGTATAACTAAAGCCTGGAGCCTGAATAACTGGAACTTATTAAGAAAAGGTTGTTTTTCAGATTGATTCTGCTAAACTGGGCACAAGGATAATCCCCCAGCTCTTCAAAGACCATGTTTTCTTTAAATATTATTTTGGAAGCAAAGAGAAAAATTATGCTTCTTCCTCTGCTGCAGAATTCCTGAAATGACCTTAAATAATCCTCCAAAGGAAAAAATCATTAATATATTATTAGTTTTATTGTGATTATCTCTTAAAATTCAGAAGACCTCCTTATTATAAGATGAACTGTAATGGACTTTAGCAGCAGGGTGGTAATAGCAACTGTGTTTCCCTGTAGCTGATACACTATGTGTTACCTCTGGCCTAGAACTCCAAAAAACCAGCATACTGTTAGGAGACTGGAGGTCTCCAGGTCAGTGGACAAGAGGATGTGAAATTTATATCAACCATAATAGTCCCATGACCACAGTATCTGCCATCTATTGAAAATAGGGCAGATCTGGAACCTTCAGCTGACTATTAATTTCTCCAGCTGTTTCTCAAAAGATTTGGTTCAGTCGTGTGTACTTTATGTACCCTCTTGATACTTTCTCAAGATTGTGAGTCTCTAGTCATACCTAATAATTAATCCCAAAGTTTTCCAAAGCTACTTCCAGTTCCAGCCTCAACTGGAAGTGGAGTGATTATTTTGGCTATGGGTAAGTATTTCTCTCTCATTAATAGCCAAACTGTTATCCCGATTAACCCTAAGGAAGTGTTTTTTTCAGACATGGATCACTTGCTACTAGAGGGAAAGTAATTTATTATGTATAAAGCCTTTCAAAGAGGAAGGAATAGTATAATATAATTATAAAAAGTAGAAAAGAATTAGAAAAAGACATAATTTATTCTGATTTAGAGTTCCAAAAATATCATTGCCAAGGATATTTGACCCTTTAATAAAACACTTAAAATAAAACTGCTTATCTTATCCTTGACAATATCCTGTAATGTTATAGTATATTTCTACTTCTCCTTGGGTAAGAAAGAATGATACTGCTTTAGGCGGAGTTAAATTGAATTATCAACATCAAGAAAAGATGAAGTAGTGGCTTGCACTGGCCACTAGGTGACTATATTAGATCACACAACTTAGTTGTTAGCTAAAGGAAGAATTTGTGGGAAGAGCAGCCCCATTAAATTGTGAAAGTCTAGGAAAGGGAGGGGATAGCATCAGCCTGCACTGATGCATGAGTATAAGATGCTTGTGAATTATGGGCATTTTTCAATAAATGCCCTGAAATATATGATAACTAGTGTTAAGAATGGATTTTGAAAAGATTCAAATTTTAAACCCTATACCAGGGTTTCTCAGCTTCAGCTCTGTTGACATTTTGGGCTAGGTAATTCTTTGTTGTGGGGTCTGTCCTGTGCAATGTGGGATGTTTAACAGCATCCCTGGCCTCTATCCATTAGATGCTAGTAGCACCCCTTCACTAGCTGTGATGAACAAAAATGTCTCCAGAGATTGGTCAGTGTAAAGAGACAAACTAATAGTATTTAAAATGCAAATAACCCTATTTTATATTAAGGAAAATATGCCCAGATATTAATCCAAGCCCTACTTTTAGCTTTTAGTATTTTCTTGGATAGTATTTTCTTGTGAGTATTGAGCCCTCACAAGGAATACCAGTGACAAGTTATTCCATGTAGTATGAAAGGAAGACATAATAAACAGGAATATTCTTGCTAATACAATATTCCCATCTCTTAGGCAGGGATAAAATTATCCTTGTAAGAGCAAGTCTGAACAGCACCTTTGAAACAATATTAAAGCATATCTATTTCATTGGCACTTGAGAATTTTTCCCCCTACATTATTCTACTCCAAGAAGCTATAGGATTTCTGAGAAAAAAAATCATTAAGAATTTAAGGAACCTCAGTATAATTCTCAGAAAACAAAGCTTCTAAGTCATGGCTAACTCACCATCTTCTAGTCATCCTCCATTACCATGAGCCACATTTGTATATCTTCATTCTCGTTAAGCTCAGGGAAGAAAGAGAAATATCAATGAGATTTTTCTTCTTGTAGTCCAGGAGAATGTACTTTCCTGGACTAAAAAGAAAATACTTAAATCTGGATATTTCTTTGGAATTATGTTAGTTGTATCAAGCTAGGAGACTGTTCCATTTTGACCCATCTCCATTATATCTCTTCAGGTGACACAGAATGATATGATAATGGCTGAAAGGCTCTTCGGAATCCTAGCACACATAGCATCTTCCGAGTTACCCCAGTACCGTATGATTTCGATTCTGGGTGATGCCAGGTAACCTTTAATTTCTATAGTTTTTATAGAATTACTGTTTCACTGTTTCACTAGAAAAAGGGAATAAATTCCACAAAACTTTTAACTGCATCATTTATACATCTCAGACATATTTATCCTAAATTTGTTTTGTGCCTGGCCCTATTCAAAGTGTTTGGGATATAAAGATGAATAAGACAAAGTTCTTATTCTTGTGTGCCTTATAAGCTAATAAAGATATATATAAGCAGTTACATGCATCTGCAGCCACCTGTGGGCAGGCAGCTCTACTGATCTAGCCTGGCTCTCTTATTTTTGGGGGGATTGGCTGACTATAAGCTGGTCTAGGAAAGACTTCAGTTGGAACAACTTGTCTCATTTCCACAGGGTCTGTCATACTCCAGAAATATGCCTGGGCTTGTTTTAATTGCAGTGGCAAGGTTTGAAGACAGAACAGAAACATGCAATGAATGCTTCTTAAAGCCTAAATGAAGAACTGATACATCATCATTTCTCACATTTTATTGGTCAAAGCAAGTCACAGAGCAAGATTTAAGGAACTTGGAGGTAGATTTTACCTAGCTGCAAAATCACGGATTCAAGAGAGTCATTAATTATGACCATTAATATAGCCAGTCTACCTCAATGATAAAATGCACATATATATACTAATTATTCTGTTTAAAAGCCAAAGATTGTCAGACTGAATTAAAAAATGAAGTGTTCAACTATATGCTATTACAGGAGACACACAGGTTACATAAAATTTGAAAGTAAAAATGTGGGAAAAGATAAACGACAAAGGTTAAAAGCAATATTAGAAATACAAAGAGGATCATTTCAAAATGATAATTGGTTCAGTTCTCCAGAAATATAAATTTGCTAATTTGTATGCACCCATTAGCATAGCCTTAAACACTTTTAAGCCAAAAGCTGATAGCACTATAAATCCATATTACATTGGGAAGTTTTAATATACCTCTAAGCAATTAATACAAAAAAGATAAAATAGTTGAACAACATGATTAACAATTTGACTTAGTGGGCATTTAGAGAACATTGCCTCCACCAACTGCAGAATGTACATTTTTTTTCAAGCATACATGGAATATTTATAAAAATTGACCAGATACTATTTGTAAAGCAAATGTCAACAGAGTCCATGTTCTCTTTCAAAATGCAATTAAGCTTTGACTCAATTTCAAATTGTTAACCATATATTTGAAAATTAAGGAACATTTCTAAATAAACTACAGATTAAAGTCAGTTTCATGGAAATTCAAAACTACCTTGAACTGAAATATAATAAAAATACCACTTTTCAAAACTTGTGGGATCAAGTTACAGTGATGCTAAATGGAAACTAAATTTTAGCCTTGAAATGGGTATGTCAGGAAAGAATAAAAGCTGAAAATGAATGAACTAAACACTGTGTCTAAAGAAATTAGAGGAAAAACAACAAAATAATTTGAAGAAAGTTAAAGAAAAGAAACAATGACATTGAAAACAGAATTAATGAAAAGCTGATAACTTGAAAAGACTAATAAAAGAGATAAAATATATGTTTACATTCCTCTTATAATTAAAAAACCAGTAAAGAAAACAAATCTAAAGATCTTTAGGACATGGTTCCACAGTATATGGGTTAGTGTGTCTGCTTTACATGCAGAAGGTCCTGGGTTCGTGCCCCAGTGGAGCCACAGTCCATGGTCTATGTCCATGCCACCCTCAACAAGTTCAATGTCTGATCTTGGAAGCTAAGCAGGGTCGGGTCTGGTTAGTACTTGGATGGGAGACCACCTGGGAAGACCAGGTGCTGTAGGCATAGATAATAGTAATAAATTAATTTAATAATAATAAAAAATGAAGATCTTCATAAATAATAATATCTAATAAAAAGAATTTATTAGGTATATTGTGATCCACATCACAATTGAATTTTAGATATTCATTAAAATTATTAATTTTTAATGACATAGAAAATTGTTGTATAACATTAAGTGAAAACAGTATACAAATTTGGATGTTTAGAATGATATTAATTTTTAACAAAAATTCATATAAAAACCCTAGAAAGAAGTATGTCAGATGTGAACAATGTTATAGGTTTATATAGATTTATGACTGATTTTTATCTATTTCTCTATACTTTTCAAAATTTGTACTCCTCACAATTTCTGAAATGATTGTGTAACACATTTAAATTGGAAAAAGGAAGACCCCATAAGAGATATTCCCCTTCTACTCCCAATCTTCAGTTCACAGTTCACAGTAATGTGGACTATGAATGTCTACTTTATAGACACCCTAAGTGGTAGAGACCAGAAAGCATTTTTCACAGAGCATGAGTTGCAGTTCTCTGGAATTCTTGCCCTATAGGTCTGTAAATAATACCATGAGCACTGTTTATGCTATTCATAATCAAATGAGGGGTTTCGTTTCATTGTTTACTTCCTACTAGGACCTTGCCCTGACATACTAACAGTTGGAAGTTCTCGGTTTTCTGTTTATTTTGTTTTTTGCCTAAATTTAAACCCATATACCATTCCATTTTTCAGCTATGAGTAATACTACTGAGCTGCATAATGGAATTCTAAACTATTTGCATGATTTATAAGAGGGTAACTAACATATTTTATGGGATATAAAGACTTTGAAAGTTTGGCCTACTGTGGCTTTAATTGGGTTGTTTTGTGCTTTGTGATTACTTACTTTTGGTTTTTTTTTTAAGATAAAGGTTTTTTTCACTTTAGAAGTGCTTCGGACATGTTTATGTTGATGATTGGTAGTTATGAAACAAAAGAATTTGGATCGAGTAGCTTAATTAGTAGAAAGATTTGGGTACTAACCTCAGCTCAAATAATAAGCTCAAACTCATAAAACATATTCAAAAGAATATATGTTCTTCTCTAAAATCAAGAAAATATGGACATATTTTAGTAAAATAAGTAGCTCTAAATCTCTACTCTCTTTCTACAGGAAGAAGCAATTCCGGTATCTGCAAGAATCCAAAGGGAAAAAACCTGGGATTGTCAATGAAGAAAATAATGACAGCAAAAGACTTGTAGGAGAAAACACAAATCGTGCAATGCTAAACTATACCACAAGAGACTTTTATAATGAAAAGCTAGAGGTAATAATACCATCGATTTTTGGAATCTAGTGCCTGGATATATCTCACATGGCTTAGGACTTAGTAGTGGTACATTTCTCCCTTAATGAGTTGAGATAAGCTTTTTTTGTTCTTAAATGTTAGCTAGCCTTAATATATACAAAGCTGAGGACAGTAGGTGCCAAGGCATTAGGAAGAAGTAGAGCCTGTAGTTCCAATATTTTAATTTCTACAGGAAAAAAAAAAGTGTTCAAAAGTAATCTGTACCAAAATCTAGACCAAAACAAGATCAAGGATCCTAATCTTTCTGAATTAAAGAAAGGGATATAGGCTTGCTGTGAGTACTAACTAGCCCATGCCAGAGTGGCAGAGGACACATTTATGTTCTATTTGCTTGAGTCCTTGATGTCTTAATTCACTTCTTTCATTCTCCTACACCATTAACTTCTACATTCTTAATCATGTAATACAATTTTACCTGTTCCATTTCCGCTAGAGCTACTTAGCCAGAAAACCTGGAACCAATTCTTTATTTTTTCATGTGTTCAGAGTTTTATTGGAGGGATATAATGTTAGAGTGTTGCATGAGCTACAAAGAAGAAAAGTGCAATTCCTGTCTTGATGGAGCTCTCAAAAATACTGAAGAAACAAGTCATCTAATTAACAATAGAAAGTTAGATTCTTTAAGAGATTTTGAGGGGACTAAAGGGCAAAAGAACAAGACAAAGAGATCAGGCATCATTGATTGAACATACATGATTTATGTGCAAGGCACTATGAGATACATATGTTATATATATATGTATGAAATTTGAAGTGAAATGGCTAGGCAACTGGTTTGCAAATGTTTTTTTAATGGCTGTGAGACTCTATTCAAACCATATTGTAGAGGGAAAGTAGGGGGTTCAGAGATTCATTTGATTGGATCTTTATTCTTTTCCTTTCCCCTCACCTCACCGCCAATCCTGAAGCATCTTTTTGGAAGCCTTAGGGCTCTTGCCCTAGTTTGAAAATCACTTGAAAACTCTATGTAACATTATTGTTTATAGCATCCTAAAAGATATTTAGATTTTGCTTTTAATTCTTCTAGTGCAAGAAGGGTCACTACTTCGTGATGTAGTTGTATATCATAAACAATTCCAACTATGAAGAAATTCTTACCCATATTAAGCCAATAACTCTTATTTAATGATCCTAGTAGTGCTGCTTTGTGTCAAAAAGAGAATAAGTCTCTTTCTTATGAAAACTCTTTAAATACTTGCAGTCAGCTAATCCTCTTGTCTCATCTTTGTTCTCTCTACATTCATACCATCAATCATTCAAAAATCACATTTTGAACACCTATCACACATAATACTTGGACTATTAGAAGTTCTTGTCTTTATCCTCATGGATCTTACTTTCTGATGGAGGAGATAGATATATACAGGGATAATTACAAATCAGTATATTAAGAGAGTGGAGGGGGTCAAAGGATGCTTTCTAGAGAAGAAGCTACCTGATATAAGTCTAAAAGGATAAAATAACTCTATAACAAAGGGAAAGGGACAACTCTGACAAGTAGCACAGTATGAATAAAAGGCATGGATGTATAAAAAAGATAAGTAGAGGGCCCGGAACTATGAGCAATTCAGTGTTGTTGAAGCACAGAGATTGAGACAGATGATGTTAAAAGATGAGATTAGAAGGTAGCAAGCAAGAGAGCTATTTGAAAGAAATTGAACTTAATCCTGTGGCCAGTAGAGGCTTCCTGATGTTGTCAAAAGAGGAAAATGAGAGCCAAACTGGCAGAATTATGAGTTCTTCTCTTCCTGAAAGCAGCTTGTTGTATGAGTCAAAATTAATACAATTTCTATGAAAGACATTTAGAAAAGTGTCGAAGAGCTGCATTTGAAACAAGAAAGAAAGAAAACCTACATTTTTCCAGGGTAGGCAGCATAACATTGATCCAAAAATCCATCAGGATTGCACAGAAAAAGAAAACCCAGACTAGATACCTAAGAATATTAATGAAGCAAAAATTCTTTTAAAATGTTATCAATCAGAATCCAGCAGAACATTAAATGAATAACAAACATTACAGGCAAGAGCAATTTATTCTAACAATGTAAGGAAGATTCCATATTAGTAAATTAATAGATCTAAGGTGAAAATTTGTGATTATTTCTATAGACATTAAAAAGGTATTTCACATAATTCAGCAACCATTCTAACTTGTCTTTAAATAAATAGGACAAATAGAAATTGTGCAGTAAATGTCATGCATGATGGAGGAAATTCTAGAAACGTTCGCATTAGTGGTAGGCAAGATTCTAACTAAGATGGCCTCCATGAATTCCAGCCCCTGGTATCCATATCTTTGCATGGTATCTTCCCCTAAGTACAGGTAAAACCTATGAATTGTTTCTAAACAGTGAAATATAACAAGGATAAAGGAATTTTACAGATATAATTAAGATCACTAATTAGTTGACTTGAGTTAATAAAAAAGGAAATTATCCTAGGTGAGCCTGACCTAATTAGGCAAGTCCTTTAAAAAATGATTTAAGATTTCCCTGAGAGATTCTCCTACTGGTCTTGAAGTAGTAAGCCACCATATTTGGGGAAGGTCAAATGGCAAAGAAAGGTGAGAAGCTTCTAGAGAGCAGCCCCCTACTGACAGCCAGCAAGGAAATGGGACTTCAGTCCTACAACCACAAGAAAGTGAATTCTTACAACAACCACCTGAGTTTAGAAGAGGACCTCAAGCTTCAGAAAATACAGCCTGGCCAACACCTTGACTAAAGCCTTGTAAAGGCCTGAGCAGAACATCCAGCTTAGCTGTGCTTAGACTGATGCATGGAAACTGAGATAAAAGGTGTGCATTGCTTTAAGCCACCAAGTTTGAGGTAATTTGTGCACAGCAATAGATCACTGATGTATCCTTGAAGTCAGTATCAAGACAAGGATGTTCAATATCACCACTATTACTTATCAAAACAAACAGTGCAATGAGACCAGAGAAAGAAGTCACTGGTAACTTGAAAAGAAGGGATTGAGTTTACTATTTATAGACAGTGTTATTGAATACATGAGAATCCCAAGAGAATTAATTAGAAATTGTAAGTAACTATAAGAAAATTTAGTAATGGAGCAGAAATCAACAGCTTCTATATATATATAAATAACAACAGAAAAGTAAATATAATGAAAGAAAAGATCCAACGCACAGCAGCAACACAGAAAGATAAAATATCTAGTAATAAGATCATAAATATGCAAGAGCTATATGAAGTAAACTTTAAAACATTAATGAAGTACACAAAAGATTTATGCAAATGATAAAACCTACTATCTTTTGGACAAGAAGTACCTAATGCAAAAATGTCAGTGTTTCTTAAGTTAATTTAAAAATTTAATATTCCAATAAAAATACAAAAATTTTTCATTGAGGTATTTTTTAAACCTGTTAATCCTACAGTACATATGGGAAAAATAAACAAATAGCCTTAAAAACTCTGAAAAAAGAAGAACAATGAGAAGAAGATTAGCACTACTAGATATTAAAGCATATGATGAAATCATCAATTAAAACAGGATATTTATGAAGAGATAGCCTAATGGAATAGAATGGAAAGTCAGGCATACATCTAAACAAAGGAGAATTTATTAATGCTAAAGAATCTTAAACCAGTCAAGTGAACTATCCAATAAATGATTTGGGAATAATTAAGGAACTGAGAAAAAATGTGGGACATATCTTAAACCAGCATAAATTCCAAAGGATCAAAGATTTTAAAGTTTATAATGAAAGCATTATTTCTTCCACAAGAAACCTGGAAAATTAATGTGTGACATTGGGATGAGAAAAACTTCTGGAGGAATAGAATAAGCAAAGACAAATGACACACTGAAAAAATAGTTTGCAATAATCTCCCTAAATTATAAAGAGCTTTTAGAAAAGGGACCAACAGTTCACTGTAGGCTGTATTGCTTATTCA
The DNA here is from genome assembly GCA_004027375.1 of Macroglossus sobrinus. Classification (NCBI taxonomy): domain Eukaryota; kingdom Metazoa; phylum Chordata; class Mammalia; order Chiroptera; family Pteropodidae; genus Macroglossus; species Macroglossus sobrinus. The sequence goes on along the minus strand of PVKZ01000522.1, from coordinate 174,214 downwards.
GAACTAAATTTTAAATAATATGCCATTTAGCATAGTAACAAACTGCAGCAATCAGTAATAAAATATGTTTAAGCTTTTTATAGAAGTTTCAATAAAACTTTATAATTTTATTGTCCTTAAACAAATTATAAAATTTTATTGAAAGACATTAAAGAAGAACTAAATAGTTTACATTCACATACAGAAACTTTTGAATGATAAAGATGTCAATTTTTCTAAATCCATCCATAAATATAAGGTGGTTCTAATCAAAACTTGGACAGGATTATTTGTGAACTTTGCCAGTAGGTCATAAAAGTTATCTGATAGAGCAGAGCCTTTTTAAAATACACATAAAATACACAAAAGTAAAAGTGGGAGAACTTTCCTTACCAGATATCAAGTATTATTATCAAGCATAATAATGAAGAGAGTATAGAAATACGCAAATAGACCCATGGACAAAATAGCCAGAACTCTCCTATCTATCTGGAAAAACTTTATACAGATAGCAGGTAAAGCAGACTAGTGTAGAAAGACTATCTAATAAATGGTACCGAGTAAACCCGACTTTACACCATACAGCAAAAATTACCTCCAAATCAAACAACCAAGTATGAAAGGTAAAACTTTGAAGTTCTCATTTAAAAAATAGGAGAAAAATCTTTATAACCTTAGTTGGGTAGGCTATGATTTTCTAACGTTCAAAGGGCACAAACTAGAAAGAAAATAATGTTGATAAATGTGGCAATCAAGGTCATTAGTTTTTTTTTTTTTAACAGAAATAGTTTCAGTGGAGTCATATAAGCAAAGTCTTGATTTAAGTGGTTTGAACCGTAAATAAGAACAAATAAAGACTGGAATGTTGACTCTTGTTTTGAGAAATACCAAAGGGCAAAGAAAGAACTCAAAGTCACATAATATTTTGGAAAGAACACTAGGCCATTAGGAGACTTGGGTTTGAGCCCTGAATTCTGCCACTTACACCTGACAAACCTTGCCCTAGTCCCTTAATCATTCTCTCTTGACTCACAACCCATCATTTCTTCACTAATACCATACCAAGGCCCCCCATTTCTTGAAAAATATTTGAATCCCTGAAGCACAAAGTGCTTAGTTTCTCCTATATATCCTGAGTTGTTAAGGGAATTAATTGAAGAGAGTTCCTCACAAATCAGGGTAGGCAGACCCTTTCAATATATATAAGACATATATAATTCTGTTGCTTGGTAGTTGTCCATCTATTCTGACTCATTCTAAAAAGGATGGTGGATGTAGAATCAGGGAACTCAAAGGGACTTTAGAATCCTATCCTGTTAGACAGCTGGGGAAAACTGGAGTCTCAGGTGAACTCCTCAGAATTACAACCTCCATACACCAAAATTCCACCTTCTTTTTAAAATTCATTTTAAAGTAATTACACACATTAGCATACTTCAGCCTAAATAACTCAGCATGCATATAATTAATTAGAGTTTAATATTTGACATAGTTTCTTACAGTGAAATACAAATCTTAGGTGTACAATTGCTAAGTTTTGACAAATACACTTGTGTCACCCAACCGCTACTAAAATCTCATTTTATGTTTTTCTTTTTCTACTTAACATTATAATGTATTTCCTTGTTATTATAAATCTTTCTACAAGTGGCTTTAATGGCAATATCTCTTGACATTTTAATTTAACGCTTTAATTCATCACAAAATTATTCTAGTGTTTTGATTTGAGTTAGAGGCTTCCGTAAATTCTTTCCAAGTACTTAAACCTATTATCTCGTTGACATTTATTATTTCTTTTCTTCTGTATTAATGCGAATTGATTCTCTTATAATTCTGATTATCTGGTCTATTTCATTGATTCTTCCATATATAATATGACATTTTGCATCATCATGTCTTTATACTCCCCGAAAGTATCAATAGTCAGAGTTAATGCTGAATTCTTGCATCAAATGAAATGGCTTTGTTTCAGGCTCCAGGATGAAACTGGGGCCCAATGCCCAAATATCCTTTGGTCCAAAACTTCACTGTAGTGTTTTGAGTCCAGGGTTTTCAACTGCAGACTGCCAGACCCCGAAACGAAGCTGAGTAGGAGAGCTGTTTTTTTCAAAGGCCAGCTTCTGGGTCCCAGGCTTGTATATAGTTCCTCTTCCTCCTTATACACTTTTCCCCCAACTTTGTCCAAATTGTCAAGGCCACATAAGTCAGTGTAGTATACCACGCTACCTGCTTTCCTAAAATACAGAGTGAATTCAGTATAGTTATTTAAAGTATGTATATGGATATTAATTAACCTCATACCAATTAAGATCATCAGTATCAGTGCTCTGATACATTTACCACTAGAAGCCATGAATCTGTGCATGCAGCTGACTTGTATGAGCTAAACTACATGAACTGAGAAGGGAGAATGTTTACCAAGGGAAAAATAGTAGTTATGATCCAATGATTCCAATAAAGAAACACGTTTTCTCACAGAGTTGTCCAATAGAGGTAGGAGCAGACTAGGAAGTAGACTGTTGCTGTCTTTACCCAAGCAGGGTGCTGTGTCCAGACTGTCTAGGAAAATATTCCTGCTCTGAGGGGTGGGGGTCAGAATAGATTGGTCAGGTTTTTCTGGTTCCGCTAACTGTTGCTTTGGCTTTCAGATCAATTATGATTCAATGAAAATTCTTCTTTTTTAACAGGAAGTAAAGGAAAAAAAGAAATTCTGCAAGATGTATATAGAGGACCTGGTGAAGGAAGCCACAGAAATCAACATGAAAAACGAGGCTTTGCAGAAGCTTTGGCCACAGATGTTCATTGAGCTTGTTAGGGATGCAGTCATAGAAATCCGCAATAAAAATTCCTATATGAAGCTTTGCCTACAGCAGATAACTGACCAAAAATAGAAATGGCTTGTAGTTACAACTGATTTTAGCAGTTTTATGTTCTTGAAGTTGGAAATACATAGGTTAAACATGTTAAAACAGCAACACTGTCTGACAAACTAGAAAGAATAGCATCAAACCATTATTGTCTACTGTTCTCATAGTTAAAGGTTGGGAAGGATAGAAGAAAAGCTAGAGAAAGGGAGGATTAATTTCTTATACATGATGACCAAACCTTTGGGAACTATGCAGGTTTTAGAGATAGCGTGGGCTTGAGCTGGCACTGCATCTTCGGTTCTTGCTTTGAATGGTGCCCCCTGCTGTAGCCCAAAGCATGTCATGTTTGTTCATGGTTCAGCATGAGTCCCTTCTACCTTCCTGCAGCTGATAATTTCCAGTTATTTGCCTTTTTATTTTATGTCATGATTTCAAAGCCAAAAATATGTTTTTTTATAAGTTTGTTATTAAACTTATTAATAAATTAGTTTTAAAAAGGGTGTGTTTGCCTTCTTAATCCAGTCAGAATTGTCATTTTATTGCATGTTCCTCTTTAGCGTCTTTTGAAGACACCGAGTAGGAGCCTTTCTCTTCACTTATATAGGAAGAAGTTTGAATCTTCTAGGGACATACCCTCAGGGCACCACAGGAGATCCTGAAGGTCATGGTGGGCACAAAATATGAAAAATCAAAACTGAGGCAGAAAGAAAGTACTTTGTCTTAAGGGATCCATAGTGAATGTAAAGTGCAGTTACAAATCAGTAAGTCAGCTTCTCTGAAAGGCATTTCCTTCTATTGTTTGCTATTCTGAGGTCTTTTATAAAGTAGGTGAGTATACTTGTACCTGAGAAGCATTAGGGATTCATAGGTGAAAGTTTCTAACTTTTCTAATTTCATTTGAAGATCAAACAAATAGGACATAAGCAGGGGTTTAAAAGCAATGAAGTTTTGGACCTAGTTAGTGCCGGGCGGAGCACATTACTATAGCTAGAGACAATACAACTTCAGAAAAACAGTCATACAGGTCAGTAAATAGGACTTCTCCAGTTTTCTCAGATTTCACATAGCAGCTGTCACTGTCAGCAGGACCACCAGAATGTGGAATAACGAGAATGAAATAGGACAACAAAGTCATACTGAAATGCTTGGCAGGAAACTAAATAAGCTGCTTTTGCGGTTCTAAGAAAGGCCCCTATTGCCAACCTTCCTTAAAAAAAAGGAGTGCTCAAGTTTAAGAGGTTAACATTCTATTTCAGAACATGACTTTTTAAGTCACACTGTCACAAGTCACACTGGTTTTGCATCTTGGGACTTCAGCTACAGCTTAATAGCTTATGACCAATCTGAACCATAATAGTACCTACCTTATAAGAATGCTGTGAGGTATAAATGAGATAATTCATTTAAAGCATTTTTTTATAATGCCTGCCACACAACAAACACCCAATAAATAGAGCTTTTCTTCTTCTAGATACAAGCTGAACCACAGAATTGGTGCCCCAGGACAGGAAGAGGTATTAGCATTTCTTTTTGATCCTTCAGTCTCTAAACTGTAACATACAGGATCCTCTCTCATCTAGCTGGTAAAGGGTGATCTCTCCTGGGGTTTGTATCTTGTTCAGTATAGAAATGAGATCTCACCTTGAGGGCGATGTTGAGAGGAGAAACAAGAATATCTTGTCTGTTGTGGGCTTCTAGTAAATAGGGAAGGCAAGAACTTGTGACTCCTCACGAGTGTGGAGAACTGTTGCTCACTCTAGGCTTTGCAGGTGAGTGGCCTGACTGTTTAATAAATAATCTGCCTAGCTTCCTGAATGCTACCCCTTCTCCCTTAACCCTTCTATCCCTAATGCTAAGGAGACTTGCCTCTTGCATTTACATGCATTCTTGCCCCCTTCACCCCGTCCTTCTGGGAATTTAGGTAACCCTACGTCTGTACTCTATGACTTGGCAGCACTGAGACTACCCTAGTGTCTCTGCTTTAGGCCTATAATAGGATGTCTGTCTGTTCCTGAAATCAAACCTCCTTATGTCCCAACTTTTGTCACTTGGTCGCTCATTGCTTTGTACCTGAGCTCCCTCTTGTCTGTTCCCTCCAGCCCATACTGACTGATTTGTACCTTTTGAATCTTTATTTTGCCTGGTTCCAAACTCCCAGGGTCTGTGTCCTCCTATCTAATTCCTCTCTTTAGCTCACTTTCCTCCCAACCCATTTTGCTTGCAGGAGTTCCTAGGTGAAAAGACACAGGAAACATAGGTCTGCTGGGCCTGCAATCAAGTGAGAGTCCTAGGCTGTTAGCGGTGATCCCTGGAACAAATCGTCCTCTCTATTTGGGCTTTTCCTGGGTCTTCAGGAAGGGCAAAGAGATGCACATCCCACAGTCTGAGACTGTCAGGCTAGTGTGTGCTGAAAGAGCGCATTTTCCAAAAGGAATCTCAAGCAGAAACAATATTGTGGTTGCCTCAAAAGCAGAAATGTCCAGTACCCCCATCTGGGGAGAGTCTCCCCCACACATTCTGGGGCAGCAGCTAGATGGTTGAGCGTGCTGCTGGATCTGGGGATGATTGCTAAGTGTATTGTGGGAGCTGAGGTTAGTAGCCTTGCTACTGAGTCTGAGGAGGTGCTGGTGTCAGCCCCCCACCCCCTGAGCATCAGGTCACTACAGGCCCTGCCCATGAGACAGTGAAATTTTACCCTGCTCTTAATCTATTCCTGACCAGCGCACAAAATATATTGTGATTCTTGCTCTCCTCCACTGAGAAATAATAATCATAACAACAACTAGGATTTCTTGAGCAGTACCTAGCACTATTCTAAGCTTTTCACAAGCATTATTATCTCATTTAATCTCCTAATACTGTGCTATACATATGATAGGTATCCCCATTTGGACATTTAAAAACTGAAGCAGAGAGAAGTTAAAAAACTCACCCAAGGGTCTATCAGCCGATAAATAAAAGATAGCACCTGCGTTCATAACCACCGATAGTCTTAAGGTGTTTGGGTAAAATATAGAGGGAAGGGAATGGAGGGAAGGGGAGAGGAGAGAATAGGAGAAGGAATGGAGGGACAAAAGAGTAAGGGAAAGAAGAACCTGGCTAGTTAGCACAACAAAATGAAAACTAGGGTACAGAGAGACTGCTCAGGAAAATGTTAAGTTTGAATTCTGAAGAACAATGGTTAGTTTTCATAACCTGCTTTTATGGGTCAGCTGGAGATGAGATGGTAAGTGCTGCCAAGAAGTTCAGAGCCAAGTGTGAAACTTGATCACAGCAACTGTGGTTAACCAGTATTGATGGAATATTTGTTATCTTTGATCCTGATTTTCTACTTAAGTTTATGTTTTCCTGGCTCATCGTATGTGCCTTGTGTGCAAGCTACCTTGAATCCTTCATGGAAAGAAGGTAAGGATAAATAAATGAGCTAAAGTATACCCAAAGCTCCAAAGAACAAATGACTCCCATATTTCTTGGGCAGAGACAATGAAGCTATTTATTAATTCCTCACACCGGTCTCTCTAAGCCTGAGTTGTAGAGAGTTAACTTCTCTTTGTTTATCTTGAAATATTTCAACATGCAGAAATGCATGTAGAATAGTATCTCAAATAAATACCCTGGATCCACCACCAAGCATAATAGATATTAATATTTTTCCAATTTGCTTCAGATTTTAAAGATAAAACATTATAAATAGAGATGGAACCTCTGTGTGCTTCTTTTCCTCCCTAGAGGTAACCACTGTCCTGAATTCAATGCTTATTTTTCATTCATGTTTTTATACCATTTCTATTTATATATACATGCATAGGGAGTTTATTGAATTGAGTTTTTATAATTTAAAGTTTTACATAAATAATATCATTCAATATGTATTTTTCTGCATCTTTTTTTTATACACTCAGTGTTCTGTTTCTGAGCAGCTCTACTCAGAAACAATAAATGAGAATTACTCTGTCTTTTTCATTTTTACTGCTGTTTCATATTCAGTAGTAGGGATACACGATTTATATATACATTTTCTTGTTGATGACTTCCGGTTTACAACTATTACAGAAGGTACCGCTTTGAATATACAATACTTGTTCACATGTGAGTTTGGAGAAATACACAGTAAGTGGGGGGATTGCTGGGTCATATTCACACGTTTAACTGTATTAAATATTGGCAACTTGTATGACTTTACATTCCCACAAGCAGAGAATACAGGTTTCGGTTGTTCCACATACTCACTGACAATTACATTTTCATTTTTGCAATGTGATGTGTTAATATGAAGTGTGTATGTTTATGTCATGCCTGTGTGTATAATTGAGTGTGGCTTTTGTACAGAGAGTGTTCAAGGGCTTTTTTAAAGATGAAATTTATATACAGTGAAATGTACTTAAGTATATAATTTGATTAATTTTGAAAATATATTCAATATCTTGATTAAGATATAAAACATTTCAATCACTTCAGAAAAAGTTTTCTAGTCAATCCTTGTACCTCTCCTATGAGCAACTATATTTCTAATTTCTTTCACCATTGATTAATTTTGTCTATTCTGGAATTTCCTGTAAATGGAACAGTACAATATGTACTCTTTTGTATCAGGCTTCTTTTACCCAAAGTTTTTTGAAAAGCACCCATATTGTTTCATGTATTAGTAACTGACTTTTCTTATTGCATAGTATGAAGACACCACAATTTGTTATCCATTTCAATGGGTTGTTTCTAACTTGGGGCTATATGAATAGAGAAATTTTTACGCACGTCTTTTTGTACAGTGGATCTGCTGGGTACTAGAACAGTTTTAACTATATGAGGAAATGCCATACAGTTTGTCAAAAGGGCTGTTAATTTTACACTCCATCCAGCAATTTATAGAGTTCCAACTTCCCCACATATATGCCAAAATTTGTTGTTGTGAGTCTTTTTTATTTCTAGTATGGCTTTTTCAGCCATTTCATTGTTGCTTTAATTTTATTTTCCTGATTGTCTACTAATGGTGATCACATTTTTATGTACTTTTTGGTCATTTTTTATATCTTTTTTGAATTAAATTTTTTAGCTCTGTTGCTTATATCTTTTAACTTGAATTGTTTGTCTTTTTATTATTGATTATATAAGTTCTTTACATGTTTTAGATACAATTCTTTTGTTTGGAATTATGATAAAGTTTAATTAGTCAATTTTCCTTTCATAGCAAATGCTTTTTTTAATGTTCTCATTACAATGGTTTAAATGCTCCAGGTTTGTGAAATATAATTTTATTTTCTGTTCGGTCTGTCAATTATTTAAAAACCTAAAATCTTGCAATAGGATTGTGGATTTGTCCATTTCTCTTTGTATTCTATTATTTTCTGCCTTACACATTTAAGTGCATATTATTAGTTGCATACAAATTAAAAACTGACATATCTTATTAGTGAGATGATATTTTTGTCAATATAAGTGGCTCTTTTATTTCTAGCAATTCTTTTTGCCTTAAGGTCATTTTGTTCAATATTAATATAACTATACCAACTTTCTTTTTACTTTTTTCATCTTCTGCTTCTTTTATTTTTTTAAATTAAGTTTATTGGGGTAATATTGGTTAATTCAATTATATAATTTTCAAGTGTACATTATAATTTGACATCTGTATATTCTAATTGTGTGTTTACCATCCAAAGTCTAGTTTCCTTCAGCTACCATATATTTGATGCCCTTTACCCACTACACCTTCCCCCTACCCTCCTATATTAGACCCTCTTTATCCATCTACCTCCCTACTCCTCCCACACCCCCTACCGTCTGGTAACAACTAGTCTATAGTTCATGTTCATGAGTCTCCGTTTGTCTTGTTCATTTGCTGCTTTTAGGTTTTTATCCCACATGTAAGTGATATCATATGATTTTCAGCTTTTTCTGTCTGGCTTATTTCACTTAGCATGATTATCTTGAGGTCCATCCATGTTGTCGCAAATGGCAGTATTTCATCTCTTCTTATGGTTGAGTAATATTCCATTGTATATATATACCACAGCTTCTTTAGCCAATCATCTATTGTAGGACACTTCAGTTGTTTCCATATCCTGGCCACTGTGAATAATGCTGCTATGAACATCAGTGTGCAAATATCTTTTTGGATATGGGTTTTCAAGTCTTTGGGGATAAATACTCAGTAGAGAGATTGCTGGATTATATGGTAGATCAATTCTTAGTTGTTTTTTTTTTTTTTTTTTTTTGCGGAATCTCCATAGTTTTCTGTAGTGGCTGTAACCAATTCATCCCACCAGGTGTGTATGAAGGTTTCTTTTACTCTGCATCCTCTCCAACATTTGTTATTACTTGTCCTGTTGATTATAGCTATTCTAACAGGTGTAAGATGGTAGCTCATTGTAGTTTTTTTTTTTTTTAGGTGAGGTCACCCTTGGTTGACCTCACATATTGCAAGGACCTTGTCAGCTTACAATCCCTTATTATTTTTATTTTTCACTCCTACAGCTTCTTCCTAGGTGGTCTCTCATCCAAGTACTAACCAGGCCCAACCCTACTTAGCTTCTGAAATCAGATGGGATTCAACTTGTTCAGTATAGCATAGCCATAGACTCATTGTAGTTTTCATTTGCATTTTCCTAATAGCTAGCGATGTTGAGCATCTTTTCACAAATTTATTGGCCATTTGTATGTCCTCTAGGGAATAGTGCCTGTTCAGGTCCTCTGCCCATTTTTTGATTGGATCATTTGTTTTTTGTTGTTATTGAGTTGTATGAGTTCTTTGTATATTTTGGATATTAGGCCCTTATCAGAGGCGTTGCTTACGAATCTATTTTCCCATTCAGATGGTTGTCTCTTTACCTTATTGATGATTTCTTTTACTGTGCAGAAGCTTTTTAGTTTGAAGTAGTCCCATTCATTTGTTTTTGCTTTTACTTCCCTTGCCTTTGAGGTCAAATTCATAAAATCCTCTTTAAGTCCAAGGTCCTTGAGTTTAGTTCCTATGTTTTCTTCTATGCATTTTATTGTTTCAGGTCTTATATTCAGTTTCTTAATTTATTGTGAGATAATTTTGGTGTGTGGTGATAGACAATAGTCTTTTCATTCTTTTGTAGGTGGCTTTCCAGTTTTCCCAGCACCATTTACTGAAGAGACTTTCCTTTCTCCAATGTATGTTTTTAAATTTTTGTTGAAAATTATTTGCCCATATGAGTATGGGTTTCCTTCTGGACTCTTGATTCTGTTCCACTGGTCCATGTGTCTATTTTTCTGCCAATAACATGCGTTTTGATTACCATTGCTTTGTAGTATAATTCCAAGTCTGGCAGAGTGATGCTTCCCTCCAGTCTTGTTCTTTTTTCTCAGGATGGCTTTGGCAGTTCAGGGTCTTTTGTGCTTTCATACAAATCTGATGACTTTTTTGTTTTATTTCTTTAAAAAATGCCACTGGGTTTTTCATGGGGATTGCGTTAAATCTGCATAAGATAATGCCAGCGAGCAAAGAAATTTCTGAACCATCTCATGGTGACTATGCCTAGAATATACTTGATCAGTATTCTAAATATCACCATATGTACACAGCTGAGCAAGTATAAAAAGAAAAAAATATGTCATTCTGATACTAGGAAGAAGTGAAACTTCACAGGTACTACAATAGATTCAGAATTGACAAGACACCTTCCAAAAGACTGACTGTCCTTACTCTGGGAAATATTTCTCAAAAGATGGCATGGAGATGCCCACATCAGAATCACATGTGAGAGTCTCATAATTCAGATGACTGTCCCCGTTCCCTTTCCTTGGTCTAAATCTCTTCAGATGGGTTCCAGCATTTTTAACAGGCTCCCAGATGACTCATGCCCTTTTGGGACTAGCGTTTTGGTAGATGCCGACATTAGAGTCATGGGCCTCTGGACCTACTCCTATAGTCTGGAAGGGAGTCCACTTTAGCAACTCCACCATGTGAACGTCAATTTGATCAGCCCCCGAGGTTATATAAACCCTACTAACAAGAAAAATGGCTTTGCAGCAAGAAAATAAGAGGAATTCAAAGAAAATCTTAAAAAGGCTGACTTTATGGATTTTCAAGTGTCCAAAGCCTCTGCATTTCTCCCCATGTTGACATTGGAGTAGTAGAACTGGGCAGCCACTCTTCCAACAAGATTCTTTGAAGCACTGGTCATGTGAGAGACAGGTTGCCAGTAGCAGAGTATTCTGTACAATCGTAATGCAGAGACTGAAGGCCCTTAGCATTTGTAAGAAAATAGCTCTTCTGGCTTCTGCCTTGTGGAATAGATTGCTGACAGTGATGGAGATGGTGACAAGATATGACTGATCAACTGTGTGGGGCAAGTGAGACTTTTGACTTTCAGCTCATCCCAGCATTGAATTTAAGAATGCAGAGATCTTAAACACTGTGAATTATGGGAAGTTAAATCTAATAGCAGAATTTACAAAACCTATTATTGTAAGATGTACGTTAAGATGGACATGAAGATGCTGTAGCCAAACACGAGGAGCCTTGTGACCAGTGCCCAGTAGAATCAAGCAAAATTGAGACTGGAGCTATGTCCCTATACTTACAGAGCTTAGTTCTTAATTCGAGTTCAGCTAAAACCATTCAAATTATGCTGGTTTTTTTTTAGTTTTTAATCTATAACTTGTATTTATGGCCTAGGAAAGAATTATAAGAGCTTTTTTCTTTACTTTTCTCTCTCCTCCAGTCCATTTTTCTAAACTTTACTGTCCTCACATCTTTCCCTACTTTTCATGTGTAAATCCTCTCAACATCAATCATTTTTTCCATATCTATCGTCTCTCCATTTGTCTCCCTTTAATTTTTTGTTTCATATATTTCTGTAATCCTCTTTCTATCTTTTCTTCTCCACCCCTCAGTGCTGTCTCTCTCTCACATTTCTTATCACAAACAAACAAACAAACAAACAAACAAACAGAACCCACACATTTCCTTCCCTTTCTTCTATTAAGTTTTTGGTGTATTTGTTTTCGTTTCTTTGTTTCTAAGGGTCTCCAGTTACTTTCTTTGCACCTCAGTCTTCCAAGTCCTCTGTGACTGTTTTTAAAATCTCTGTGTTGATCTCAATCTTTATGAAGTTATTCTCAGGAGTACTATATGCCAAGAGAAGTGAGATATTTCGGCAAGCAATATCTAAGGATGTATCACAAGGGAAATAGAGACACATGTGACATCCAGCTTATCTCCCATTAAACTATGAATTCCTAAAAGCAGGGACAGTTCTTGGACCATATTAAGATCTTATATGTTTATTGAACTGGCTGCTGTTACTAGAGAGAAAGTCTTAGTAGTGGTGACATACTATTACTGTAATAAAAGTGGGGTACAGCAATATAACATCTTTAAATTTGAAAAATCATTGAAAACCATGGAGTATATTTTAAAGTCACAATTTCCAATGCAAATGGTTTAACAGCAGTAGTGGAACTTTTGCCCATCTTTCATATGCATCCTTCCATGCCCACTATTCCAATATAATTGTCAAGTAAAAGAAACCAACGCCACCTGGAAGATAGATGGCTTCTTACATTGAGAAAGGGGAAAAGAGATCAGAACAAGCACAGAATATTCCGTTGTCATCAGAAAGCAAGAATTTTACACATAAAAAAATGTTAGAGACAAAATCGAAAGGCAAAAGGACTCACTTTAAGAGTTTCCATTGACCAAGCTGTGATAATTTGGGCACAAAATATTATTGTTAGTATGGTTAGTTGGAGCAAGTTGAGGCTATGAAAGATCATTGATTCATAATTATTCTCAAAAAAGAAAAGTTAATGTAATGAGTAAAAAATATAGTTGTAATACAAAAATAGACAACCAATTATGGATTTGTTTCTTGTTAATGAATTTTAACAAGTGGCCATTGTTTATATATAGATATTTTGTTTCTCCCACTAAATTACTGTTTTTTCTAAAAATACATAAATTTTCATGCACATATTTCTGAGGAAAACTAAAATTGTGTAACTGAGTAAACTAATAGTGTAGGGAGGAAAAGGGATCTAGTTAGAAGAGGGAGAACCAGTTTGGTTGGTACTAGGATTAACATATCATAATTTAGGTGGAAAAAGGTCCACCACCTAATCGGGATCAGTGACCACATGAAATTACCAAGTAGAAGAAAAGTTCTACAGGGTCTTCCATAAAGATGAATTAGTCAAATGTCTCAAAGAGGAAGAATACACTACTCAGACCTAATGCCTCATCTCACAGGAAATGAAACCACTAGATGGCCCTAGTCATTGTAATAACACACCAACAAGGAATACATAATTCTTTTAAAAGGCAATAGACCAAGTCAATATATCATACTGAAAGGACATAGGATTTTGTAATTCTGGCAAAGTGAGACTTTAAAAGTACTACATCATTTCCTGAAAAACACTAAATTGTAAAAAAATAAAATAAAACCCAAGTGAAGGTGTGACCTTAAAAATCATGTTGCAGCAATGTTAGAAGTTAATGCAGCTTGATATAGGTCCTGACTCCAGACCAAAAATGGATCAGTCAGTAATCCAGATCTTGTGGCCTTGGCTAGGCTGAGCACGTATACTTTTTCTTTTGGTTCCACCCCTGGGAAGAAATAAAAATATATTACTGAAACCCTAGGAAGATGTTAAAATAAGTATACTAATATCCCCTAGGAAGGTATAAAACAAGCACATAAACTATTAAAGAAATGAATAAGTGCATTGTTCTGAGGCTTTAGAATACATTCAAGTATAAATATAATAATAAACTTTGTAGTCACTGCACTTGTGAAAGTTTTATGATATTGGAAGTATTCAAAATAATCAGCCATCATAAATGCATAATTGCATTTTAAATGATCTAAGAGATTTTAATCAAATTCTAGTCAGCTTAAAATTTCAAGATACTTTGTTTTTTTAAATATTTATTAGGTATATGAGCATAATAATTTGAGTGTTAAACAAAATACAGGTTTCCAGTTCCTGACAAGAAAATTAAGAAACCTGGGTTATGAGTTCCCTTCTCCAAAATTATCTCAAAGGAAATTAGAGACAGTGATTTGGAACCTTTGTTCCACATGAGAATTACCCAGGGAGCCTTAAAAACTATTGATAATCAGGTGCCCTCCTTGGACCAATTGTATCTGAATCTCTAGGAGCAAAATCTGGGCACTGTTACTTTTAAAATATTCCTCAGATCCAACTAATAAGCAGCCAGGATTGAGAAATTGATAGAAGAGGAAAGAAGGAAGAATCTATGAAACAAACATAAAAACCTTAAGATGGCAATTGTGAACTGGTGTAGAGCTTGTGGCGTTCTGGGATGGGAACATAGTGGGGCAGTAGGTACAGCTATGGAGGGAAAGTTTTGCTCTTACCTGTACTCCACAATGCTTTGGCAAGGTCTTTTCTGGCTTGATCCCTTCTAGAGAACAGAAATTAGCAAGAGAGCCTAGACACCAGGTGTGCACATGAAAAAATGGAAGAGTTGGGGAGGTGAGGAGGATATCAGGGTAGCTTCAAGACCCTCCCAGGGTGAAAATCTGGTGAGAATACGGTATGATAACTAGTTGCCCTCAAACCTTTGTTTCCTGGTTCCCTTTCTCTCCACAGGTGCGATGACGGTAGATTGCATCTAAAAAGATTATCTTCTTTTAGAGATAACCTGCTTCTTTCCAAGAATTTAAGGTAGATTCTCTGAATGGAGGCAACGCCTGGTAAAGGAGCTGGGAATGGAGTTGGTCTGCAGGTTCTGTGATGTGTTGTACTCTCATTCCTAGAGACTTTTCCCAGGCTTCTTCATAAATGTCCTAAAGATCTGTATCACACAGACTATGTTCTCTGACCAGAAAGCAATAATGTTAGAAATAAATTACAAAAAATAATTATTAGGTGACAGTTCTCTATAGGTCTCTTATGTTTCTGTATATTTTCTGAGCAGAGATGTTGTCAGCTTTTGTCTGGATTATCTTTTCAAGGATGTTTACATAGCAACCAGCCCTGGAAAATAAAGATAATAATCTCCCTCCTTGGCAGAGGGTAGGTTTGTTTGCTGTCCAGTAAAATAAATAAAATGTCCCCCTCTGAGGTAAAGATCGGGTGGGTTGGCTTACACCCCCTTATAAAAGATTGGAATTTTCTAATCTCAGGGTGCTTCAATTGTGACTCTAACCCACTGCAGGTGCTACATCCTCCTGGACCCAAATATGTATCACTTTAATGGGACTTGAGAGATAAAGAGAGCCAACAAAAAAAAAAGAAAAGAAAAGAAAAGAAAAAATTAAGTTCTTTGTCTGTGATCCAGGAATCTCATGCTTTCTGCCAGCATTTTTGGAACTGTGACAAGTAGAGTAAATATCTAAGATTCTTCACAGTTCTTGATAACTTTTTAAAAACCTCTAGTCTAGATATTGAATATCAAATAACTGAATAATCTTTAGATTAAAAAGGAACTCATGAAGATATTATAGAAAACAGAATAAACTGAAAGCATTTTAAGCCAAAATTTAGCTAAAGTAATATTTGGAAGGAAATTTATACATTTAAATCAATTTATCAGGAATCAAGAAAGATTGAAAACTAATGAGCTAAGTGTTTAATAAAAAAAGAAAAATTAGATGAAAACTAAAAAAATAAGAACAAGAAAAACAAAAACATAATATGTAATAAACAATAATGAAGATCAGCAATATTAAAAATTGTTTTTTTTTAAAAGATAAACAAGATAGTTTCTGTAAAGACTGGTCATGAGAGATCATATAAAGAAACAAAATGCAGAATGATAAAGAAATAACTGCAACTGCATAAGAAATTATTTTTATAATAAAAGAATATTATAAACAGCTATAGTCTAAGATGTTTGAAATTATATTTATGAATGTATTTATATTAGCGAAATGTGCTTCTTTAATATATAGTCACATTCAGTTATAGAAATGGAATATTAAAAACATATAATGGAATCAGATATATCCTCCTGCTTTAAACAATGTGAAAAACTGAATGTAATATGTGGAGAAATAGTAAAGATATTAGATACTAAGAAAATCAGGACTGTGATTCCAGGGAAAAGAGAAATAAATGAGATGAGTCCTAAGGTGACTGTAACCTTCTGCCTAGAGGTACATTTCCAAACAGCAGAGCAGGGAAGGAGACAGGAGACAGTGAGAGTCCATGGGAGCTGGAGAGGAGAGAACTACATAGAAAAACAGCTCAGTCTTTGGTTAATACTAAGACACGAGTGAAACCCTTTTATATACTTGTATAAAAAACTTCAATGGTAATTAAAGTCGTTTACTATATACTCTAAACAATTAATTATGAAACAAAGAATTATAACTAATAAGTTCCAAAGGAGAAAGAAATGGATTCATAAAGATATTCAATTAATCCAAGAGAAGTTTATAAAGTAGGAAGAAGGTCACAAATAACATATAGGGCAAAGAAATTAAACAGAGAGGTAGAAGCATGTAACTAATACATAAGGTATAAATAGTATAAAAACTAAATTAAAAGGCCAAGATTGCCAGATTGGATAATAAAGCAATACCTAACTATATGCCTATAAGCAACCCACTTTAAATATAAAGACACAATAAATTCAAAGTAAAATAATGGAAAAGAAACACCTAGATAATCCTGATCAAAATAAAACTGAATTGGCTATACTAATATCAGACAAAGTAGATTTCAGAGCAAATAATCTTAGCAAGGTTAAAGAAGATCATTTCATAATAATAAAAGGGTCCTACCATCAAAGAATACAACTGTTCTCAATGTCTTTGCACCAAATAACAGAGGATCAAAATATATCAAGTAAAACAAACAAACAAATAAACAAAAAACCAATAGCTCTTGAAAGGAAAAACTGGCAAATTTACAATTAAAGTCAGAGATTCTAACATCCTCTATTAATAATTAATAAATAAGTAGAAAATATGTAAGGACATTGAAAATTTAAAAAACATAACAAACACTATAATCCAAACTATTTGTAATAAATAAACCAAATATATAAACCATTTATATAATTATATAGAGAGACATGCCACCAAACAACAGCATAATAAACATTCTTTTTTTTTATGGTGACACTATAGTCCTTGCTCTACCAGCTGAGTCACTGAAGGGCATAAACATTCTTTTCAAGTGCACAGGGAATATCTACTAACTCAATATTGTGGGGTATAAAACAAGCCTCAAAAAGTAAAACCAACTAATTCAAAATACGTTCTCTGACTATAACGGAATTAAATTAGAAAACAATAAGAAAAAACTGCATGGAAAAATCTCCAAATACTAGAAACTAACATACTTCTAAATTACCTATGAAGCAAAAAAGCCAGAGTGAAATTAGTGAGACTTGACAAAATGGTGTAGATGATAAAGGCTTTGTTCATCCCTCTTGTGACCACATCAGAGTAGAGAAGGGAACACAGAGCAAACAGCAAGCAGAGTTGCCTGGGGTCTGGATGAACAAAGTCCTACAACTAGGGAGAGAAATAAGAAATCACTCTGCAAGTAGAAGGTAGGAGCGGGTGAAGACACAAGGCTACTGGTCCTGAGAGACTGAATGGGACAGAGGCTGTGGCAGCAGCAGCTTCAGATGCCTCTTAAAGGAGCTGTGTTGAAAGCGGACTTTCATAATGATGGACCTGCTCACTCTAAGCACCAGCACAGGGTCAAATGCTCAGGGGGCACCAGGGACTTACAGGGAGACACTGAGTTGTCTGAGCCAGGCTTGAGGCAAGGCTGTCTCCTGGGCATAAGTGCTGATGGTATCCATTATTTCTCTGTTGAGACCTCCCCGCTCCCATTGTGTGGAGACAGTGCTGCCATAGCAGAGACATCATCAAATATGATAGCTGAGGTCCCTCTGCCCAGAGGATTCCCTGAAACTCCACCTCCCCAACTCATGGCCCACCCAAGCTACATTCAGGTGTGTCCTGAGCAAGTCCTGTGCCACTGGCTGAGCAACTCCAAGACCCACACTAGTGGCAGCAGGCTTCAGTTTCTGGTGTGGCCTCTTGAAGCAACTATAAACACAGCATCTGTGGATTGCTTGCTGAATCTTAACAGGTGGTCCTGGAGGGGCACAGCCTGGGGCTAACTTGGCCTGCAGCTGAACCCCTCTCAGAACTGTGCCTCTGGACACCTACTACACAAAGCCATGCTAATAAGACCGAGGAACTTTGGAGCTGTACATAGAAACAGACACAGAATGGCAGTAAAAGTGGGAAGACAAAAAAGCAGAATCCATATGAAAGAACAGAACCGAATTCCAGGAAAAATGGAGTCAAGTAATCTAACAGATGTTCAAAACACTGGTTATAAGGATCCTCAACAAACTGAGAGGAAGTGTAGATGAACTCAGTGAGAACTTTAACAAAAAGAGAAAAAAACATAAAAATAGAAATGGAAATTATAAAAGGAAACCAGTCAGAAATGAAGAACACATCATCTGAAATAAAGAGTATATTAGGGGGAATCAATAGAGTGGATGATGAACCAATCACCAATATAGAGGATGGGGAAGCCAAGGACACCCAATCAGAATGTCAAGAAAAAAAAGCCAAAAATATAATAATAATCTAAGGAACCTATGGAACAAAAATTAAATGTAACAGCATCCGTGTCATGGGGGTACCTGAAGAAGAAGAGGAAGAACAAGAAGTTGAAAATCTGTCTGAAGAAATAATGATGAAAAAATTTTCTAACCTAGTGAAGGAAATAGACATACAACCCCAGAAGGCTCAGAGAGTCTCAAAAAAGATGAACCCAAAGAGGCCCACCCCAAGACATATCTTAATTAAAATGCCAAAAGTTCAATACAAAAAGAGAATCTTAAAAGCAGTTAGTTACCTACAAGGGAGCTCCCATAAGACTGGCAGCTGATTTCTCAAAAGAAACTATGCAGAACAGAAGGGCTTGGCACAAAATATTCAAAATGAGGAAAACCCCAAGACTACTTTATCCAGCAAAGGTATCATTTAGAGCTGGACCGAGAAAGAGCTTCCCAGACAAAAATAAGCTAAAGGAATTCATCAACACCAAGCTGGCTTATAGAAAATATTGGAGGGACTTCTTTAAGAAGAAAAAATGTATCAAGATATGAATAAAGAATAGTAATAACTATATATCGATCAACAAGTATCTCGAGTAGAAAAAAATTATCTTTTGGTGTTCCAACCAAAAGATAGAATGGCTAATGTGTAAAAAAATAAGACCCCTACATATTCTGCCCACAAAAAACTCATTTCCAATTAAAAGACACACATAGACAAAAAGGAAGGGGCTGGAAAAAGATATCACCTTGATGGACCTAGAGAGTATTTCAGTGAATGAAGTAAGTCAGATAAAAAAATTACCACATGATTTCTTGTACATGTTGAATCTAAAGAACAAAATGAACAACAAAAACAGACTCTTAGACGCAGAGAATATTTTGAGGGCTACTAGATGGGAGGAGGTTGTGGGGGACAGTGAAAAAGGGCAAAAGGATTAAGAAGTACAAATAGATGTTACTAAATAGTCATGGAGATATAAAGTGTAGCACAAAGAAAATAGTCAATAATGGTGTGATAAATATGTAAGGGGGAAGAAGGATTTAGTGGGGTGACCATTTTGTGAGTTATATAGATCTCTAATCACTGTGCTGTACAACTGAAACTAATATATTATTGTATGCCAACTATAATGGAAAAAACACATTGAATTGTATAATGTAAGTATTAGCAACTAATTGCCTATTATATTTCAATAAATCTATAAAAAAGTGAAATTAGAAAATATTTTGAACTGAATGATAGTGAAAATACAACATACCAAATATTGTAGAACACTAGTAAAGTAGTGTTTAGAGGGAATTTGTTAGAAGTGTCTCAGTTAATAACCTGATTTTCCACCTTAAAAAAGTAGAAAAAGTAGAGCAAATTAAACCTCAAAATCAAAGGGAAAATCAGTGAAACCAAACATTTATTATTTTAGAAATCGATAAAATTAATGAATCTCTAGTCTAATTGATTAAGACAAAAAGAGAAAGACACAATTTATAAATATCAGCAAAAAATAAAGTGATATAATTACACTTACAACAGACATTAAAAGAATAATAAGAGAATACTAAAAACAATTCTATACACATTCAGCAACTTAAATGATATAGATCAGTTCCTCAAAGACAATGAATGCTCATTTAAAAAGAAATTGATAACTCCTGAGGACCTGTTACCATTAATGAAACTGAATTTTTACTTATAATCCTTAGCACAGAGAAAAATTCCACGTTCAAATTGTATCACTATTGATTTCTATCAAAAATTTAAGAAAGAAAAGTAATTTCAAATAAACTCCTCCAGAAAATTGAAGAGGAGAAAATATTTCCCAAATCATTCTTTGAGCTACATTACTCTGATATCAAACCAGACAAAGTCTTTTTTTGTTAAGTTTATTGGGATAACGTTGGTTAATACAATTATGTAATTTTCGGGTGGCATCTATATATTCTATTGTGTGATTACCACCCAAAGTCCAATTTTCTTCAGCTACCATATATTTGATCCCCTTTATCTACTTCACTCTTTCCCAAACCCCCTATATTTGGTCCCTTTTACCTTCTTACCCCTTCCTTCCTCCCTCACCCACTACCCTCTGGTAACCACTAATCCATTGTCCATATCTCTGAGTCTCTGTTTGTCCTGTTCATTTGTTGCTTTTAGGTTTATATCTCATATATAAAAGATACCATGTGATTTTCAGCTTTTTCTGTCTGGCTTATTTCGCCTAACATAATTATCTCCAGGTCCATCCATGTTGTCACAAATGGCAGTATTTCATCTCTTCTTATTGCTGAGTAATATTCCATTGTATATATGTACCACAGCTTCTTTAGCCAATCATCCATCTATCGTAGGACACTATGGTTGCTTCCATGTCTTGGCCACTGTGAATAGTGCTGCTATGAACATCAGTATGCAAATATCTTTTCAGATATGGGTTTTCAAGTCTTTTGGGTAAATATCCAGTAGAGGGATTGCTGAATCATATGGTAGATCAATTCTTAGTGTTCTGAAGAACCTTCATTCTGTTTTCCATAGTGGCTGTATCAATTTGCAGTCCCACCAGCAGTGCATGAGGGCATCTTTTTCTCTGCATCCTCTCCAACATTTGTTTTTACTTGTCTTGTTGAGTATGCTATTCTAACAGGTGTGAGATGATCACTCATTATAATGTTTTGTTTGTTTGTTTGTTTGTTTGTTTTAGGCGAGGCAAGCCTTTGTTGACCTCACAGATTACAAGAAATTTGTCCATTTACAATCCTTTATTTTCTTATATTTTATGCCTACCAGCACCTGGTCTTCCTAGGTGGTATCCCATCCAAGTACTAACCAGGCCCGACCCTGCTTAGCTTCCAAGATCAGATGGGATAAGGCTTGTTCAAGGTAGAATGGCCATAGACACATTGTAGTTTTCATTTACATTTTTTTAATAGCTAGCGATGTTGAGCATCTTTTCACATATTTGTTGGCCATTTTATGTCCTTTAGGGAATAGTGCCTGTTCAGGTCCTCTGCCCATTTTTTGATTGGATCATTTGTTTTTTGTTGTTATTGAGTTGTATGAGTTCTTTGTATATTTTGGATATTAGGCCCTTATCAGAGGCGTTGCTTGCAAATCTATTTTCCCATTCGGATGGTTGTCTCTTTACCTTATTGATGATTTCTTTTACTGTGCAGAAGCTTTTTAGTTTGAAGTAGTCCCATTCATTTGTTTTTGCTTTTACTTCCCTTGCCTTTGAGGTCAAATTCATAAAATCCTCTTTAAGTCCAAGGTCCTTGAATTCAGTTCCTATGTTTTCTTCCATGCATTTTATTGTTTCAGGTCTTATATTCAGTTCCTTAATTTCTTGTGAGACGATTTTGGTGTGTGGTGAGAGACAATAGTCTTTTCATTCTTTTGTAGGTGGCTTTCCAGTTTTCCCAGCACCATTTACTGAAGAGACTTTCCTTTCTCCAATGTATGTTTTTGAATTTTTGTTAAAAATTATTTGCCCATATGGGTACGGGTTTACTTCTGGACTCTTGATTCTGTTCCACTGGTCCGTGTGTCTATTTTTCTGCCAATAACATGCGTTTTGATTACCGTCGCTTTGTAGTATAATTTCAAGTCTGGCAGAGTGATGCTTCCCTCCAGCCTTGTTCTTTTTTCTCAGGATGGCTTTGGCAGTTCAGAGTCTTTTGTGCTTTCATACAAATCTGATGACTTTGTTTTATTTCTTTAAACAATGCCACTGGGTTTTTCATGGGGATTGCACTAAATCTGCATAAGGTAATGCTTTAGGTAATATGGTCATTTTAACTATGTTGATTCTTTCAATCCAAGAACATGGAATATCTTTCCATTTCTTTGTGTCTTCTTTCATTTCTTTTAATAGGGTCTTGTAGTTTTCATTATATAGGTCCTTCACTTGTTTCGTTAAATTTATTCCTAGGTATTTTATTCTTCTTGTTGTAACTGCAAAAGAAATTATTTTTTCTACTTCTTTTTCTGTTGTTTCATTATGAGCGTATAGAAATGCTATGGATTCTTGAATATCGATTTTTTATCCAGACAATATTACTGTATTTGCTATTGTTTCTAGTAGTGTTCTTGTGGAATCTTTAGGGTTTTCTATATAGAGAATCATATGACCTGCAAATAGTAACAGTATGACTTCTTTGTTTTCTATTTGGATGCCTTTTATATCTTTCTCTTGTCCAATTGCACCCACTAGGACCTCCAATGTTATATTGAATAAGAGTGGCGATAGTGGACAGCCTTGCCTCATTCTTGATCATAGAGTGAAGGTTTTTCATTTTTCATCATTAAGTATAATGTTGGCTGAGGGTTTGTCATATATGGCCTTTATTATGTTAAGGTACTTTCCTTCTATACCAATTTTATTAAGCATTTTGATCATAAATGGGTGCTGTATCTTCTTGAAGGTTTTTTCTATATCTATTGATATGATCATATGATTCTTATTTTTAAATTTGTTTATGTATTGTATCACATTAGTCAATTTGCATATGTTGAACTATCCCTGTGGCCCTGGAATGAAGCCCACTTGATCGTGGTGTATAAACTTTTAAATATGTTGCTGTATTCAGTTTTCTTATTTAGAATTTTTGCATCTGTGTTCATGAGAGATATTGTTCTGTAGTTTCCTTTTTTATGTTATCTTTACCAGGTTTTGGAGTCATATTGGCCTCATAAAGTGAGTTGGGAAGCATTGCCTCCTCTTCAATTTTTTGAAAGAATTTGAGGAGAAAAGGTACTAAACCTTCTTTATGTTTGGTAGAATTCACTGGTGAAGTCATCTGTTCTTGGACTTTTACTTTTTGGTAGGTTTTTGAAGATTGTTTCAATTTCCAAACTGCTAATCAGTCTATTTAGATTTTCTAGGTTTTGATTCAGTCTAGGAAAATTGTATTTTTTAAAATACTAGTCCATTTCTTTTAGGTTATTAAATTTGGTGTTATATACTTTTTCATAGTATTCTTGCCTGATCCTTTGTATTTCTGCAGTGTCAGTCGTAATTTCCCCTTTTTCATCCCTGATTTTGTTTAGCTGTGTCCTTTCTCTTTTTTCTCGAGTGAGTCTAACCAGGGATTTATCAATTTTATTAAACTTCTCAAAGAAACAGCTCCTTGTTGTATTTATTTTTTCTATTTTTTATTTGTTTTCAATGTTATTTATTTCTGCTCTAATTTTGATGATTTCTTTTCTTTTGCTGACTTGAGGCTTCATTTGTTCTTCCTTATCTAGATTTTTAAGATGAAGTGTTAGATATTTGGGCTCATTCTTGTTTTTGGAGATAGGCCTATAATGATATGAACTTTCCTCTTAAGACCGCTTTTGCTGTGTCCCAAAAATTTTGATGTGTTGTACTATCATTGTCATTCATTTCTATGTATCTCTCGACCTCTTTTTAAAATTTTTTCTCTGACCCAGCCATTCTTTAGTAACATGTTGTTTAACCTCCATGTATTTGTGGTTCTTCCAGTTTCCTTTTTACAGTTGATCTCCAGCTTCAAAGCATAATGATCAGAGAATATGGTTGGTATGATTTCACCCTCTTATATATGTTGAGGCTATCTCTGTGTCCCAGTATGTGGCTGATTTTTGAGAATGTTCCATGTGAACTAGAGAAGAATCTAAAAGAGCCATTTTGGAATGAAAGGCTCTGTAAATGTCCATTATGTCCCTTTGGTCTAATGTGTCATTTAAGGATGTTATTTACTATTGATTTTCTGTTTGGATGATCTGTCCATACCCAATAGTGGGGTATTTAGGGTCCCTACTACAATAGTGTTTTGGTCTGTTTCTTCCTTTAGTTCTGTTAAGAATTGCTGTACATACCTCGGGGCTCCTTGATTGAGAGCATAGATATTAATAAGTTTTATGTCTTCTTGCTGCATGATTCCCTTTATCATTATGAAGTGTTCCTCGGTATCTTTCTTTACTTTTTTTATTTTGCAGTCTATTTCATCCAATATTAGTACCACTACTTCCACTTATCTCTGAATGCCCTTTGCCTGAAATAGCATTTTCCACCCTTTCACTTTGAGTGTGTATTTGTCTTTGGAACTGAGATGTGTCTCCTGGAGGCAGCATATGATCGGGTTCTGTTTTTTGATCCAATCTGCAACTCTGTGCCTTTTTATTGGTGAGTTCAGTTCATTTACATTTAGGGTGATTATTGAAATATGAGATCTTCTTATAGCCATCTTTTGCTTTCTGGTAGCTTGGTGTTTCCATTGCTTTCTTGTCCTTGTGTTTCTGTTTTCTTTATTTTGATTGGCTTTTGTGGGTTTTGCCTCTGGTTCTTCTTGTTTTATGTTATATACTCCAGTTCTGAATATTCTGTTACATATTACAAATATATAAAAAAATAGTTATATATAATATATATAATATATAATTTAATAGTTATATATATGTAATATATATTATATGTGTGTGTGTGTGTGTGTATATATATATATATATATATATACACACACACACACACATATATTTATCCATTTTCTTCTATGCGTGCCTTATCTCCATTTCCCTTCATAAATTTGGATCTTTGAAGCCTCTCTTTTCAATCATTGTTATCCCAATTTGTCCCTATGTATGCTAAACGTTCATTACTATCTTGCTATAGCAATTCTCTTCTCATTATTTAAGCTTCTAATGCCCTGTTCTTAGTAAGAGTTGCACTCCTCCGCTTCTATTTGTCCAACAGTCACTTTACTCCTAATTATGATGTATTTTTTGTTTAGTTTTGTTATTTTGTTTTAGGTCAGCTGACCCCTTTTAGTATTTCCTGTAGTTCAGGCCTTGTAGTGGAGAATTCTCTCAATTTTTATATATCTGGAAAGTTCTTAATTTCTCCTCCATATCTAAAGGAGAGCTTAGCTAGTTACATTATTCTAGGTTGGTAGTTCTTTTCACTTAACAGTTTAAATATTTGATTCCATTCCTTTTTGGTTTGAAAGGTTTGTGCTGAGAAGTCCGAGGATAATATAATGTGTTTTCCTTTATATGTTTCCATTTCCTTTCCCTGGCTGCCCTGAGAATTCTCTTTGTCATTGATTTTTGATAATTTTAATCCAATGTGTCTTGGTGAAGGCCTTTGGGGGTTGACATAAGTGGGTGTTCTGTTAACTTCTTGAATTCCAAGTTCTAGATCATTCCTTAGATTTGGGAAATTTTCATCCACTATTTGTCTGAAAACGCTTTCTAGTTCCTGCTCCTTTTTCTCACCTTCAGTAATGCCCATTATTCTTATGTTTCCTCTCGTTATGGTACCAGCTAGTTCTTGTATTTCTCTTTCATTATTTTTTATTCTTTGGGTTCTTACTTCTTTCTTCTGATTTATTTCTAGATTTCTGTCTTCAATATCACTGATCCTTTCCTCCATTTGGTCTACTCTATTTCCCAAGCTTGCTATTTTATTGTTCAACTCTTGCAGTGCGTTCTTCATTTCCAGAAGTTCTATTTGGTTCCTTTCAAGGGTTTCAATCTCCTTGCTCTGCTCATCTAGTTATTTTTTTTCAGTTCTTGAAATTGTTGATTTGAGTTATTTTGGATATTATTGAGTTTTTTCAGAAGTACCATTCTGAATTCTTTGTCACTTAAGTTGCATATTCTATGTGTCTGTAAGCTTATTTTCTGGAGATTTTTCTCTTTTTTTTCTGAGATGCCTTATCACCTTGGTTGTTCATGATGTTTAATGGACTATTTCGGCACCTGGGCATTAAAGGAAGTGTATTCTGTTGTTTTTCCAGAATGAAGATTTATTATTCAAAGGTCTCTCTTTAGCTTGCTGCAAAAAAGGTGCTTTTCTTTTGGTTTCCAGTAGGTGGCGTCTAAGCCTCTTGGATCCCTGATTTATATAAAACTAAATGTCTTTTTTATTTTCTTGTAGATATTTAATCACAACTTGCTACTCTCAGTTTCAGTCCCTGCCAGTGTTAACAACAGTTTCAGTTGCATTTGCTCAGATTCCCCTGAGGCTATGAAGTGTTTGGTCTCAGTCTCAGAGGGTAGGGGGGGAGGGGCCCTCTGGGTTGGGGGTTGGGGGTTGCAGCTCAGCCTCAGTTTTGGAACCCCAGGCGGGTAAATATCAACTGTTGTTTCTCTGCTGTCCTGTCTCGCTTCTCTGCTTTCTGCCCTGATGAGAGGGTCCTGGTGCTGGCTGCTAGAAGTTCTGGCACTTCCAGGCAGGCTGATCAGGGCAGTCACTGCACTTTCACCCCTCTCTCTCCTCCTGCAGGGAGTTTCAGCAGCAGCGAGAGGCAGCTTCTTTATTTCTCCAATCCACCACCTGACGCCCAGAGTTTTGACCTGTGGTAGCTCTTATGTGTAGATCCAATGCTCACACGTGCTGGTGTGTAGCTTGGGAGTTTTTGTAGAGTTTTAGGTGTTCATCTTATTGTTATTTCAGGGGGAGAGATCTGAGGATGTCTCTTACTCTGCCACGTTTCCTCACCATCTCAAAGTCATTTTTAAGAAAGAAAATTACAACCTAAAATCCCCCATGAACATAGATATAAAAAATTCTTACTATCTTGGCAAATTAATCCAAGTTTAACATTTGAAAAATTAATTACATTAAGGACTAAAAGGGAAAAATCAGATGATTATCTGAGTAGTTGCAGAAAAATACTTGGTGCCATTATTCACAGCCTCCCCTGTGGCCCACACACAGGGGCAGAGGGACACCAGTGGAGAAAATCTGTAACAGCCTTGAGAGTGACAAGGAGAGTCATATTCTTCCACACACACATCAGATCATTCCTGGGTTCTCGCCTCTGGGCTGGCTCCAGGGTGTGGGCAGAGAGAGCTTCTCTTTGCTTAGTGGTCAGCAGTTCTCAGACCCTCTCTGTGTGATGGTCTCACCTACTGCCGGATCCAAAGTTTTAGTTTCCATTTTAGGCTACTAGTTTCATTACCTGACCTAAGACAATAGGATTTCAGGGTTACCTGTGGCCAGGTGCTTCAGCCAATCCTCTCT
Organism: Macroglossus sobrinus; assembly: GCA_004027375.1. Classification (NCBI taxonomy): domain Eukaryota; kingdom Metazoa; phylum Chordata; class Mammalia; order Chiroptera; family Pteropodidae; genus Macroglossus; species Macroglossus sobrinus. Next base: position 146,855 of record PVKZ01000522.1, on the reverse strand, counting down.
CCCCGTTATTGGGACTGACACCCACCACCACCACCGCCACTGAGATACTGCTCCCACCCTATTCTCTTGATGATGGTTAAGTGGTCATTTTAGGGCTTTGCTATGGTGGATGAATAGTGTTTTCCATTCAAGCCACCCACCCTTTTGTCATCCCAGATGGCTCACAAAAGTGGGTTTATATTTTATTTTCTAGGTATTTTATCTAGGGCCAATAGCTTCTTGCTTGTGCTTTCAAATCACCCATAATTTCGCCCCATAATAATCTCCATAATGTACTATTTCCACAGTACTCTCTAACTCCAGTTTTCATTAACAGCTTCTTCTGTTAATGAGGAGAGGAAGCCTGGTGTCAAGGCTCTGGGGAGAAGACTGCTGTTTTACCTTGTAAACTTTGGAAGCACTATTTGACTTTTAAAAGCACTATTTGACATGAAATTTTTATATAAAACAAAATTTTTAAAAAGAGAGCGAGAGACACTGAGTTAGCTGCTCCTCCCCATCCTGGGCCCGGTGGGGGCGTCACTCACCATCACAGTGCTCTTTCCTCTGACTCTGGCCTCCCTACCTTTCTCAATAAAGTGCTCCAGGCAGACACTGCCGATCAGATTTGACATGACATCAGTTTTTCCATTCCTGATCTTTTTTGTTGTCTCTGTAAACATGCTTCATTTGGGGTTTTCTAGCTATGAACTTTGTGCCTTTTCCAGAATGATTCCAAGCTTCACTCCCGGCATCATACATCACCGCCTAAGGTGTATACTCCTCCTAAACCAAGCCACCAGCTACCAGGGAAGCGCCTGTGGCCACATTTAGTCCCTGCTTAGGGGGAGGGGGTTGGATAGCTGCAGTGCGCAGGAGCAGATTCATTGAAAGAGGTACAAACAGCCAGAACCCCTAAGAGAAACCCACTTTCAGAGTAGTGGGTGCCGCTGAAGGAACACATTATTGCTTCGGCAGTTCTTAGTCCATCGGTCTGAGTCACCTTCAGGGATGCATAGTGACCTCTGACCTTTCAAAGCTTCTCCTTAAGAGGAGAAGCAACTTTCTACAGCCATTTCTACTGTGATTGCTTTACAACAGGTTGTGAGATCCTGCATTATATCCCGTGAAGGGTGTGGCACAGAAAAGCCAGGGCAGTGAAAGCTGTTTCTCTGTGCTCCCTCCCCTCAGGAAGAGCACTACCATTTTTATTTTTTTTTTAAACTTCCCCTTGCAAATCTTCAGTCTCGGAAGCAGGGCAATCAATCATGTTGTCAACACAAATAGGCCTCATAAAATTCAAAGTTAAAGTTACCTCTGACAGTTTCCTTGCCCACAAAATGAGGGGGTTAGACCAGATAATCTCTAAAGGTCTTTCCAACTCTCAGGTCTAGTGACTTTATGACTTCAGTCAACAATATAAAACAAGAGTGGGAAGCAAAAGACTTCCTTTACGACTTAGCACAGGTTCTGTTGAATTGAAAGGTAAGAAGCCAAAATGCATTCTGAAATGGAGTTGGCTAACCAGAACGTGCCTGGAAAATGTATCACCACTCGTGTGCCATCCAATTGGCTTTGGATAATTTCCAGACAATAAGATCTGACTGATAAGTATCTTTCTTCATTAATGTAACTAGTTTCTTGTATTTGCCAAGGGCTGGAAGAAGATTGAGCCAAGAGCTGGAGGCAAGAAGTTCCCCACTCCTGCCCTACACATCCAGGCTCTGGGATTTTAGTATCTACTACATTTCAAAGCAAGTAACTTTAAGTTTGCTTCTCTGTCCCCTGTCACTGTGAAATACCACACCTCTCTGGGAACAGGGGATGCATTTACCTTCACCAAACCTGCTAAAATCCTCTAGAACACAGTTTAGCAGGAGTTGCATTTCAGTTGGTAGAGATTCAGAATGTAGCCTGTACAAGAGTTGCTTGTTCCTGGAATACAAACACTTCCCAAATCATGGAGAGAGTGGTGGCAGTAAAAATTCAAATAGAAAAGCCATAGGCATGAAAAATTATCTTAAGTTTGGCAGAGAATTCAGGACCTTTGCTTTGGGAGTCAATGACACTCAGATGGGAACGGAAGCCTCCGGGATGGGTGAGGCGGCTCAGTTAGAACAAGTGTGAGCAGGGAGAAGAGGACTCAGGGTAGAAGGCCAGTGGGGTGCATGCCATCTTGGTTCTGTTCCTAAGAAGTGTGTTTTCCCAGTGTCTTTATGCCCTCACACACTTCCACTCGGGTTGATGGAGTGTTGCATGTCTTCATACAGTTATTGAGTCATTCATTTTTTTATTACCTTATTTGCTCATTCATTCAAAGGGCATTTATTCAACACGTACCATGTGCCAAATATTGTCTGAGATACTAGTTCATGAAGATGATTAGGACTCAGTCCCTGCCCACGAGGGCTCACAGCCTAGGTTAGGGAAGCAGACGAGTAAACAGGCAGCTGCCACTCAGCATGGTCCATGCAATGGTGGGGTGAGCAGATGATGTGGTAGGAACATAGTAGAGGGGAAGCTAAGCCACCTTGAGGAGGGTTTTTCAAAGGAGGGCTTGCCTTAAGGGTCCTGAAGAATGTGGTTCTATTTCAAGGGTGATGAAGGGGAGGGGAAAGAGGCTCAGAGGCTGCTTTTAGAATAGCTCAGAGACAAGGAAGAGCATGTGGAGCTTGGCGGTCTACAAGTGGTTCCAGGTGCTTGGCTGATGGGCTGGCACACTCTTCATGGGGGACTGGGCTCTTCTCTTCACTCAAGTGTCTACTGGGAAGCTCCTGCAAAGAAATTGTTTGGGCTGACCACATAAAAGAATTTCATTTGATTTGTTTTTAACACTGTGAGGCTGGGTTCATTGAAATGTTCCTTCTTCAGAAGAAAACTGTGGATTTTTGAACCGACAGAGTAACCTGAAAAGATTGTGTAGTATATATAGTGGGCAAGGAGGTTAACTCAGTGAAGGGACTGAAGGGAGAGACCTTCAGAGAATGTGGCAGCCATCAGAGCCATTTGGAATGGCATAAACACATCAGGGGAGGGAAGCAGCGTTAATTTAACTGAGCACCTGCTTTGTATCAGGCACAGGGAGAAACGCTATATACAGGTTGCCTAATCTCCTCCTCACAACAACCTGATGGATATGAGTGTTATTTCACCCACTTCACACATGAGGAAGTAGGCCCTCGGAGTTTGTCAAAGCCACTTACCTGGTATCACTTTGAGAGGTTTGTCGTGGTTTTCCCAACTTGAGCAGAGACTGAGTTAAGTCATCAGAAGGAAGATCTACGTTGGGAGAGGAAACAATAGAGTTGAGTGTTTGGTGAATGTGAGCAGCTCAGGAGAGTTCGCATAAGCTGGGAGATGTGACAAGTAGTGATGTCCATATTTAGAGAAGGGAGGTCAGGAGTTATTGTGGAGTTTAGCACATAGCTTCATTCTATTTATTCTATCTATGTATTCAGTTAAAGATTCTGCTAGATGTGCAGCAACAAAAGCAAACAGAAAAGAGACAGAGATCCATGCTTTCATGGATCTTACATTCTAGAGGGGAAGTAGGTTATAATGAAGATAAATAAGTTTACTCTATAGTAGTGATAGCATTAAGGAGAGAAATAAAGGAAGAAAAGGAATAGCAAAATGTTAGATGGTTGCCGTTTTAGATGGAGTGACTAAAGAAGTGCCATTGAAGAAACTGAAGGAGTGAACTGTGAGGACATTGGTGGAAAAGCATTTCTGGCAGAGGAAGTAGCATGTGCAAGGGCCCAGAGA